>VXBQ01014375.1:1410-370453 GCA_013400175.1 Phainopepla nitens | reverse complement strand
GGGCCGCGCCCCGCCTCCAGCGCCGGCCTCCGCGCCATGAATAGTCATGAGCCGGGAAAGTCATAAATATTCACTTCTGGTTGTTAACCACCTGCGGGAAAAAAAAGGCACAGATTAAGAAGAAAGCTTCCATATGAATAGCAGTGTCAGTTGTCAATGAAGAAAGTAGGCAGCTGCATGGTTAGGTAAAATCAGCCCCAAGGTGCCCGGTGATTTCATCCTTTTATTTAGCTGTACCCAACACGCTCGGGACAGAGAATGCCTCGCGCCAGGTGTGGTCTTACGGCTGCAGAGTTTTAAACCACCGAGGTGTTTTACCTCAATGTCCTCTCTGTTTTCGGAAGCATTTCACCTAAAATTCGTGGATAAACCCGGCGTCTTGATATTTTGATGCCGTGGTCGGTGTCATATGTACCCACATGAAGCCAAACTTACATACTACAAAGATATATATTGCACATTCTAAATGTAAGGTTCTGTTATGAAAGGAGTTCATATGTCGGCATTTCCAGATGTACTGAACTAAAATAGTGCAGGCAAGATTTGAAAGGACACCGGTTGCTCTTTGTCATTGGCTCCACCCTGCTGGCGGTAGGAATTTTGAATCTTCGACTGACAGTTTGTAGAATTAGGTGTCTTTGCTTTATTTCTCCCCGCCTCCTCCTCAGTGCTTAACGAATACTATGTTTTGTGAATATGCCAATTTAAACTACTAGATCATTCAAAGGTTCTCTAGTTTAAGGAAAGGTCTCTTTCTGTTTCTGAATACTGAATAAAAATTGTTTCCTAAGCATCCAAATTAATACGGATGAGGTTTTATCAGCTGCAATTCATTGATATTCTTCTACCAGCAAATCACCTTCATATATGATCTGTAACTTACCTAAAATGAACTCAGGTAATAATAAATAGTTTTAGTTTTCCTAATTTTGTGTTTAAATTAAACGTAATGAAATTACAGTAATGACTTTAAATTTGCTTCTTCACACTGCTCTGTAAGGATAAAGCTAAACGTTACTTTTGGAGTGCCAGAAAAAAGCACGGGCAAGAAAAATGGTTTGTAAAAGGCAGAGGTATTGTTATAGGCTACTCCTTCCATCTTCTCCTCCGCTACGGAGCCGCGGGTATGGGTGGGTACCAAGAGGTTGAAACAGAGGAGAAAAACAGCCTGAATTCACTTTCTAGGTAAACGCATGGTAAGAAATTACCAACTCCTAAAAAACAAATAAAACCTCCCGGTATTATTTCTCTAGGCTCGTTAGTATTCTAAAAACGCTTTTGTCAAACTGACAAATTTAAAAGGACTTACTAAAAATATCTCCGTGAAAAATTCAGTTAATCCTGTGAAAATAATGTCTCCATTATTAATAAAGAAATAAGGTAATTTGGTTTTTTGATTGTTGGCATCCTTTAAGCATTCTCTTGGAAAAATAGGATGCTTTACCAATCTTGAAGCTTTGGTTACTTAAGCCGTTTCTGATAAAATCCGTCCCTTACGAGAGGAGCGCTTTGCTAAGTCCCATTCCCCTGTGCTGGCAAATTCTACCCCTAAAGATGCTCCTTTGGATTTAGTGCAGCAGAGAGTGTTGAGACTGTGTGGGAGACTCCCAGTGTCCCGTAAAGTGAAACAATTCTTGGGGAATTGGTAGGCAAAAGAGAGGAAAGGCTTGTGCGTCGAGATGGGGAAGGCACAGGAGTACAGGTACTTTTGACAGGGGAAGGAAATGCAGGCGTAACCGAGCGCAGTGTGAGTGTTGCAGAACGTCTTACCTCGTTTCACTTGTTAGAAGTGGCGTTCTCAGTTTCTGGTTGGTTTTTTTGTTTTTTGTTTTTTTTTTTTTTTTTTCTTTGTTTGCTTGCTTGGTTTTTGTTGGGGTGGGTTTTTGGGGGGGGGAATTTTTTTTTGTTCAAACACACCTTCTAGTGTGACACTTTTGTGTATTGCATAAAGTGTCGCAGTTACGACTTGTTAAATTTCTTGGATATTTTTAATCCAGCTCGTATAAATCCATCCAGATTTTAGTGACGGAGACAGAACTTGCAGTTGCTGTGTCCCTCTAGTAAACTTCCAATTTTACTGAGAAGGTATTTTATAAATAAATACAAATATTTGAAAAACAATTTTATTCAGTTCCTGCGAAACAGACGCTACTACAAAAAAGACTTTCAGAAAAGTTCTATTACCTTAAAGAAGGTTTCTAATGTTTTCTCCCGTTAAAAAGGAAGGGGGAGATACGCCAAGATACTTTTCCTTTTTAGCCATAACTGTGACCTTGTAGTCAAATAAACCGATATTCTTTCCCTAAAAATGTCAGTTTCCGCTGGCTCTGAGTCGGGAACTTTTAAGCCCTTGTTTCCTCGGGCCCCTCTCACGCAAGGAGAGATGCGAGAGGCTGGAGGAGCGGAGTTGCCAAAGGGAAAGGCTGAGGAATGGCCAGACCCCACGAACAGGGTTTACATTACTTAAGCCGGGAGTTTGCTTATTAAAATGTGGGTGTTGCTTTTAGAGTCGGTTTTAGGTCTCTCGTCCAGGTGTGACATTCCCCATCCCGCCGGTGTGAAGCCTCACGTTATTCTTACCGAGCCCGGGAAAAAACAGGCATCCACGCAGTCGTAGTTTTGGCGGTTTTGTGTTTGGTTTGGGTCGGTTTTTTATTTTTGTTTGGGATTGGTGTTTGTGGTGGTTTGGGGGTTTTTTGTTGTTTGTTTATTTGTTTGTTTTTTAGTATACAGAAAAAACTAAAACCACGGCAAAACCCAGGTGACAGGTTCTGAATAACTACAAGCTTTTTAACAAAATAAACAGGAGTAGCCCTTAGGCCATTCGCGACAGGGAAAGGTGTGTGAAAAATGTGCTCTACACTGTAGCCAGGGAGAATGGTCCTTCCTGGAATCTTTGGCAAAAAGTACCTGGGCAGAGTCGAGGACAACTTGTGCGGTGATGGAGTCAGGGATCCTTCACCCGACTGCTTTGAAGGCAATGTACTGACAAACGCGCTGTGACTGTTTTAATCCTGGGTGCCGGGTAAAAAGGTGCTAATTAACTAAAATTAACTAGCACCCTTATAACCCAAGTTTAAAGGCTGTGGAGTAGATACGGGTTGTTAGCTGTGAATGCCTCAGGCACCCCTGAGCCGGCCCTCAGAGCCGGCGCCCCCGCGCCTCCGCCCCCCATTAGCCTCCGCCGTAGGGAGCGGAGCGGGCTCTGGCAGAGGCGGGAAAACCTCACCCTCGCTGGGCGCCTCTGAAGCAGCAGAGCAGGGGCACGAACGACTCGGGGCGCTTTAATATGGGACTGGGCGCGGAGGGGACTAAGGGGCTGAAGTATAAAGCGTGAGCAGCGGGGCAAGCCTCGCCGGTGTTCCCTCACGTCCCCCAGGAGCGGGCTGGGCGCTCCCGGTCTCCTCAGGCTGCCGGCCGGGGCCGAGCGCGGAGGGGGCGGGGAGGCAGCGGTTGGTGAGGGCGGGTAGTTCAAACCCGAGCGAGGGAAAGCGGCGGCGGCCGCACGCGAGGGGCCGGTGTGGGTGGGGAGAGGCGAAGCGGCTCCTCGCCAAGGGCAACGGGCCCAGGGCCGGGCGGCGAGAGCTGCTGAAGTTCCTCCAGCCCGCCTTCACTCCTACTCCTCGCCTTCAGCCCTGCTCGGGGTGCCCTGCCGCCGCCTCAGCCGCACCCGGCGGGAGGGCGGCCTCGCGGCTCTGCTCCTGTGCCGCCGGTTTGCCAGACGAGAGGGCGAAGCGGTTGCTTTGCTCGTGTCCGGCACCCCAGGTGACTGAGAGACCCTCGGGTTCTGGTCTTCAGCTACATCTCAGTTATCGCCGTCGCTGGGTAATTAGGCATTGCAGTTACGTATACATGTGGACTGAAAACTGTCTCAGCTGGGTAATGTTTCTCTTGCACCTCTCTTCTCTCCACATCCTTTCTCACTTCAGGTTATCACTAGGGGTGAGCAATACTTTGAACACAGCGCCGTTGCACGGGAAGATCTTGATTTGCTTCACCAACTAGGGTAAGTGACCCACATCATGCTGATAGGACTTGGCTGTGTCATCTTCAGTATTATTACCTTTGAAGGTATCAATGACTTTAGGGTCAAAGAGCAGAGTCTGTTTTACTGCGGATACCAGATCCGTTTAAATAACAGAGAAAGTACTTCTGGATCACCAAGACTTTGTCTGCATCTGTTTTGTTAGCAGTGGTGAACAGTGATTTAAAAAAAGGAAGAAAATGTCTTGTTCAATGTGTAAGTGTTCTGTGTGTATTGCTGAGGAATATAAATTGCTGGGAACAGGTGTGACTCCATCCTAGAATTTATGTCTAAGTCGAAGGCACCATTTACATTGCCTTCTAGTAACCAACCTTCTTGCCTCTTTAGGGTGTTTGGTAAGACTAAACTTGTTAGAAATTATTCCTTGTCTAAATCTGCGAATCCTGTCCTAAATTTAGCTTGGGTCTCTGAATATGAATTATTTTGTCCAGTAAACTCCCAGAAAGTTGATTTGTAAATTGATTTGAGAAATTAATAATAGATATGAGAAATGCACAGAGCACATAAATCTATCCTTAGCAGATATGGCTTTTGTTACTTCCTCTATAACTGACTAGTGATGTTACCAGCATTTTCTTTCCTGCACATCTGTTTGATGACATGTAAGACAAGGTTAGGAAAACTTTCAGGAACTAGTTAAGCATCCCCAAATGAAAAAGGTATGGTGTTATGGCTCAAATTTAGTAGATGAAATTCTCATGATTAAAAAGAAGTGCTTATAAAAAGCAGTGTTATAAGATGTTTTGTTAGGCAACTCTTGTGAATAGAAACAGAATTTTGTTCTAATATGAGGTATGTTCAGCACCTCTGAAAGATGTTTCCTTCTGTATTTGTAAATGAGACCTTGTGTTAAATTAAAGCTTGATTTGTACAGGTAATACATCTTAGAAAAAAAAAATCATATACAAGCTTGAGGTGTATACTGGGGTTTGCTGTAAATCATAGAATGGTTCAGGTTGTGAGGGATGTTAAAGGTCATCCAGTTCTGAGTCCCTTCCATGGGCAGGGGCACCTTCTACGAGCTCGTGTTGTTCTGAGCCACATCCAACGTGACCTTGAACACTATCGGTGATGGAGCTTCCACGACTTCTCTGGGCAACCTGTTCCAGTGTCTCACTGGCCCATAGGGAAGAATTTCTTCCTAATGCCTAAGCTAACTTTTCTTCTTTCAGTTTAAAGCCCTTACTGCCTTGTTTTATCACCAAATGCTACAATTATTTTTCCCTGAAGGCTTCTTCTAGGCTGAGCAACCCCCACTGTCTCAGACTGTCTTCAGAGCAGAGGTGCTCCAGCCCTCTGATTATTTTCATGTTCCTCTTCTGGACTCGGTCCAGCATGTCCATGTCCTTCTTATTTTGGGGGCCTCAGGGCTGAAGGCAATACTCCACGTGAGGTCTCAAAATTGTGGAGTAGGGAGGGGGTAAAAAGTAAAAATAAGTATAAAAACATACGAACGAATGGAGAGGTATAGAACGAAGTATAGAAAAGAGGTTAAATGAAGCTTAATGGATGGCCACTGTTCACTCGGTGGCAATTTTATTTATATTCTCCTGTAATGGTTTCTAACCCGCCCGAATCAGTGCCGTGAGCTCACGGGCTCCCCCTGCCGGACGCTGGCCTCTGCACAGCATTTACAGCCGGCTTCTACTTGAGCTACCATTTCTTTAACTCTGCCCTTCTGGCCTTCCTGATAGCTGCAAGATCTTGTTCTGCTGTGATTTTGATGTTACGTGAAACACAAGTTTGCTTAACTTCTCTTATACGGTAGTATTTCATTTTTTTTTTTTCTGTTCTCAGTTGTCCCATGGAATGCCTGAGAATGAAACTGCAAGCATGAGGTTTTCCTTTTGTTGTTTCTTCAGCATGCTGCCTGAAAATTAATTTTCCGAGCCTGGAATTCTTTGGGCTTTTGTTAAATGTGTGGTTAGTTTGACTGTATTTAAGGGAAATATTAATATATTAGTATTTTTAAAGCTAGGTGTGGGTATGTAGTTTTTTGTTGGTTTTTGGGTTTTTTTTTGTTTGTTTTTCTGTGCGTGTGTGGGATTGAGATTTTTAACAGCTGTCTATAGCATTCAGTTTAAATCTGTCTATTAACATTCTTGGAAATAATATCTACTGGCACCATATGCTTACTAACTGCAGTTTTCCAAAATTCAGCATTAAAATGAAGCCTCTATTCTTGTAGACTGGTGAAGATAATGCTCTCTTGTTACAACAAATTTCTTATAGATCTTTGTCTTCTCACAAAAAGAAGAGCTATGGTCAGGTGGTCCTTTGCTCACAGCATGAATAACTGACTGAAGTGCAACAGTGTGCTGCACAGAGGTTTCATACCTTTAAAAATACAGGAAAAATTTATTTTCTGGTTCATGACAAAGCCTTTTCAGCCTATTGCCTAAAACCATGGAATCACAGAATGTGTAGGATTGGAAGGGACCACTGGAGATCATCTAGTCCAACTTTCCTGCTTGACCAGGATCCTCAGAGCACATTACTCAGGATTGTGTCCAAATGGCTTTTGAACGTCTCCAGAGAAGGAGATCCCATGAACTCTCTGGGCAGCCTCTTCCAGTGTTTCATTATCCTCACAGTAAAGAACTTTTTTCTAATGTTCAGGTGGAACTTCCTATGCACCAGTTTCTGCCCACTGCCTCTTGTGCTGTCACTTGGCACCACCAGCAAGAGCCTGGCTGCATCCTTTTGACACCCTCCNTCCTTTTGACCCCCTCCCTTCAGATACTGGTAGACATTGATGAGATCTCTTCTCAGTCTTCCTTTCTCTGGGCTATACAGGCCCAGCTCCCTCAGCCTTTCCTCAGAGGTGTTCCAGTCCTCTAATCATCTCCATAGTTCTACTGAAATCTCTCCAGTATTTTTTTGTCTTTCTTGGACTGGAAAGCTCTGACCTGGACACAGCACTCACTGCAGGTGAGGCCTCACCAGGGCTGAGCAGAAGGTCAGGATCACCTCCCTAGACCAGCTGGCAATGCTTTTCCTAATGCACAGGGTACCCTTGGCCTTCTTGGGCACACTGCTGCCTCATGGACATTTCATTGTCCGCCAGGACCTTCTCTGCAGAGCTGCTTCCAGCAGGTCAGCCCCCATCCTGTTCTGGTCCCTGGGGTTATTCCTCCCCAGGTGCAGGAGCTGCACTGGCCTTTGTTGAGCTGCAGATGGTTCTCTGCCCATCTCTCCAGCCTGCCAAGGTCCTTCTGAAGGGCTGCAGAGCCCTCTGGGGTATTGGCTCTCCTCCCAGCTTTGTGCCATCAGTGAACTTGCTGAGGAGGCATCTGCCCTTTCATCTGAGTTGCTGATGGATGAGTTGAACTGTAGTGGGTCCAGGATCAACCATTGGGGGACACCAGTACTTACAGATCTACAAAAACATGGGGAACTGATGCAGATGAAACATTAAATGCTATTTGGAGTTGGTCCTGCAGTAGCGAAAAAGTAATCTCTAATTCACTAAACATTAGCTTAAAGCCATGCCCTGGTGTTTCCTATTTGTGCTGTCACTTATTTTGTTGTGTAAGGTGGGGAACAAGGTAAAACAAATGGGTAAGTGAGGTACTTGTAGAGGTAAATGGGAGAAGGGAAGGAAGCACACCAGACTTCAGTTTGTTGTTGTCTTGGAATTTCACATACGTGTCTTTGATGGAAGAGTTTTTCTCAGTTATGTATGTGGATTTTGTTTGTTTAAGTCTGTTTGATTTCATACTGATATTAGAAAGATTGTGTATGTCCTTACACCAAGTTGTCATTCTGCTGTTTAACATCCTTTTCCTTTTGAACTTCTCTTGTTGCTGTCTACTTACAGTAGAAAACAAAACAAAACAAAGCATTTTTTAAATGTTGCGATCATCTTAGAAAGTGCTTTCCATATGGGTCAAAAAATGCTAATTAATGACCCAAGATCATTAAAGAATAGTTCTGCCTCACCTATCTGAGGCAGTTTGGGTTCCCACTGCTTGTGTTTGGTGGCTTAGGGCTTGACTAGGACTGTTGGGATATTAGCAATGGCTTAGTATTTGGTGTTGAAGCCACTCTTAAAGATTCCTAATCCTGTTTTGAAAGTTCAGTTGCTAGTTCTAGAGGCCAGTAACACACCACAGTAGAAGGTGCTGATTCACTCTCTTGGGTCTTGTAACACTGATGTGAACTACTCTGGTGTCTGTGAGAACAGCCCTCTCGCTGCATTAGTCATAACATCTTTTGTACAGCTACTGCCTGTAGAAAGCAGTGACCTAATGCCACTATGGTTAGGGTGGAGAAACTCTGCAGTGTATGAGTGGCAGAAGCAAGCCTGTTTCCAGCATCTTTTATTTAAGTGTGTGCCTCAGCCACGCTGAAATAAACCTTCTAACCTTTCTAGGAAAATATATAGTAGCTCTAAAATTCTAAGCACCTGGTGAGTGTGTGTATAGTAATTTTCTTTAAAATGTAAGCCTTCAGAACACTCAATTTACCTGTAGAGATGACCAAAAGAAGAGAGCTTCTTTCAAAAATAATATTTAAATGTTAAGGCAGATAGATAAAAAGCACTTTTCACTTTGTAACTAGAGGTCAAATTCATTCCCTATGGGGACTCTAGGGATCTAAATAATAGGGAGACTTGTAACTTCATGTTTAATCCTCTTATTTTACTTAAAAAGAAAATGCCTTTTGTCTAAATTCACCTATTACCAGAGCTTCTGCTCATTCTTGAGTACTGAACTGTTAGTTGCTGGATGAACCAGTAACAGTGCTGATAAAAATCTTGGCTCTACTGGAATAATGGGGAGTTTTGTTGCCAGTTTCAGCACCAACAAGCCTCTAATTGCTGTGTTGCTTATTTGAAGTGCTTTTCCACAGATGAGGCCTGCCAGCTCAGTTAGCTAACTGGATATATGTTTGATTTGCCTCTCAGTGTAACATGCATTTTAATCACTCATTCTAAACGTCTACTTTTCTGCTTGTGTATGAGCACTGTTTCTACTAATGACAATGCTTTTGTTATGACTGTTATCTTGATAGACTTACACAAGGCTTTCTTTCTAATCTGAGGGGGTTTTGGTGACTGCTTTTCTTGTTTGTTTCAGAAACAACAGTGGTATCTTCATTTACAAAGTGAAAGTGTCAAGCAGAAGATGTCAGATAGTCATCCAGTGAGGTTCAGTACTCTTAAAAGAAATGGATTAACATCTCCTGGGAGCAACTTTAAAAACTCAAATTTTAAAGGCACGTGTTGCACCTCAGCATTTCTGGACAGCAGATGCAATGAGTCAGTAAAAGATCCTGATGCAGAAGGTGAAGAAGCACCGAGTGTCACAAGTGTATCATTGTCACAGGAGCATTCTGAGCACATCCATCCGAGTGCCTTGGTTCCCAGTTCACCGTCTATTGAAAAGGAATTGAATTCTATCTCCTTATCAGAAGAAAGAGAAGCAAAAAGAAGTGCAGATTTTTTTGAAACTCCTAAATCAAGTAGAAAAGGCTCCTCACTGCGCAGAAGGCTGCTTTTACCCAAGACTGTGGAAGCTGGCACAACCGTGGGATGCTGTGAAAGACAACCTAGTTCCTTAGGAAGCATCAGGAAAAAAATCTCTTGTATCTTGAGCTCTGAAGAAAAGCTTTCACAAACTGTTGCAGATTCTCCAAAAGATAAAGGTTACAAGCCTCTGACAACCAGCACTTCAGAAGCTGGGGGCTCCAATCCTGATTCTCCAAAACGGAGGCTTTCCTTTTCACAGCAGAGGACTTCTACGCTAGATGAGTCCCAGTGTAAGGACCCCTTATTGTTAGAATCAGAAAGTTTATCTCCAATTCAGTGGAAGGATGTCACTGCCAGTAACACTAACGAGTTAAATGAAAATCTTCTTATGAGTGTTAGAGGTGGGGTGCTTAGGACTCCTACTTACTGTGTGTTACCTGAGGCCAGTGAGGGTAAATTCCTGACTTCTGTCACCAGTCCTGTAGAGAACTTGAACTTTGCACTATGTGATACAAACTCTCCCCCTGTTAAGGTAGCAAATTACCCAGACCTTTCAACACCTGAGGATAGCGGCTATAATTCACTTCCTTTGGACAAATCAGGAGACTCATTGTCTGACTATGAGGGATCTTTCCAAGAGCTCTTCCAAAAGCACAAAGAAGATTCCAAAACTTCAGACAGTAAAAGAAAGACAAGAAAACTTGAGCGAGTCCGAAGGTTATCCACTCTTCGGGAACTAGGCTCCCAGTCAGAGACAGAAGATAATCATGGTAGTCCTACTTCAATGCATATATTAACAAAAGAAAGAAACTTTGTCAGAGAAGATCACGAGTTAGTTCTAAAAGAACAGCCTAGTGGAGACCTGGTTGTAAATCATGGAGATCTCTCAAGAACTCCAGCTCTGAAAATAGTTCATGAAATTTGTTTGCAAAGACAAAGATCACACCAAAAGCAAATCTCAGAGAGTGTTGATGGAACAGAAATATTTGCATTAGATCATGTTCTTCCTGGACTTATTGGCAAGAAAATGGGCCTTGAAAAATTAGATATTTTAACAGAATTGAAAGATAGAAATTTAAAACATGTTCTTGCTATAGTTTTAGATGCAACGACAGTGGAAAGTCTATGCAGGTAAGTACTGTTGCTTCACACACACACAAAAAAAAGAGAAAAAATGTGTGCTTCTGCTAATGAATTAGAATAACTTCTGGAATAGTGGGTGTTGTCAATAAAATTTGTTTGTTTCTGAAAAAAATGAAAAGTTTTCTCACCACTAATAAAGTAGGTCTTTCTATATAGATGTAAAAATAAATAGGGGCATAAAAAAGCTAAATAAACATGGAAAATTAGTAAACTCAAAACTAAATCACAATACTTGTAACTTTTAAAATATATTAAAAATTCCTTTAAGCCTAGAAAGTAATTTATTCTCAAGTTCCCAATAGTGCATAACACTCAAACCACATTTTCTATAATTTTTCTTGTGTATTTTATTTCCTCAATCATTTTTAAGCACAAAGATGCTCAAAGAATTTTGATTCATGAGTAGTCTTCTCGATTAGTTTCTAATCAATAGGAATTGTTACATTTCACAGAACGCTCTAGATTCCTTTGTTTTTAGTAACAAAGGGAATGGGCAAAAAGATGAAAATAAGGGGACAGATGTTTTCAGAACTGTTAACACAAATGTGACTAGAAACAGTCTTGGTAAGTGGCTTATATGGAGGAAGAAATTAATTTATTTTTTAAGTCAAAGACGTGCTGTGCTCATAATGTTGCTGTTCTTCTCTAGACTCTTCTGTTGTACAGTGATATGTAAAGTATGAGATCTGTGTTTCATAACAAAATAATGAACTGGTCTATAGCAGCAGTCTGTAAGATAACCAAGAGTATATGAAACCGTGCAAAAATCTTTACCAGGTTGTCTTGCTGTCATGACTTCTGCACTACTTGAAAAAATTTGGAAGCAGATAAATTTTTTATTTGTTTCAGCATTTGGAAAGTAAGCAAAAGCTGGCGTGATATCATTGCACAAGACAGAAGTGCAGATAAGAGGAGAAAGTTGTACACAAAACAGCTGAAAGAAGGAACTCAGGTAAGAGTCTCAAAGGTGATTTTCTTTTTTCCAAGTGTGCAAAGATAGAAGGAAAGAGGAAACATTTTGTAAAGCTACAGAAAGGTAACTGACAGAGACAGTTCCAAAATGAGTAGATGATGGATTCTAACAGGAGTATGTAAAGGCTCTTAGTGATTTTTAGTTGTCTGCAGTTTGAGTACTGCTCAACCATGTAAGACTCTTATTTACCCCTCCTGCCCTTTCCTAAGAATCCTGTAGGATCTCTTCCTTGACTAATTCTAGCTTTAGATTTTTAACCCTGCCCCTACCATTGTGCCATGCTGTTCCTCGTTGTCCATTTCACTCTAGTCTGCAGTGCTGCAGGACCTGCTCTAGATTAGTTACTGGTTATTTTCGGTACTGCTGGTGTCACGGTGTGTTTGTGAACCTCAGGAGGACATCTATAAGGTTTTCTAAGGGGCATCTAGAGAAGTAAGCATATTAATAGCAGTACATTTTTCCAGATCTTCCACATGATACATGCACACTTGCTATTGAGATGTCAAATTCACAAGCATGAGCACCAGTAGAGTGCACTAAGAGACAGTTGGCTTTTTACCCTGCTCATGGGACTTGGCTTTTCATGATCTCTTGCTAAATACAAACATTTAATAGTAAATACTTGTGATGTATATATAATTTTCTTTTCTTATGTGTTGTTGCAGAGGGAAAAAACCCAAACAAGTAAAATCCAGCTGCAAATCCCAAATAAAATAAAATCCTCATTTTTCTTCCTTTTTTTTTTTTTGTTAAACAATTATAAACTAACAGGAATATTTATTGAAGGCTGAAGATGCTGCTACGAGACTTAATATTCTCA
Source organism: Phainopepla nitens (assembly GCA_013400175.1). NCBI lineage: Eukaryota > Metazoa > Chordata > Aves > Passeriformes > Bombycillidae > Phainopepla > Phainopepla nitens. Next base: position 357,999 of record VXBQ01014375.1, on the reverse strand, counting down.
ATAGATCTGCTCTAAGGCCTGTTCAAGCTCAAGCCAGAACTCCTACTTTACAGACAACACCTTCACACACTGAACTTACACCTAGGAGATGCAGTTCTGTTCCCCACTCAGCTAGTAGGCAGGAAGAATACATCAAAGTAGGTATCTAAGAAATGCTTCACTTTCAGTTTTTAGAACATTTTCATTTACAAGACTAAATAGCTCTTTTCTCTCTCCTCTTGCTACAGGTTGCTAAAACTCTGTTCACTGATGAAGCTCTAAAACCCTGTCCAAGATGTCAATATCCTGCTAAATATCAATTGGTAAAGAAACGGGGACTATGTAGCAGAGAAGCATGTGCATTTGAGTTCTGTATTTTATGTCTGCATGCATTCCATGGGTCAAAAGAATGTAACAGTTTATCTGCAAAACGGAAGAACAAAAAAGATGCTCCACCAGGAAGTGCCCAAAGCAAAAGAAATTTAAAAAGGCTCTAAATTTGTAGAGCATGTAACTCCTTATGTTTAATTCCTTTTCCCCTTCCCCTAAATTCCTCATCTTGTTCCTGTTCTTCCTAAAGGTTTGCATTTTGAAAGTATCATCCCATTTGTTCTTGCTGATTTACCAAGATAACCTCTCATGTATATATCGTAATTAACATAGTATAATTTTTTTTTTAAAAAAATGAACATTTAAAAATATTTTATGTCTTGTTTTACCTGTTGTTTAGTAGGTAGGAACTTACTAACATCTTAAGTTTTAAATAAAGTGTCTTAAATGTAGTCTTCAATATTTAACTTACAGCACCTCATAGATGTTTAAAAATGTTATTCTTGTCTTAAAGACAAATTAAAGAAAATTATTTCTAAAAAAGTCTTTGAAATCAGATTTGTTTATTCACTTTAAATTACAGTAACTATTTTAAAAATGTCTCAAAGTGAGGCACTATGTACATTTGCAAAAAAATTGATTAATATGGATGTTGATATGTCAAAATCAATATTAGTTGTCTGAATTTTTTATTGCAATGATTAATTTGTTGTTCTCTTAGCCTCTGTAATGGCAGTCAATAGATTAGGAATTTATAAATGAGACTGATGCTGTGTGGATATTCTGTTGTACTGAGTTTTACAAAGCTTTTGTCTTAAACTTCAGGTGATACCGTATATTTAGATATATTCACATATCTAAAAATGCTGTGGCATCACCTTTACTGTTGTGAACTTACCTTTATGCTTAATCCAACTTGACTTCCAGACACCAGGTCACCTTCACACTTCTACTTGAGCTAAAGGATTATCTACAGCTGGAAGTCATTCTATCTCTAGATTTAATAAAGGAAATTAATGTATTTTGCTCTGGAGCTAAATGTGCTGATCCCTTCTAGAAAACTAACTCAGTCTGTCTCTTGGACCTCAAACAATTTTTGTGTGGTTTTGGTTTGTATGCTAGCAATTACACACAGCTTGAAATACAGGTGACAGGAATGGACACAGTACTTCTATGAAGATATCAATTGACTTCTGCAATTGATATTGTCTTAGTTGTCCTTTCAAAAAGTTTGTTTGCCACAAGCATATTGCAGAACACTTGTCAGCTGGTGTTTATTCCTCACTTTCCCTCGGATGTTGTCTTTTGCGCTATATTTTTGATGTTATTTTACTCTCTGCATTTGTAGGTAAGCCTTAACACTGAGATTTTTTTTATAAGTCAGATTTAAAAAAACAACAAAAGAAGAGCTTTCAAGTAAACCATAAGCTTCATATTTGCCTCTTAATATTTATTCACACATCCCTTTATTTTTAGTGTCTAAAAATGGCAAACCTCTAAGATTTCTTATTTTTTCTTTCTTTATTTTATTTTACACAATCTGTGGATTTTTAAGCCAAATTGACTAGAATAATAACTTCAGGATGTCCTATAACCATCACTTCTTATTTCTCATCTCTAACCGTTGCGATCTGTCATTTGGTTAGTACTTTCACCATTCTTGATTTTTGGCATAGTAGTTTCACATAGCATTTGGAAGGAGGAGAGACAACATAGTTAATGAAATGGTAAGGATGTTTTAACACTATTAACCAAATGTTATCATTAAAGAAGTCAACCCAATATATCTGCCAGAAGATCATGTTTATTGCATGAATATAAGTATCAACACTTTAATTCCATGCTTATATTTGTGTTTGCTGAGCCTTTGCCTTGTTCTTAGGTTAGACTGGTAGCTGCTCAGTCTGTTCTAAGGGAACAATTGAGGCAAAGGATTTGGGGGCAAGGAGAGAACATAGAGGTATATGCCTATAGGTTTGGTTTAGGAAGAATGGCATTCATTATGGAGGAGGAGACTGCAAGTGGGACAATGGTTAAATAACTTGATTTATTTAATATTTGTATTTCTCTAATTATTTAGAGCTTTAGGTGTTCAAAGTATACTTAAAAGTTAATTAAGTTCAAAGAACCATTGGATTTGTTCTTCATTCCGTAGGTATACAGTAAGTAACTATGCTTTTTTTAGAAATGTTTAATACTTTCTATTAAAGGTTAAAATGAACAGCTTTCTAGACAGGCAATGATATTACACAAGAATCTGAATATATGTAATTTATCTTTATAATAATTTGGATTAGTTGGTTTCTTGCTGTTGAATTACCAAATAAAGTAGAGGATGGTAGTAAATGCAATGCAGAATAAGTACTGCACGTCGTAACACTTCAGGTGACACTGTTGTCATCACTGCATGTTGCCTTTGCTAAATACCAGTATCTCTAAAATGTCTCAATTAAAAGCTTTAAATGCATTGTGAAATTTATGGCAAAGTTATGATAGGCAGTGAGAGCATCTAGCTTGCCTTCTGATGTGGAGTGTTGCAGCCCAATCCAGAAATACATGGGCTTCAATAGTTCCGAAAGTATTACTGAAGTAATTCCACCTTTGAGTGGAAAACCATATAGGAACTCAGTTCTCAGTGAAGAATCAGTTATTAAGTATCTTTTCCATTTGAGAAAACTTGGTGAAGAGTTGTTACCTTTTCCAAAGAGTTTAGAGGATAGAGAAAGTAAATTGGTTCTGGTACAGGTGTTGTTTGTGTTTAAAGGTGGTATCTTTGATGTCTATAGTATCCATGCAACTAGAAGCTTGAAAGGCAAAAAAATACTTCAGTCCTATCTCAAAATTGTAAACATTTTTTTCTCTTCTTTTGGCCTCTTTAGAAGTTTCTTGTGTTTCTTTTATTCCTTCTAAATCCATCTCACAAAAATGTCTTCTTGAATCACATCTCTCGCTGAGTCAGGTGTATCACAAATGTGATCTGGTGCTTACAGAAGTAATCTGTGCTCTGCTATCTGAGTGAAATGTGTTCCTTGTGGTCATCGCTGCTATACCAGAGGTGGGGAAAGCAAGAAGGCAGACTTCTCAGCCCTGGGTAAACGTACTCTCTATGAGAGTGATGCTTTTTTTTTATTATTATTTTATTTTTTAAAATTTCTTGTAAAATAAAATTAGCTTTATTCCTTGACACAAAGGAGAAATAGTGATATGTTATTCTTCACCTACATATTAATAGAACACAAGAGATATGATAGCTATCTAATAGTCTGTAATAGATTGGGTGAAATGAATCAAAACTGTTTTATTATACAATTGCTTCACTGACAGAAATTAAGTATTTGGGGTAGGAGAGTGGCAGTAAAGAGTCCCTGTTAGTATGCTTTTTTCTCTACACTATATTTCTTAATTAGTCTCCCTCACATATCACAAAGCTGTGTGAGTCTGGACTTTGATGAAACAGGAAAGGAGAACCTATAAAAAAACCAAATATCCAACACAAAGCCAAACAACCCTCCCCAGCACACAAATACCACCCCTAAACCCCAAAAATGACCCCCCCCCCCCCCCCCCCNCCAAAAATGCCCCCCCCCCCCCACTCCACCTCTCTTCTGCCAAAACAAAAAACTCAAACAGAAAACAGCTTCTAAGTATTAGGGAATCTAGGGATTTGCGTTTCTTTTTCTACTGGGCTGAATTAATTCTTGGAGAGCTGAGGTCAGATGCTAGCACAGATAAGAAGGATGCAAAAGTACTCCTGGAGTAGAAATGAGACTGATCAAGAGTATTCTAAAATGTCCCGCCCACAGTTATTCTCCAACTCAAGATTTCTTCTTACAACTGACAACAGATTGTTGGAAAGGCAGGAGTGAATTGTCTTTCCCTCTGGAACATGGGGATAATGTTCACGATAATATTTGTGTTAGTACTGGGCTGCTGAAAATTTTATTTTTGCAATCCTCATTTCCCTTCAGACAGACATGATCTATAGTGGGAGGAGTGACATTGCCTACAAATGCCCAGGGAATGAATTTAGTTTTCTGACCATGATGGTTTCAGCCAGAGCTGTGGGTTTAAATTCTAAAATAGAATTATTGGAAGTAACCTTTTGCTGCTGACAGATGTTGTTGCAAGAATTTTACATTATAAATCTTTTTTTTTTGGAGCAGCAACCATAAACCTCAAGTGGTTTGTGAGAAGGAAATTGAAATTACATAAGTCTCTGATCATTCTTTCCTTGGTGACAAGTATGGAAGAGCTTAGGCAAAAAAATGGTTATAAATCTTTGGAGTTATTTATAGGCTAGGGAATGTTAGTATGTTTTATTACTAACTAGCCAAAAATGATAAAAAAAATTTGGTCATTAAATTAAGTAGCTCAGCAGCATATGTCACCTCATTTTCCTATTCCATATATTGGTTACTCTTTGAAACACCTTAGGCAATTGACGCCATGCTGATTAATTTTAATGCAAGAAGTAATTTTTTTATTTGTTTTCATAGGCACATGAAGAAATACAAGAGTGTCAGATTAGAAAGGGACTCCTGGAGTCTAGTGCCAAGCTCTTATGTCAATGCATCCAGTTCTGTCTTAAAACTGGTTAGAATACTGTCCCATTACCATGTTGGTGACCTACTCCAGATGGCTCTACTGGTCACTTAACTGGTTGCCTTTTTTTTTTATAGCATTGCTATTAAAATAGCTATTCTGTATATCTGATCCTTCCCTTAGACTTCTCTTCTTCAATATTATTGTTATTCTTTCACTGACAAAAATCCTCTGAACTTAGTCTCATCTCTTAAGACAATCCAACAACAGATGTTGTGTCTGACAACTCCTCACTGTTTCCACTGGAATCTACATTTTGATTCAATTCAGCCAGTATTCCCAGTGAAACCTCATCAAGGACTAGAATAATATTATAGCTTTCTTTTCTCTACAATAAATACTTTGATCAATGCACACTAAGATAAGCATTTCTTGTATAGGTCTTCTGCACAGTCATAGATCAGTGACTTGGTGTAGTAGTCCCACATTTTGAAAAGATCCAGTTTTTTTTCCATTAATTTCTACTGAACCTTAAGTGTGTAATCTCATACTTTGCTCTTTTAAGCTTCAGGGTTTTTTTTTCTCTGCTTGAGTCTTGTGATGGTTTAGTATTTGATGTGATTATATTATATTTTTACAGGTGCAAATTTTTTGTCTGTGCTGAATCTTATGGGATTTTTTGATGCAAAATATCTAGCAGGTTCTGTTATCACTTGTCAGATGCCTTAGCAGAACCTGACTGCTTTTTGGGAATGATGTGTTTATTTTTAGTTAAGCAAAAACAAAGCTTGTTTTCACTTTCTTACTTTCTGAGCTCTGATTAGTTGAAATACCTATTACAAAAAGACTTAACACATTTTTTCTCCTTGACAAGCTTCTGGAGAGTGTTAGAACTTCGCCAAACTTGTCAGAAGCCTAAATGCTAGTAAGACCTTATTAAGCTGGGTGCTAATGGATGTGTAGTAATGAAACCAACTCTTCAGATGAAAATATTGATGGTATGACATTTTTAATGAACCTATAAGCACTGTCAAACACCCAAAGTTTCATATATAAATAGACTTCTGACTTAAACTTGGAGTTCAAGTGTTAAAAGCCCCTCTAATTCCCCCCCTCTGTGCTTTTACACTCATTCTGAAAGCAGTTCTGCAACAGTGTTTGTGTCTTAATTCTGTAGGCACATTTAATCTCTCTATAGGCAAATGGGATGTGGAAACTGCATGTATTTGAGCTGCTGCTTTTCATTCTGGACTCATACTGGAAAACCTATTTCCATTATATCCACTAAAGTTCCTAAAGTCCTGAACTGGGTGTAATACATTATTAGGGGCCTGATGAACACACCTCCTACAAGTGCTTTGTTCTGCCACGACTCAGTACCACAGTACCCAGCCTGTGTTTAGACCACTGGGCTACAAAATGAGATTTTCCTCTGGTTTGAATACACAACATTTTCCTGGTGCACATTTTGGTAGATTAGATGCTCTAGAGATGGTGGCCATAGCAACATTTTTGGCTTTTAGAAATGATTTCTGCTTGTGTTGCAAACATTCTCTCCTCTTTTGAAAAGATTTGTATGAAAGCAGCACTGGTGTGAATATTGCAATTTTTGTCTTCATTTTCCTTTATCCTTTTGCCCTTGTGTACTCTTTGTGATGTACAAAAACTATTACTGGGATGCAGTTACCTTTCAGCATTTCTGCTGGAAGTGTTTCTGTTGAGAAAATGTTCAAGACTCTATATCCCATATAGGCATAATATGAGAAAGTACAGTGGGTCCCATTTTCTGCTCCAAACAGAAATGCTCACTGGGACACTGTTTAAGTTCCTGTTCTGAACTTTTTCCCTTGGCTTAAATAATTCTCAAAGTAGTTCAGGGAGAACGTCATACAACACAGAAGGGATACCAACAAAACAAACTAATTCTTGAAATACTTTGCTCAATTAACTTACTTAAATGTGAAACTATCTTAATGTTGAACTGCTTTCCTCCCTGAAAATAGCCCTTAATTTCAAATGCTGATAATAAAATATCACAAGGGGGCACCAAAGCTTTTTCTTACAGAACAGAACTCTAGTTTTCCTTCCCTCTTTAACCCATACACATTAACTCAACGTTACAAATGCAAAATATTTTGAATGGCTTAAAGCAGTGGTGGCCATAATTCCTGCCCTGGGAGCTGCATACCAAAACCTACAAAAGAAGTGGGTGTCCTGGGAAGCAATTCCGATGGTATTACTTCTCCAGGGCCTCCTTTACAAGGTGAAGCTGTGCTGGGGCCACAGCCAGGTCCTACAGCAACCAAGCAAGATCATGGAATTATAGCCTGGCCTGAACAGTGCCTCCTGGGTCAGCTCCTCTTGCAACCACAGACTCAGATTATCCAGCAGTCTCCATGCCAGTCCAGAGTACAAAACAGAACTCTTTCACGCAAGTGTTGCAGTTGAAGCATTTGAGAATTTGTAGTTTCAGGAGCTGCAAGCTCTGGACTTGATTTCCCAAGTACAGAAAGTATATTTGATAATAAAATCTAATATAGTTTTACAAAGTATGAACACTGTACAAGTGCCTCCTCTAGCATGATTTTTAAATGACCACAGGAAAAATGTATTCATTTTATTAATATTTAATTGATGCTCTGACGGCTTTAGTAAACAAGAATGGGAAAACCTTAACTTTTTTAAACTCAAATTGGAAAAGTCCAAGTATTCCCATGTAACACATTTGAAACAATGTCAGAATAACGGCATTTTAATTTTTTTTTTTTTAAGTATATTTAATGACGATTGGGTGAGAATTTGGTAACTTAGTGTTCTTTATTTTTTAACTGGGTACTCCTGGAGTATAGGAGAGCAATAGGTAGTTAGGAAATTAAAATATCTACAAAATAAGATGGCTGTAATTTTTGGATGCTTTTCTGATGCATTATTGAAATCTTAAGGAGCACCTTTTATTATGGATTCTCATATATATCTCAGCACCTGTTGAATAGACAGTTCTTGAAGTGGAGGAATATGAAATATTTTTCTTTTTTCCCTCTTGATCATTTTTTTCCTGCTTGATCAGTCTCCCAATCTATTTCATTATAGAACTCTACAGTAGACACAGTAGTGCAACAGAACTGTGGGAATTGGTGGTCAGGGAGATGTTTTGTCTCAAACAGCACTGCTGCTATCCAGATTTGATGCATCAGTAATATTTCACTTGGATAACTCAGCTGGGGAATCCTGGGTTTGGGGACAGCTGTTGACACCTACTTGATAGCAAGAAAGGGAAGGCTTGCATGCATTTAGTGTTTCTTGTTGGTATTTGACACCTACTGCCAGGAGATGATCTGCTAAAGGACATTTGATGTTACTGGTATCTGCTGTTGCTATCTGCTGGAGCTTCTTCATTATGCCTCTTGCATCGGACCTTGGGTGGGCTGGAAAAGCTGTTAAGCCATGATCAAGAAACTGACCTGACATAAACCAAGCTGTGAGGAACCCCAGAAAAAAAAAAATAAAAAATCATGAAATCTACTTGTGCAAGTAGAAGTAGGAAGCGATAGTACATTTGAAAAGCTTAAATTAGCACAGCCAAAATGTATTTAAAACCATGACTCCAGTTTATCTACATGGAAAACAGATAATAGACTATAACAATGCAATCTTTTGTACATAGTGCCAAAACTTTGGATACATCCCGTGACAGTGAAATCTCTGTGAGAAATAACTGTCACAGTTTCTTCCGATCTGTATCTCTGTTTCCGCTGAAAGATATGCTACATTAACTGTAGAAGGGCTGCTAATAAAAAAATTCTCTGCCTTGCTGTAGACTTATGCACCATGCCAATGTTTTTATCTTGTACATGGTTTGATAGCTGTGGCTCTAGTCATTCTTTCCTGATTTTCATTCTTTGCAGAATTACTTTATTTCTAATACTTTATTTCTAATAATAATTTCTAAATAATGTCTCTATTTCTATTATCATTTCTAATAATTTTAATTCATAATCTTGCTAAATAGTTTTTTTCAATTAAGTGTTAATTCTCCTTTCCAACATTAGGAAAGGTACTGTGAAATTCTCCTAAAGCTCTAGGAGTTATGCCTGAAGACACTAACAGAAGTCTATTAAGTACTCAGATGACTGCAGGTGTGTATGCAGGATGCATATACACTACTTGGCATGTAGGAGGTAGTAAGAGTACAAATGTATATCAGAAATTGCTAAGCATTCCTTCCAAATTCTGGTTCATCTTCCAGGTATGTCTCTGTATTCCCCTAATGTTTTCAAGACACATATTAAGCAAATGGAAATAAAACATTACTTAAAGCCTTTATATTTGATAAGACACCTCTGCATTGTCCTGATAAAATAGGATTGTTATAGGAATCCTTGGGCCGTTGGCAACATGGACAAGTCAACAAGTATTCTCCAGCGACTATCCAAATAAAGAATTCTGTAGAGGTAAAGCTCTTTGGACTTTCCTCTGAAAGCCTCCTCCAGTTAAAGGTTTCTAATGTTTATAGCCCAAAGCTAAGTCCCATTTCTTCCTTTATTTTTTCTGGAATCATGGAATTGTTTGGGTTGAAAAAGCCCACGAAGGTCATTGAGTCCAGCCATTAACGTGGCACTGCGAAGTCCACCACTAAATCATGTCCCTAAGTGCCACATCCACAAGTCCCTTAAATACTTTCAGGGATAGTGACTCAACTACTTCTCTGTACTAGTGTTTGACAATCCTTTTGGTGAAGAATTTTTTCCTAATAGCCAATCTAAAACTCCTCTGGCACAGCATAAGGCCATTTCCTCTTGTCTTATTGCCTGATACCTGGGAGAAGAGACTGACCCCCAACTCACTACTTTCAGGTAGTTGTAGAGAGTGATAAGGTTTCCCCTGAGCTTCCTTTGCTCCAGGCTGAACAACTCCAGCACCTTCAGCTGTTCCTCACAGCACTTGTGCTCTAAACCATTCCCCAGCTCCATTGCCCTTCTCTGGAGACTCTCCAGCATGTCAATGTCCTTGTAGTGAGAGGCTCAGAACAGGACACAGCACTTGAAGTGCAGCCTCACCAGTGCTGAGTACAGAGGGACAATCACTGGGCTGGTCCTGCTGGCCACACTATTCCTGATATAGGCCAGGATGCCATTGACCTCTCCTATTTTATTTTTAAGCACTTGCTTTTTTTGCTTTTAACCTAGATTGTCTTCAGGAATATTATTTATCTCCTTTTCAAATTATTTTGACTGCTCATATTCCAAATAACTGTTTCCTCAGGTGTTTGCACTAATTTTTTCTGACAGACACAGAATTGCATTAAACTGTGTCTGTAAACTGGGACTATCAGATTCAACACAGAGGCTGTACCATCACCACAGGCAGCCTCTGTGTTTTTACCAACAGAATAATTTAAGGCATTTGACGGCCAGCTATCTGACACTGGACTTGTGCTTCCCTCTTGCAATCTGACTCCCACTTTGGCACTTCTGCAGTCAATATTTAAATAGGTTTCCTAGCACCTGTTTTCAGTGTATATGATTGCAGCTACCAGATGCAAAACTAAAATCTCTGTGGTAATCATCTGAAAAAGAAACTGTAGTTATATTCAACTAAAGTCAGACTTCTGTAAAAATATTTAGGTATTAAAGGTATCACAGCAAGAAATGCCCACTTATATCTGAGATGGGGTGTTTCTATGGAAAATCAATAGCTGTCCCTGAGTATCTCTCTAGAGCTGTATCTGCATGTTTGTTATGAGTATTTGCTGCCTTTTGAATGCATAATTAATTATGTAAAAATTCATGACTTCACTATGACCACTGCGAGGAATCAAGCACAGGTTAGCACCTACAAATACAAGAGTGCATTTGGATTTTGCAAAGCAATGCAGTTTATGTTTTGTCTGTACCTGAGTCCCAAGGAAGCTTGTTCATCCACCAAGCTGGCACAGTTTATACGTGTGGTTCTTTTGGGCAAAGTTGTCTCAGCAGTTTTGATCTGCTTTGCCTGGGTAATACTTTGAAATCCTCACCCTGACAAAAGGGTGAGAGCATAAATTCCAGAGATTTGTGGAGGACAGATTAAAGTCTTGGCTGAAAGTTCACCTCTCTAAATGGTTCTTCGTTAAAAAAAGCAGAGGAGGGAAATGCCAGCAGGTATGAAGTGGACTAATCAATGTTTTCCTTCCATTTGTCTTCCAGTGCAGCCTCTTCCTGTGATGGCCATTCCTGTGACAGATTACCATTTTCTAAAATTTCTAACATTTTTAAGCCTACTTTTAGTGGTTTTTCTTTCTTTTTATCTAATATTTTATGGGTATCTCCTTTTTTAGAACTTATTCCCCATCCTGTCTAGCCATTCATCTTAACTACAGGGTAAGATGCTTTTTGGGATAGATCACAGCTTTAACTATATTTATGAAACATCCTGTAGGCCCGTTGGTCTGCTAAGCTAAATAATAATAAAAATGAAAATAAAATAAGAGCAAGGAAAGAGATAAATGTGAAAAAGGAGGAAAATGAGCTTGGTCTTTATATCTCAGCTTCACTAGCTGGTGAATTTTTGACTGGCAATATAAAATCAGGACTGAAATGCACACACACAAGGTATTTGACCTAAATGTGTTGTTAACTAAGATAATGAAAAAGTGATGATGACTGCTAATAGATTCCCCATGAGAGAGTACAATGTGTATTTTCTGACATGCTTAATCCTAAATGTAATCTTTGAAACACATTAATACAGCACAAAGACCTTAAAGTTTTATGTCACAATATACCTGATGGTAGAAAGATAGGAAAAGGACATTTTTAAATTTTATTTTTCTTAATTGACTCATTTTCAGACTTCAGTTGTTTCTGTTGTCTTGCAGCTTCCACTTCTGGTTAAAAAAAAAAAAAAGGCTCATTCATCACGTTTCTGTTGTTTTTTCTTCAAAAATTGCAAGCAATTAGGGAAGTTTAGGAGAAAGTTATACACTGCAGACTATACCTACTTCAGAAAAAAAGAGGGGCAGGGGGAAAATGAGTGGAATGAACATTAGCTTAAACATTTAAAATCATATTAAGTAGTTTGGTTATGAGACAATCCAGGCTCATAATACAATGGAGTGAAATTCTTCTACCTGTTGGAAAGGTTTAACTTTGCATTTTATGGGGTGTTATGCATATTCCTCTTACATGTACATTAAGTATACCTATCTGGAATATTTTATACAATAGAATATGTCCTGATACACAGCACTAGGAAATGCAAGGTTAACTTACATGTCTTGTTGAATAGAATCTGCATACAGAGAATGTAAGAACTGTTAATACTTCATCAGAATACTGGTATTTAAATTGTCCATAGCTAACTTGTCTGAATCTTCATATTTTATTATTTACATCTGTTGAATATGCTCTTCAGATATATATATATATATATATGAAACATTTGCCTGAAATGTATTTTGAATAACACACTATTCAGCTTATCTTTTAGGTCTTTGGAAACACTATTGTTCCCTTAAGGGACACCTCCCACCCCCTGACCCAAACCACCCTTAAAAGCTAATCACACAGCTAACAATATTCCATTAAGACAATTAGAAGTATTATTCTGGCATTTAGCAACTAGACCAGTGATTGTATTTGAGCAGCATCCCCTGGAGTGGGAATGCACATGTGGTGTAGAGGGTGTGAAATATCATGTGTTTCTAGGAGATGAAGCCCTTTTCCCTGCCTCTATGGTAACAGATTTGCTGCTTGTTCATTATTAACACTCATCAGCTTCTGGACTTTAGGCTGCAGTCTCCGGGCATGTGCATTTATTCTGTTTTTACTCTAACTATGGATTCCACCAAAGTCATGTATGAGTTAAAATAAAACTTCTTTTCACAGTTGAGTGTTACAACTGGATATATACTCTGCTGTGTGGAAGGGGACACAAATGATAGTTTTCTATCATTTGTGATTTGTGATCATTTGGGAGTGCCGAGGTCTTACTTCCCGAGTCTGCCTGATGGATTAGACTTCTCAAAGGAGCCCTTCATGTACCTTGCATCCATGACATCTTGTACAACTGATCCCAGTGGGATTTTTTTTGCCAAGCTACTTAAAGCAGCGCTGGTCTGGAAACAAGCAGCGGCAGAGAACCTGTGAGTGAACTTTCATGCCAAACAACCATGAAGGATTTATGCAGTTCTAGGACAAGGTACTTGCTAGGTAGGATGGTTTTCAGATCCCAGTTGTGAAACACCTAAATCCCTCTGAAATCCTCATATAGGACCCTGAATTCCTTCTTTGCACACAGCTTTCGCTGACCCCATCAGAAACGTGACTTTGTCCTACATGCTGGAGCCAAGGCAGAAACTGACATTCTGGGAATGTTTAGTTTCATTTCTGGCTACAACTATCCCCAGATTTCTTCTTCTCAGGCATCTCCTTTGGGACTGTTGTCCCGGAGGGAGCGCAGTGCGGGCCGGGCGCTGCTCGGGCCGTGTTTGCAGCGCCATGGCAACGGCGCGGCGGCGGCCACAGGCCCCGGCCGGGCCCGGCGGCTCCGGCGCTGCTCCCGCTGCTCCCGCTGCTCCCCGGAGCCTGATCCCTGCTCCCGCTGCTCCCGCTGCTCCCGCTGCTCCCGCTGCTCCCCGGAGCCTGATCCCTGCTCCCGCTGCTCCCGCTGCTCCCGCTGCTCCCGCTGCTCCCCGGAGCCTGATCCCTGCTCCCGCTGCTCCCGCTGCTCCCGCTGCTCCCGCTGCTCCCCGGAGCCTGATCCCTGCTCCCGCTGCTCCCGCTGCTCCCGCTGCTCCCGCTGCTCCCCGGAGCCTGATCCCTGCTCCCGCTGCTCCCGCTGCTCCCGCTGCTCCCGCTGCTCCCCGGAGCCTGATCCCTGCTCCCGCTGCTCCCGCTGCTCCCGCTGCTCCCGCTGCTCCCCGGAGCCTGATCCCTGCTCCCGCTGCTCCCGCTGCTCCCGCTGCTCCCGCTGCTCCCCGGAGNGAGCTGCTCCCGCTGCTCCCCGGAGCCTGGCCCGTGCGGGCGCTGCTCCCGCTGCTCCCCGGAGCCTGATCCCTGCGGGAGCTGCTCCCGCTGCTCCCGCTGCACCCGGTGCTCCGCGGGGCCTGATCCCTGGGGGAGCTGCTCCCGCTGCTCCGCGGAGCCTGATCCTTGCGGGAGCTGCTCCCGCTGCTCCCCGGAGCCTGATCCCTGCGGGAGCTGCTCCCGCTGCTCCCCGGAGCCTGATCCCTGCGGGAGCTGCTCCCGCTGCTCCCCGGAGCCTCCCCTGTGCCGACGGCGGCGGGTGCCGGAGGCAGGATGCGCTCCAAGAGGCTCACCACCGGTACGTCGCGCTGTCCCCGCAGGGCCGGGCTGGCTCCGTGTCGCTTGGGGCTCGGGCCCCACGGTGGCCGCCTTCGGTACAGAGACGGTGGCACAAGAGCGGCATTTTGAACTGGCCGGTGTAAACTTGCCCGGCAGAACTCGTCACTCCGAAGAGAGAACTTTACTCCCTTCAAATGGCATCACTAAAGACAGGATGTTCTCCTAGAATGAGTGAGAGTTGATTATTCGGGAACACAATAGTATCTTTTTAATTTTATCACAAGATTTGTAATATTTGCTGTTCAAAGCTTTGAGAGTCTCATACAAATCTGTACTTCCATTAAACCACCAAGCTTCTAGTTATCAATTCTGCAGAGGAAAGCTGACATGAAGTTAACTGATATATATAAGAAATAATATATCTAAATAATACGTGATTTATATTGAAATAATACTTGGTTTCTATTTAAATAATTCTTGTGATAGTTAATCTTTTCATGCACGGGTCAACATTACAGCATAAGTTTATTTCTTCAGACTAAGTTATTTTATTTCAGAATACCCGGGATGATTGTCATGCCTCACTGCTCTTTGTTGTATTGTAGTTGAACCAGATTGACTGTATTGCTTGGATAACATATGATATTTAATATCTTCTTTTCAGAACCTCCATGTATAACAGAAGAAATGTTAGTAAGTATGCTTATAAGGCTTGATCATTATTTTCATCATGCAGCTATGGAGCAAAAAAAGCAAAAAACCATTTTGGAAACCATTGTTTGGTTTTTAATTTCTTTTTTTACTGAGCAATTTCTTAAAATTTTGTAAGACAAAATACTTAGTTTGAAAATAACTAGAAAAAAAAGCAACAGGAGACTATGGAGAATAAAGATGGAAATAAAAGTGAATTAGGATGAAGGAAGGAAACGAACAACTGGAAGATTCAACATGACAGGTTTAACAATCTCCTTACTTTGCCTTTTTTGCCCTTTGCTCATGGCTCATCGGATTTCCCTGATGTTTGTCTTCTTGTTTGAGAGGTATATATGTGTGTCTCATAAGAAAGGTACATTACCTCATTAGAAATGACAAGTTTACAGCTGCAACTCAGGTAATGTTTGCCTATTCCCTGTTTTGGATGCCTTTTTAACTGTGTATTTTAAAGTATAAATGTGTTGATATTGCTTTTGGGAATCTCTAGATACTGTTTCATTTATAGTGTTTATTACCATGAGCAGAACCAACATAAGCACAAGTTTTAGACCAATATTTAGCACACCTTAACCTTCAGTTGCAATTCTAAGACAGATTTTTCTAGTTATAATTTACACTGTGCTGCAGGAGAAATGGCTTGGAAAGAAATGAAACCAAATGCTTTCTGACACAAAATCCTAAACTATAGTATTGAACATGCAACTCCCTAACCTATAATGTGCACTTTAGAAAGTGCAACTGATTTCAAATGAAAATAAGACTGTCTACAAAAAACTCTCCAGAAACAAGAGGAAAGTATATCATATGTAGATGCAGTAAGTAATAAAATGCACATGAATAAGATCATAAACATTTTATCTATTAATCAACCACTGTGTTTACATTTCTTGCTGTTATATGTGATTACAGAGGATTATATCCTGAGGAAATTAAAAACACGTTACCTTCATATTCCTAAAGAGCTTATACTTCAGCAAATAATAAATTAATAGTTTTTAATAAGTCCTTTGAAAAAATAAAATATTTTCATCATATATTATCATATCTAGTCCCAGCTCGAGATTCATCCTTGTCAGTTTCAAACCAAACATGAGGCTGACTATAGCTTGTTTCTAATGAATTTCTTTTTCTAATTGTGTTAACACTTGCAGAATTGGTACTTCTGGATCTGATTACCTACTGACATTAGTAAGGGGATTCTCTGTTGATTTCAAGATGAGTTAGACACTTTGGTAAATTCCTCTATTTAATCAGTGCCCAAACATCTCTAGGTCCATGGCACTGCAATTGCAGTGATCCAAATGAGGCGTGAAAGCCTTGCTTTCAGCACTGGCAGCATTTTCTGGGAATGAGCTTAGGCTACCTTGCCTGTGCTGTGTCAGTCACCACAGCAACTGCAGGTGCTAAGGAATAAATGCTGGCAGACTAGGGCCAGACAAACATCATCAGGTCTAGTCCTGACTTGTCCGGCGTGTTATCTCAGATTTCTTCCTTATCTGAGCACAAGGTATCTGTATTTAGGTTAGACCACTGGGTTTGGATCAAGATACTGCCTGCCTGTACACTGTGCATAACCTCTCTTTAATGCTATTTATTCCTCACTAGCACAGTTCAATGCTGTCAACTTAAGAAAGAGAAAAAGATTTGTGTTGTAACACCTTTGCTGCTATTGGCAAATACGTTAAATTTAAGTGCGTTCTGCTTGCCTTGCAAGGCTGAAATTATAAAATATTCAGGAAAATGAAACTATTAAAATTATTAAAGTGTCTTCATTATATTGAAGACACTGGTTCCAGTTTCAACCTCTGTTGAATTGAAATGGGGATGGGGGAGATACTGAGTCAGTAAAAGTAAGACTTGGAGCCATACTTTCAGATCTGTCAACAGCAAAAAAATTCAACTTCTAGTCTACAGTTTTTGAGTCATGTTAGCAGGATTTAAAATGTAGTGCTCAGAAAGGACAAAACACATGCAGATGCAGTTTTCAGTTCTGATGAGGTCAAGAGGAAGCCTCCCAGTTCTGTCAGAATCAAAGTATGGCATACAGCGCTTGCTTGCTGAGCCAAATTATAGGTTAGTGTACTCCCTTTTAGTCCCCAAATAACCCTAAGCAGCAGTGTGAGAGCAAAAGGTGGTTCTGGTGAAATATTATACTCTCCTTCTTCCCAAGGGCAAGAGAGAAAGGTACAATGTGGGGAATTTCTGGGCTGTTAGCTTATGCACATTTTTTCAAAAGTTAACATGCAGACTTTCAGCATCTAGAAGCTGTTTGGTTTATGAAGGCTTTATGTGTAAATTCACTGGCAAAGGATTTACCTTTATATGTGTGTTTTAAATTGCTAAAGACCTTAGCAGTGTGCAATTGCTAGAATATAACAGTGATTCAATAACTATATTCTCAATAATGGGAAATAATATTTTGCAAAAGCTTCCATGTCATATCTCATGGAAAAAATATTGTTTGAGGCAATAGTGCATTCAAATATTAGCACAGATTATTACAAGCCATTTTTTTGTGGTTTTATCTCTCTATAGGAAGAATGCTTAGCCACAGATGATGTGCTTGTGGATTACTTTAATGAATTTTTGAGTCTTCCGGTAAGTAGCTTACAGAAATCGCTTGCAATATACAAGAAACGCCTTACTAAGATTAACTTAATCCATCTTGGAAAAATTTATGTTTTGCCATATATCTGTATTTTAATGGTAGCAACTCTTACTGCTCAATGTTATTATCAGTTAGCCCATATCTGGACTTCTGAGGACAGATGTTCTCTTGCTAATTTACAGNCTATTGCTCAGCACCACTGAGCAGAGCCTGGCATCATCCTCCCTTCAGATACTGATAAACATTGGTAAGGGCCCCTCTTATTTGTCTCTTCTTGAGGCTGAACATGCCCAGCTCCCTCAGCCTTTCCTTATAAGAGAGTTTCTCCAGTCCCTTAATGATTTTTGTAGCCCTCTGCTGGACTGCTCCAGTAGCTCCATGTCTCTCATGTACTGAAGAGCCCTCGACCTGCTGGCAGTCCTCTCCCTAATGTACACCACGCCTTCTGGGCCACAGGGACACACTGCTGGCTCATGGACAGCTTGTTGTCCACCAAGATCCCTAGGTTTATGTATTTAAACGTATGTAAGTAATCATTTATGTATTTAAATCAAAGTGCACTAAAATAATGTGAATGGGAAATGAAAAATAAATAATTTCAGTTGCGATTCATAGCTGAATGATTTGGCTTACATAACTGAGCCAGACATAGCCGTCTCTCTAAGCCACATCACAGATTTGTGTAAATGTACACAGCATGGCAATTGCACTACTAAGGATGGTGGAATGGGCTCCTCATTCCAATTATTAATCCTAAAATAGAATCTGGAGGTATTAACTCTATGTCAGAGTGTGAGTTTTGTGCACAGCATCGATACTGACTTCTTTCAGGAGCTCAGTCTTTATGTGCTTTCACCACACTGCAAGATTCCAAAGAGTATACAAAGCTAGAGAGACACAGATGGAACAAAACGTGTGATAAGAGGGCTGTTTTTTTTCTTTCTCCAACACCTCCATTTCCCCAACCCCTGCCCCACAGCTGTCTTAGGATATCTGCCTAAATCCAAGCCTAACTACTTAGGTTTTAAACCCAGGCCTTCTTCCATGTGCCAGATTGTTCTTAGCACAGGAATACAATCCTCCATGCCTTTCCTGCTTATTTGGAAACTATGCTTCAAGTTTTCTCCAAATTGCAGAGGATGGAGTGGTTAAGAAGTTGAGCCTTTTTAGTCTCTTGATCTCCTTGGACATACACAAATTTCAGGACATCTGTTGGAGGCCAGAATTCTTCTTGGCCTCAGAGGGCTCCTCAGCCCACAGTCCTGGCACAGCTCTGAACTGCAGCAATTGTCCAGGCACTCCTGATGGCTCTGGAAGCTCACAGCAGAGTTCACAGTCACTCCTGAGTAAACACTGTTTTATGCTGGTAATCTTGGTAGGTTTCTAAGATGACGCATGGTCTCTCTTCTACATATTTACATATCTTCATGAAAACAGATGCTCTATTAGCTGTTTTTAACTGTAATGTTCTCATAATTGGTTTTATTTTCTCTTTGATCTTATCCTAAGGATTTATCCTCTTCAGGATTAAGTTCTATTAATGCCTTGAGTTCTGTGGCTTGAATACCTTACATTCCCGATTTCCCTCTCCTTCTCAGAAGGCTTCTACTAAAACAGTGCATTGAAATTTCCATTGCTTTATTCTTGTTGTGCTTACACACTGTTGCCTGGGAACAGTATTACCCAGGTGTGCTAGTAGTTAGGCAACAAGTTAAACTGAAAATATTGTGAGACTTGATACAAGAAATCAGGGGGAGCAAATGCTTATTTTAAAGGACTACTTCTGCATTGATTTATAATACACCATTAGCAGATGGAAAATTGTATCACTGGGGACTTGCTATAACAGCAGCAGGTTTTTCATGTATGGTTTTTTTTTTTTTACTTTGATTTACAGTGCATGCCTTAAGTGATCCTCTTGTTATAATTACATTCAATGTAATCTGACATATATATCTAGGTACTCAAAAGAGCTATATACTGTAATAAAGTGTAATTTACAGAAAGAATTTCTGAAATACATAATACAGAAAACCTCAGGAGGGCACTTGTTGCCAGTAGTACAGTGATTTCACAGTCGCAGAAACCAATTACATGACACACAAACGAGGTACACCTTCCTTAGTAACTAATGTAAAATGAAAGATTTAAGAGAAACATTGGTCTGGATGAATTTCCATTTCTAGGAGTTCAGGCTAGAATTTGAATCTCTGATCTGTGTATTAAAAACATCCAAGGATATGAATAGTCAGGAATGAAAATTCAGAAGTCAGAAATTGCCATCCAGCTCAGTGTTGAAGGCAAGCACAGTAATATCGACTTGTTTCTCCTGCACTCTGCAAGCTGCTTGCTCCTTGTTCCATCCCAAGTCCGTGCTGGGTCTTACCTGTCATTTTCCAGTTACCAGTGATCCTGAGGAAGGCACACTCCTCTTCTGTGCAACCCCTTGATGTTGCACTAGAGACAAAAGTGCTACCTTGTGCCTCAATTGAAGCACATTCAGGAGATGACAATTTGGTGGTGAGTCCCTGGTTGTTGGTTTCCCTTGCAGCAGAAATTTACTAAATTACCATAATTTTATCAACTTTAGATTTGAAGAATATTTTTTTAAACATTTTTCTTACTGTAAAAGCTCTCCTCCAAGTAGTTTGTGGTCCAGCATTTGATGCAGGTGATGATTCTGAAAACAATTAAAGCCCAAGTAACAAAGCATGGGCCAATCAGTCTTTCTTAAGACAGAATGGTCCTGAAAACCTAGTGCTGTCACAAATAAAATCTTGCTTGATGTCAGTAACAGATTACAGAAGGGGCAGAAAGCAAAAAAGCAATCCCTATGCTACACACTTCAGGCCCTTCACTGCTTTGAAGATGACTTTGAATAATTCCATGCATCAAATCATTGATTCAAGGCATCAGTGCATGCTCATTAGTTTCCTCTTGTCTTTTGCAGGTGTGAGGAGGGAGGCTGCAATATAATCTCCCTTAAAAAGGCTTTGACAGACATAAGGCCCTACATGCGTGTTATGTTGAGACTTACCCAGAAGTAAAATTTGCATCATGTCTTTGACATTGAAGGAAGCAAACAAAGCATTCCTGGCTACATTCCTTACTGATAGTGTGTTTACTCTAAGTGTTCTTCTACCTGAATTAGATTGTGATATGTGATTTTGGCATTTGTCTTACTTATCAAAGAAAGGGAAATCCTGGACTCATAAGAGTCAATGGGAGATTTTGCATTGACCATGTGTAGTGTGAATTTTTCCAGGCACTTCACAGAGCTGCTCAAATTCTTTTCTGGTGTGGACTCTCACTGACATTTATTTATGATATACATATACCCTTCTTAAGGAAATTTTGGCAATGCTCCTGGATGAGATCTCTATTCGCTCCCACCCTTAACCTAAAAAGCAGCCAAACTGTGGTCATTCTGTTTCTCTTGGGATCAAACTACATTATTTGGGTATGGGATGTAAGCATATTTACACATTTGTTAATTGTATCCGAAGTTGAGTGTATCTGAAAACTGTTAAGACAGAGAACAGTGAGATTTATATGTCTGATATCCTGGCAACACGGTGATGGATGCTATTTTGGTTTCTGTTGTGGGAGGACTGAGAGAAATTTGTCTTCCCTTCAGTTACGTGTATAACCTCAGTTTTCAGAATTATGTATTCTGTTTATTTTTCAGCTCAAAACCATATTCAGTGTGCATTTGACAGCTAAGAAATTTCTTTGCTGTCAGAAAAGTACATGCAGTTGTTTGTTTATTTATTTAATATTATTGCTGTACCACAGTCTGAAAACAGCTTTTTGTTATTTTCTCAGAGATTTTTTTCTGAAGCTGAGATTACTACACTGTGTTACATTGGTTATACTGGCTTTGAGGGGGGGGAGAATTGCCTGTAGGTGAAACAAGTGAAAATCTGTAGACTTCTTATTTGTTGGTGTTCCCAAGTCATTGATCTTATTTCTTGTGCTAAATTGACAATGTATGAACACCAAGCTTCAAGGCTCCTGCCAAACCTGATTTGTTTTTTCTTAACATCTTGAGGTATGATTTCTCTGGAGGTTTCCCTTTCTATCTTCAAAGCATCAAAAATTGGCTCAACTGGAGAATTATATACTTAGTCTTTGGTTAGTATATTTTACTTGCCTGTTAAAAGCCAAAAGCACTTGCCAAATGTGGGGTAAGAAAGACATTTCTTAGTTTATTGGATTGGCATGGATAATTCTTTCTCTTTCCTTTATAGTGTAGACTATCATCCACTGCTTAACAGAGGTGTCTTCACCAAAGAGATTCCTCATTATTGCAATGACAGAATGTTGAAGGTGCCATAAACCTCTCTCATTATTGTCCTGTGAAGTGTTACAGGATTTTACTGTATTTGACTTCCACTGGAAAGGTTTTAAGTTTGCTAAAGGGTACTGAACAGTTTCTTGGTGCATTTTTTTTTTGGTGGCTTGTAATGTGTGAGAATGATTAGATTGTGTGTTTTGCTCCAAAGTTCTTCAGATACTGAAAGGAAAATGGATTGGCTGATCCTCTCTCCTGTATGGTAGCTGGGAAAATGTTTCCCACAAGAAATCAGGTTCTGGGGGTGGTTTTTTGTGTATTCTCATTTGACTTTTCTTGTAACATTATCACTTTTATTTTTGTGGTGGTGATGAGTTAAGAAGATTCAGAATTCTCTCTTATTTTGCTTATAAAAACATTCTGATTTATCATTCTAGATTTTTAAAGTAAACAAGCTATTCTGGAAAGGTTTGAACTGTTCTAAAATGCTTTTGTATGATAGTTTGAGAGATAGAGAGATGCTCTATTGGGAATTTGAGATTTGTACAGAATCATAGACCACTGTCTGGAAGGGACTTCGAGGAGGTCTGTAGTGTGGCTTCCTTCTCAAAGCAGGGTCAGTGCTTTAGTACTGACTCCGGGTTGCTTGGCACTTTCTGCAGTTCGTCTTGAAAACCTCCAGCAGCTGATTACTCTCTGGGCAACATGTTCCAGTGCTAATCATCCCAAAATCACCTTTTTTCTTACAATCCGGTTGAGACCTCCGTTGTTTCAGGGTATGACAAGTGGTCTCTTGTCCTCCCACCATACACCTCTGGCTTTATCCATTCAGAAATCTCCTTGTAAATATGTTAAGGCTGCTACTAGTCCTCCTAGAGCTTCTCCCTCAGGGGTGGGTGCTCCAGCCTTTGACTATCTCAGTGATCTTCTGATGGACTTGATCAACAATGTGAATATCCTTCTTGTACAGGGGACCCAAAACTGGATGCAGTATTCCACATGTGTCCTTACTAGTGTCAAGTCTGCTGGGTACTCTCTGACTGATAGAAAAAGTCTGCATGCCTTTTGATGTCCCTGGGGATGAGTAACTACATCCAGACCCAAAAAGTCTGGACTAGAATCCCCTTTTTCTGTCAAGTATGTAGTGTATGATGTCTAAATCTTCCTATTCCATCAGTGTGTGTTCTTTTGCTCCATTAGTATATTTGTCTTATAAATGAATGGTAGTCAGACTCCCAAAACAGCAATACACTTTATGTTTTAAAAATGGTCTCTAGCATCCATTTCACTACATTGAAGCTGCCAGAGCTTTCTGTTCAGCTAAATAGAATACATATCAAAAACCCCTAGATCTAGACTAAGTTACAAATTATTAAATAAAAGTATATATATGTGCTAAACTAATACTGTATTTGCTTAGTTTTCAGTTTGAAAAACATGAAACTAAAACAATCTCATCACGTCTAGTCACAAAGTCCTTTATTATGAAAATTGCATTTTGTTTGCTTTTTTCCCACAAGTGAGACTATTTCATATCCTAAGAGATTGAAGAACTTTGTTTTTTAGTGTACTTTCTTCTGTTTCTTTATTTAAAACATGGAGGAATATATAAGGAAAAAAACATTTAAAGGCTAGTAAGGTTGCACAGTAAGTCACTTAAAAGCAGGTAGCAGCCCAAATTAGGTTTGAAAGTAAATGAAATATGCACATAGCAAACTGGGAGGAGGTCTGAATGCAGGGAAATCTACCACACATAAAAGGTTTGTTAGATGCTTTTCAGTACATCTGGAAAAAAAGAGCACTAAAACCTGCAGAGTGCTCTGGAGAAAATTAATGCCAAAAGAGGCAGAAGGTGTCAGAGAACAAAAACCAATCCATGATTTCAGCTGAAGTTAGGTAACTGAGCAGACTCGTGCAGTTCAACGCGTGGCCCTGAGCAGTGACAGTCTGATGTCATAGGCACTAATCGTACACTTAAAGCTCTCACATGCTGTGTGCTTTGCCAGGCTGAGCCTCCACTGTGAGACATTATGGGATAAGTGGGGAATGTTGAAAAAACACGTTGCAGCCACATGGTTCAGTTCTGGCCATTGCTCTACAAGACTTTGATCAACGAGGGGGCTTCAAACAGAAGCAGCAGAATGGATGACACCAACTTCATTATTTTGGGCATACACAGGTGTGAAGAAGAATCAAATTGTTCTGTAATACATTTCTATGTTATATGTAGCATGTATTTGACATATTTAAAATGTATATGAGTTATGTCGATGTGTGCATATATGTGATATATGAAAAAGTTCAAGGAAATTAAAAATACAGTACTTGAACAAATAAAATATTCTTATTAAATGCAGGGGAACGACAACTGTGCAAACACCAGGTGGGACCCTGTCTGGAATGAAGCCAGAATGAGTTTTGGCACTGGGATTAGGTGTGACCATAGTTTCCTGAGTACTTAAATGCAACATGTCTTGTTGTCCAGCTGAGTGCAGAGATGCTTATATACTCTGTATAATAAAGAGTATATAATGCATGTAAGTTCTATATAATCTCCTATTCATAACTGTCATGGGTATCCTCTATGACTTCTGTAAAAGTCATTCATATTTTTCCTCTTCATTTCAAGGAAGAGAATTTGAAAAATAGTCTTTTAGGGAAATACCCGATACCAGAGCTTAAAAGATGAAAGATGGCTCTGTTTTAGTGTGTACACACACAGTGGGTTTTGTGAGTTGACAAAAGTCCCAATTGCAGGGGCAAAACTGAAGTTTAGTCTATCTCACCTATTATACAGTATTTGACTGAACTAGAGATGTATAACAAAATTTACTGCAGGACATGGGTTTTGGTAGTTGTTTGACCTACAGTAACAGTATGGGGAAAAACCTTTCCTACATATGAAAATCTTCAGATTCATCCTCCTCAAACACATCTCACATTTAAAAGGTCAGATTCATTGCTAATATTTTCATGCTTTGATTGCTGATAATAGCAAATGGGAGAATAATAGCGGAGATCCGATCCTGTGGGTGAGTACTTCTCTGTAGGACAGTTACTAAAGTCACAGTTAATTACATATTTTAGACATCAACATACTGAATAAATTATTTACATGTGAAAAAGAATGGTCTGTGATCTAGAATGAATTCAATTCTTGGCAATTAAGCATTGCTGAGATAAAAAAGTAGGAATGCTTTGGAAAGCTATACAGCAAAAAAAAGAATGCAGAAAATTACTATTTCAGGCCCCAAGAGAAAGAAGCCTCATAATGCAATTTTTTATTCTGTAGGATGCCTCTATGTGATAAAAAGTAACTTGTTAAATGACAGTTGCCTTATTACAGTACCATAAACTTTCCTAACTTCTTTTGTAGACTTTTGCCCAGCCAGTGAGGTTTAACTCTGACGTTGGGGCTTTTGAAATAGTTAATTATGCCCCACGATGCCTGGAAAGCCAGCCGAAAAAAATTAATGATGAGAAACCTCCAAGCCCCATTTATGATGTTCTAAGCAAAGAAAAGAATGATGGGCAGCTCTCCAAAATGCACATTGCTTCTTCAACCTTCAGTATTGATCCAAATTGCAGCACTATGGTAAGCATCTTATAGACCCTGAGTTTATATTTAGCCCTTACTGTAGAGATACTGGCAATAGTTATTGTTGTGTTTGGCTTGGTAGCTTGGGAAAAATGTTAATTTATGTTAGGAAAACATAATGATAGGCCAAATTATGCCCTGTAATGCACATGTGTCTAGCAGACAAGTGAATGGAATTACAGATGCACATCCTGTAGCACAGAATTTTGAAGATTCTGTAGGGCAGGGTTCAGCTGTGTGGTCTGAATACTTTTTAATATTAAAAGAAAAAATATTATGACAACAGTTACTTTACTAGTGATCCCTGGAATGTGCAAATTGACTGAAACTAATGCAGCTCAGTCTTTCCTTATTAATTAATTTCCTTGTGTGGCTATGAGCTCATCTGTGGTCTGGCAACACATAAGTCTCTCTTCCATTAATTCCTAAAGGATTTACATGGTTAGCATCATTGAAATGGCCAGAGAAAATAATCTTTGGCAAGAAGAAAGCTAAATTAATGGAAAGATGGGTGGAATTTAGGAAAAAAATAAATCTGATTTCAGGTTTGCTTAGACAGTATCAGTTTTGGTATTCTTACCTGCCTACTTCCAGGGCCATCTTCAGCACCAAAATAAGCAGGTTAAAATTGGATGTGGGATTTTACCTTTAAACAAAAGGTTTCAAGGGCAAAAAGTATTTCACTGGGATGCTTGATTTATTCCTTTCTTGCTTATTTTGCATGGATGTAACTGACATGACTTCATTTTATTCAAGGCCAGTCTAAGGTCTTGGTCCATTTTTTGCAGTGGCCGCTCAAGATTATGTCATAGCTGGAAAGCTGAGACCAAAGCAGGGAGTTGTAACAGACCACTGCTTTTCCCAGTATAAGATTAATGATTTTCAGAAAAGAAAACAGTGTTGAGAGAGGTCAAAAAGCAAGAATGTTTAACAATATGATACTAATGTGAAATTACAATTATCTGCATTTAAACTGGGCAAATGATAGAAAAGGACAAGGCCCACAGACTTCCCTACCACATTAAATAATAATTTTCACAAATACTTTGCTTGAGAGCACAAAAGCAGAAGAGCTATTATTGATTTCTTATTTGCTCTCAGTATTAAACTGAGGAAATGCTGTCTGTTTGTGCAAGTGTAGCTAACCTTGCTCTCTGGGCTAACCTCCCATCATTGCCACTGTGGATAGCCTTTCTTGAGCAATTCAAAGCCATTTCCCTATTACTTTCTTCTTTCATGTGGTCTGGAGAAACAGGGCTTCAGTATCATTTAAGATTCCATTTTTTCCCTGGGATATTTTCCATAGATGGGAAGCATTACAACCTTTTGAGGAACAATATGCCCAGTACCCCTTCTTCTCTTTCTGGGGCAAAAGGGTGATATTTCTTCTTATTTTTGATTCCTCCTGTACTTGATGGGTAATGTAGATGCCTCATCCAGTTCAGCTTGGCATCTCAAGTCTGAGCTGGAACAAAATGGCCTGTGAAACAGCTTGCCCCAAATGGTTAATGCAACTACACAAGGGGAAAGAAGTCACCTCCATTCATTACACTACAGTGTCTGAAGCAGGAGAAGCCACCCCAGAACAACTCTATCAAGAGTTCTGTTCAAATCAAATGGGATTTGATCTTTCAGTTGTCAGGTATGCTGTCTGCTTTGCTTTGGCTGCCTTCACACAAACTAAAAAGATTGACAGTTGTTTTGAATGTTACATTGCTTACAAAAAGTCACCTTGAGTGGTCATCACTGGCAGGTTACTTATGAAAAGGAATCATGACTGGATAATCCTAGTAGGCCTTTCAGGCTATAACCTGAATTTAAACACATCTTGACTAAGAAATGTACGCAGTGGTATTTTTCTGGGTATTTTACTTCCCTCTCAGATTGTTACAAATTAATGGATAAGCAAAAATTCTCTTCATGTATGTTTGCAGGTTTGCAAATCATTGATGTGGAAGTAAGTATCTTTTCATCAATAGTCAATATCAATGGTGTGAAATACATTGAGAAAAAAATCTGTGGACTTGTGTAGAATTGATCACAACTGTGGAGAGAAACTGGCTGGTATCCCACATAACTTACTTCAGAGAAACTCCAGTTCAGCAAAGCACTTAAGTATGTTTTTAACTTTAATCAAGGGAAGTTAAACACATGCTTAAACTTAAACATGTGCTAAAAGCTTTGCTGGATTGGGTCCTAGCAAGGCCTAAGGCTGATGATCGGGTAAGGGAACCAACCAAAGTAACAAACCCGAACAGATTAAGTGTAGCATCTTTCTCTGGGGATGGGGAAAGAAATAGAAATTTTTTCCTTCTGATATGACATATAATTTTGTGTACCAGCCATGTACAGATGTGAGCATGTTATGAATCATTCAGATAAAAAACTGGGCTGTAAGTCAGTAAATGCATAAATATTAAATGCCAAAATAAAGAAACTATCTTCTGTATTTCAAAAAAACTTGTCAATTGCCAAGAAGAAGCATACACTGTGTGGTTGGAGTAATTAGTCTCCATCTCCACAAATTACATTGTATGAGCCACTGCCAACATAAGCTTTCCATATTTTGAAATATTTTCTTCTCTCTAAATGAAACCACCCACTTTCTGAGCAATTCAGATTTTTTTAATCCCCTACAGATACATATGAGGCAGAAATAACCCTTGCCCTGAATGGAATATTAGCTCATGGAAAGAAAATTCAAGCTGTGATCTACATAAACTGATTACCTGATATAACAAGTAGTATCCATCCTTGCCCAAACTTCACCTGTTTTTATGAACAAGGGTAGTTACTGCATTCTTCAAAGTAATTAGTCTCACCTTCACTAAAAGGAAAAATGCACCTCAGATGAATAAAATAGATCATCCCCAAAGACTGGAAAAACTACACTATTTAAAAAAAAAAATACTAGGAAGGGCTGTATGTAATTTCTAAGGGAAGCAGCTATGGATCATTGTGGCCCATAGCCAGAGATCTTACTCTTACTTCATTGGAACTGGCTATGTCCGTGTAACTTGCTGCTCAACATTTCCCTTTCACCCCACAAACCACTCCTTGGAGGCACTTCTCTTTCTGCTTCAGTGAGGCACTGAGGCTTAGACTGCCTAAGCAGAAATTTCTTGTGGCTCCAGGTCATAACACACGTAGGTTTCCACTATGAGAATTACTGTGTACAATACAGTGATCCAACATAAAAGCATGAGAGGTGATAACTAATTGGATTTCTATTAATTTGATTTTCCACAGCTTTCTCATTTTGAAAGTATAATTTAATTTAAGGTTTCCTTACTCTTCAAATTCTTGAGAAAAAATAATAGCTATTATTTATGAAATGTGTTAAAGTCAGAAAGTAGCAGTTTCCTATTTCAGAAAATTTTTATGCAGCTAATTTGCATTTGAAATTGTACAGTAAAAGAATTATTAATATACACATTATTTCTGAAGGGAAAACACTCATGATTTGTTACAAAAGTTGAACTCTAATAAGTGAAATCAGGTTTAGATATTTTTGGCTTTTAATAGGAAATAATTGTTCCAGCGTGAAGGTGATGTACATTCTGTTTTCCTGAGACAGTGCTTCTGTAGAAGGGGGATGTAGAGAATCAGTTACATGCAAAATAAGTCAAGAAATTCAAGAATACTCCAAATCTTTGACATTTCTTTTTTAATAGCAACTCAATCAAGAACAAGCAATTGAGTGGATTAAGAAAGAAAGGCTTCCAGCATTTCTAGAAAGTGACTGTTACTTTGAATACAGGTATTGCAATCTTTTATGCTGTCTTTCAGTTTTAAATGTGTATGTTTTCCTCTTTTGTTTAATTTATCTCGGTTGTATTCTTAAAGTGGTTTTGCCCTCCTCTTGTCCTTTTTTCTTTATTGTAACATTTTAGTGACCTGGATAAAGTAAAGTCAGTGACTTTTGTCACTCATCATGGTGTATTTTTCCTTGACCATGAATTACATCCTATACTACACCATTATAAAGAGAGTAAGAATGGGATTTACTGGATTCTAAATCTCTGTTCCTCAGAGATATCACGGTAGCAATGCTTCTTTTGCTAATCAGTATGTAAGCCACATAAGTAGAAGTCTATGAAATGGATTTGGAAAAAAACAGCAAGTCTTTTATATTTCAATTATTAGTTTGTGTCTTTGGGCCCTCTGTCAGAGTTTAGCAAAGTTTTTTGTGGGATACCATGGCATAACTGGATGATTTACTGTTACAAACTTACAGTGTTTTTCCAGATGTCCATTCAGGAGATGTTCAGGAGATTTAGTGTGCTGTTTTGGAAGGACCTACCTCTATATCCCTTAAGGCTATGTCTATATGCAGATGATTGTAGCATGTTTTAGGGGTCCAAAAGGAGAGGCAACCAAGTATGATTCACAAAACTCATGTTTGCTGATTGTAATGGCAGAGTGGTTACTGGGGTATAGACTTCTACAGTTAAAGAATTAAAAATGTTTTTTTTATTTTTGGTAGCCTGGAGACTGCACTTAAGTTCATGGGGCAAAAGTGTGCAAAGAACAAGCAAACTGTGAGAGTGCCAAATTGTACCTTTTTTAAGAGGCTGCTTTACACATATCTGGGTGTTATGAAACAATAACTTTGATCTTCTGCTCCAGCAAAATGTTTGATCAAACAGAGTTACCAAGAGAATTGCATAAAACCAACTTTAAACATGTACCTAATTTCAATTCACATCAGTAGTTCAAGCTGCTTTCTTGAATCAGAATCAAGTTCAGATGCTAAAAGGGAAACTTGCATTTAAAGATGAAGACATCCTAACCCTAGAAATAAATCCTATTTGATCTCTAATAGTGGGCACCAATAAAACTCAGCATTCACTTGGTCGTAGGCTCAAGCATAGGCTTCATCTTCCCTTCCCATGTGACTTGGCTGGCTTTGTACTTCTTTCTAACTTAATGAAGTTCTGCCAGAGCATCCTCACTGTTGTCATGTGGTTCTAAGATTGCCTGTCCTGAACACTGTGAGGTTCACACTAACACAAAGTAGCACTGGAGAACTGCTCAGTACTGTGAAATCCTCATAGAGCAGCCAGCTGAATATGAGAGTGCCAGCTGTCTTGTTGTCATCTGCAAGTTCCATCAGTGTGATCAGTGCTGTGGCATTCCTGCTGGAAGATTGCTTCTGTCAGGAGCCAGAGGTGTAGTATCTGGTAGTGATACAGGGCTTCTGCAATCTGGGAGAACAGGTCAATTTTGGTGAACAGAGTGTTCAAGGGACTCTTGGCAGGGCTTCAGAATGCAGAGATACATGCAAAGTCATCCTGAAATGAGTAATTTTTACTGGTAAAGCTTGGTAATGCAGGGCACTGTCTGTGTGCTGGTGAGCTGTGCAGTGGCAGTACTGGCATTTACAGATGTGACAGTGGGAGAAGGCTGAAATAGTACCTAGCTGGACTCAGTGATCCTTGTGGGTCCCTTCCAAATCAGGATATTCTATAATTCCATTATTCTATGAAAAAAGCAGATCATGAAGTTCTCTGTAGCCATATTTTTTAGATAGATGATTTTTTAAAGTTACCAATTCTGTGGGAAGATCAACTGTTTCTCTGATTAAAAGCTAAACTTAATTCTTTTCTTGTCTCAAAATTTAATTTCAGACTAGCTAAATTAATATCACAGGTAGAATGGAGCAAGACTGGCATTAATTTCATTATAGATAGTGACTACTCTCCCTGGAAGCAAAGGAAGCAAACCCCAAGTTCTCCCCCTCCTGAGGAGGATGACTCTTCATTGACTTCATTGACTTCATTGACTTCATTGACTATGAAGAAGTTCTATGTATCACTTGGTGAGGTAAAATAAACATGTTTAGTGGGTGTAACATCAAGATAGATGGAATGAATTGGGTAGAATTATTGTAACTGAGGTCACAATATAATGGGACAACTGACTCTTGAGTAACCTAGTCTAGTGCAGGGGGGTTGGAAATAGATGAACTTCAAGGTCCCTTTCAACCTAAATAATTTTCTGATTCTCTAAATAGCTTTTATATTCCAAGTTTTTTGTACTATAGAAGAAGGTTGATGAGTTGTAATACAACTTAAACAGAAGCTCAGCTCGTAGAAGTATGCTCAGCTACTGTCATACAGCTCTCTGCTTTGGGAATTATCCTTACAGAAATCTACACAAATAGACTGCACAAAATTCCTATGGACAGTAAGCTGTAGCTCTCAGAAATACTGCAATAAAAAGAGAAATTTTAATTGTTCTATGAAACTTCTTTTCCTAGGCTACAGTTTCTCAGGTAAAGGATTGGTTTACATTGGCAGAACAAGGTGATTCTGTGAAAACTACAGATTCAACTATGCATCCTGTAGTTTCTAGTAAAATTCAAGATACTCAGCATTTGCCTGGGCAGCATAAAAGAGATGAATCATTACCTGGAAAAGGTCCCCTTCTGGGTAAGTACCAAGGGCTCAACCCTGTGGTTTATAACACAGCTCAGACAGGGTGGAAAGAAAAGGCCCTCTAAGGAATTGTTGCTAACTCCACTTGTTACCTTCTGAGTACCACATGGTATCTGAGGCTTCAAACAGGTTTCTTTCCATAGCTACAACATTAAGTGAAAGTTTGAGCAAGTAGCCAAGTAATTTTGTGATAGTAGTAGTTTCTTTTCTTACACAATACTGTCTCATAGAAGTCTGTAAGTTTCAGTTGAGTTGTTTTAGGTTTTTTGTGGGGAGAGGCATTCTTATGTTTTGAAAGACTTCCTTGTCTGGATTCTTCGGGTATTTGATAGCATATGATGTGTTTCAGCCATCTTAGGGTATTTATGTTGGGCACTTAAAGGTCTATTGGCTGCCAATTTTTATGAATCTTGTAAGATGTAATCATTTGGAATCCTGTCTATCTTCAAATTTATTTGAAATTGTTCAGCAAGTTCTGGAGATTCTGGGAGAGAAACTACAGATGCACAAATTGATGTATACCTCATTGCACAGCCTTGCTTCTGCTTTTTAGCAGTAGCAAGAGGAAGGGAAGCCTCAGCTCATATGTTAGGAGCTTGCTTTCTCTCCATTGTCAGAGATATACCTTGCTCCCTAATTGCCTCAAGTCCTGAGAAATGATTCTCCATGTTTCATTTCATGGACCTGTGTCAAGAGGCTATAATTTTTCTTTGTCAAGTGAAAACAAGTGAAATAGTTTAGAATTAAGAAAAAGGTATTTTAAATCATGCTGATTTTTATGTTAATATGAACACATTTTGTCATATATAGTTAGGAAATTATGTAATTGCAGAGCAGGGAATCTCTCTGCCACGTTTCTAATCCAAGTGTCTATCTGTGACAGTGGCCAGCAATGGTTAGACATGGCTTATTTTCAGAGGAAGTTGAAAGGAATATCTTAACTAGCTAGACAAAGAAGCAGGTTATCTGTCTAAGGAATGCCACAAACAGGGTTTCCTTTCCCCTTCAGGGACAGCATCTGCAAAAGCAGGTGTTACCTGTGAGAGATCCAGAGAAGCTGAGGTGGGCTGCTCTGTGGCTGTTGCTGAAGCTCCTTCCCACACACAGTCAAGAGTTTATCTACAACCAGAATGGCACAGTGCAGCAAAAGAAGAAAATGAACAGAGAAGCACAACTTTTCAGATAGCGGAAGAATTCACACCAGCATCCTCTCAAATTGCAATGAAGAAAATCCTTTCAGCTGCTGACATTGAAGGTAATGTGAAGTTCCACAAAACAGCCTGAAGTGTTTCCACATAAGTTAGCAAATAAAGAATTTGCTCATGATACTGCAGAGTCACTCTTTAACCAAAGTTCTTCTCTGCTTACAGCCTTGGACTCCAAGGAAGATGTAAGAAAACAAGGTCCTGAGCAAGGAAGCTTAAGTTCAAGTTCTGAAAGTGTTGGGCCAGACAGCAGGGCTGCCTGGTGTATTAGTCATGGGACGTACGACACTGGCAACAGACATGAGTTTGAAAGGTTCAGGAAGTTCATTCAAGGAACACTTGGGGAGAGGTACTGGTGGCTCTGGATGGATATTGAAAGACTAAAGGCTCTTAAGAACCCTACAAGGCAACAAAGGTACTTCCCATGACTTAACAGTTACTCCCATTGCTTTAATACTTGTAACCTGGACAGATCAATGCAGGTTTTGAGATTTCAGTGTAAATTGTAATGTCTGAATAAACAGACACAATTAAATGTGTGTCCTGACAAAGTTTGCAATGGCTCCGCTGAAGCTGATAAAACTCTTTTTGCAGACTCATGCTTGCAAAGTTTACATGAAGTCAGAATTATCATATTGTTAAGGCTATGTTCGAAAGAGATTTGGAAAACAGACGGCAACAGAAGGAAACTAAAGAATAAAAGATATTAAATTCACAAGTAGGACATCAGTATGACAAACTGCTTTAATGAAAGATCCTGCTGGATTCCGATAGTCTATTCTACAGGCACTATATGTTTTGTCTTATACACAACCTGTCTCTAATTTGTGGAAAAAATATTTTGGCTTCTACCACATGCAATTAAAAACATGTGGCATGGCAGCAATTTAAGCAGTAGGATGAACTGTAGTCAGTTCTGTACAGCATCTGATACATGCTTATGTGACTATTTTTGTTGATTGCAGGCAACTCAGTAAGATGAAAAAACTGTACCAGCTGAGCAGTGGAGACTATTTCCTCAGTTCAGAAGTTTTGCTCAGGCTTGAACTGCTGCATGGAGATCAGTGGAATATAATGCATTTAAGACAAATTCAACCTGAAGTAGTGAAACCTCTGCTTCTTTACTGGTATGAAAAAATGGACATGAAATAAAATTCTATTGTTTAATAATTTTCTTTGATAAGCCTATTATTTCATGTCACTTCCTGCTGCAATTATTAGAAGCAATGTCATTGTAAGTGACAATGACACTTCATTTGCGCATGAATTTTTGGCTGAGCCTAAACAACACTGAAATCTGCTGAGAAGCAAGGTAGATCTGCCTTAACAAGCCCTTGTTATTTTTTTACCAGAGCATCTAAGCTGCTTTGTGGATCTCTGCCTTGGGTAATGTTCAATTAAAGTTCAGTCTGCAGGACAGGGAAGCCCCTCCAGGCACGAGAGCTTAACTCTGTCCTAACATATTCCCCATACTGCCCTTTCCAAGATTTGAGGGTGCTCTGTGTATATATCTTCATGAGATTTGACCCTGAGACTTTACTGTTCAATGCCTGTCATACAAAATGCCTTTTACATATTAACAGCTTAAGGGAGGATATAAAATCTAACCTATTTCTAAAATATGGGCTAAATTTTTGAAGGTGTTCGCTCCTCCTGAAGAGGGTTCAACAAATTCCAGGCATGAACAAATACCCACAATCGTGGGTCCTCACATGACTTGTGGTCTCTGTCCTGGCCTACAGTCCTTTCCTATGCTTTGCTGTAGGATGGATGGGGCACAACTTCTTGCAGACTGATAGAAAGGCAACTGTGTGTAATGGTGCAGAATGTCCAACCTAAGTTTACTTATGTGTATTTTGGTTTTAGATTTGGAAGCATGCAATATCTAAATATACCTTTGACACTAACTAATTTTTAATCCTAGGTGCATATAGCGCCATATCTTGGTACAGTAAACGACATCACTAGAGGAAAAAAAAAAAAAGCCAAATAGCCCAGTGTTTCATTATTTTGGAAAGTTCTACTTATTAGCTGTTTTCTCCCTAGGGGTCCCAGATTTTGTGTCACTCATTCAACAGCAATAGATGCTGCCAGTGCAAAACTGAAGTTCTGGCACACATGTCAAGAGAGACCAAGAGTGGACATTGATCCTTTCCCACAAACAGTATCATTGTTACCATTGACCCAAAAGTCTGACATACCACCTTTCCTGCTTCAGGTAAGTAGGAGCACAACATTGGAAAACAAAGTTTTGTCCCAGCAAAAATAATAACAAAACTCCTTGAATTCAATGGAACAAGAACAAGGTATTTGGGTTTTTTTAGGAAAGATTTAGCAAGCTGGTATATTGAAGGTGGTTAAATGTAAAAATGCAATAAAATTTCATTATACTTCATGCAACAAGTTGCTATAAATTTAATCAAATTAGCTTCTCAGTTACACCCTGGCTATTTCCTAAGTCCTTTGGATAGATATTTTGTCTGGAAGTTCTCAGAACTGCAAAATTAAGTCTCTAGCAATGCAGCTTTGCCACTCAGCCTTGTCTTAATCCAGAGTAATTCTTACAACTTCACTGCAGTTAACCTGGATCTATTCCCCATGTCTGTAAAAAAGGCAGAATTCTGCTCATCTTCTATCACTACAGCCCTTCAATCAGCTACACGTGGTTTTTGGTTTCTACAGAAGGCTGTGAGCCATTTGACAGACCTTTTCACAGTTTGTTTGTAGCTTTCAGGTGGTCAGTTCAGTTTTGCCTCTTTTCTTCCTTGAAAGCCTGAGTGTGAGAGGTAACTGCAATAAAAACTACAGGCTTTCAGCAATACAGTATTAAGCCTCAGCATATGTGGTACTTAGAGCATGTGGATTGAAACTATGGTTCCAGTATCAAGAATTGCATAGGCTGTGCCACAGATTTGTCAGCACACACCTCTGTTACTTCAGGTTGGATAATTTGGGGCTACAGTTACTTCCTTTGAAATCTGATTCATGGAGATAATGGAGGAAAACAGTGAGACAGGTTTCCTGTTTAGAAGAATCGAGTTCAGAAGCCAGGTTCCTGTTGATCATGGCAGAAATGGGAGCAAGAAGCACCTGTGTCTTACAGTGACTAGTTCACAGTGTGTGCTAATGAGCCAGGACTAGCTGCAGGTCAGCCAACAGGAACCTGCAGATTTTCCAGTCCCTGTTGAATTTGATGAAAATTAGGACCTGGTACCATGAACATCCAGGAGTCAGCTGATGACCCATTTCTTGCTCTTATTTTTTTTTTTTCCCATGAGAAATTTTGACTTTTGAGTCTTCTAGCTACACTGTGCTTGCAAGAGCTGAGAAAGAGCAGCAGCTCTGGGTGAATTTCTGAGGGCACTCTGAATTCAACTGGCATCTCCAAAAAGTCAAAGTGTGATTTTGGTCAAAAATAAGTGATGGTGTGGCAGAATGACCCTTTTCTCTCCTAGTCTGAGTATCTCTCTTACAGTGAGCTGTCTTAAGCTAATCTTCCTAAAGTTTCACAAAATATGTTCACATGCTCTTCACCTGACATCCTCTGTAGTTCTGTACAATGTGCTTGTAGCATATTTCCACCTGCTAAAAATGCATTTTCTAAGCTGGTTATTAACGTATGCTGAAAAATCTTGAAAAATATTCAGAATTTTTTGCAACTTACTTGCCATTTTACATATTGTGATTGACAAGCAAGAATACTCCTGAAAACTCTTGACTGTTTTTGATCAGTTAATGAGAACACATTAAAAAAATACAGGTAATCAGAATTGCTTTATTTTTCTGTAATGTCTTTTACAAAAGTAGAACAAACTCATCAACAACTTTATTAAAACTAGCTAAACCAAATTTCTCTTTGCAGACATCATTAGGAATATCTCACACAGGAAGTCAGATTCTCCAAATGAGTGATACTTCTAGCAGTAGAATGTGGTAAGTACTAAAGTCCCTTGTGTATCTTTCTAAGCAGCAATATACCTCAAATATTTATGAAAGTATTTTAGATTCCACTGTTTTCATTAATACTTTTCTTTAAAACCATTATCTGCTTAGTGAAGCAAATAATTATGGTACAGATTGTTTGCATGGAGAATTTCTCCCTGGCCGCTTAGTTTCTCACTTGTTTATGCCACAACACAAAAGGGTTTATTTCCCCAAATACAAGTTGATAATAGTTGATATTCTGTACATTCATATTCTTTTAATCTGTCTTAAATGCTAATCCTGAGAGTCATGCTATGCTAGTGATTTCCACAGGGGCATATGAAGAAGGTATTCTACATTTTTTTCATTTTAAATTTGAACTCCATGTACTTTTTCCTCCACCATTCACTATCTCATGACACTGCTTTTCTGCCCCTTCTTACTTATTTTTCCTATAAGCAGCCCTAAATTTTTCCTAAACATATACTGAATATTTTTTTGTTTGTGATCCAGGCCAATGTCAGTGAGCACAGATACGATTCATACCTTAGCTATGGACAGGACCAAAGACTCAAAATACCAGGGCCACAGAAAGTACACCTATGCTGAGCTGCTCCACGTAAGTACTGCTTGAAAATAATAGTTGTCTTGAATCATGGGTTAAAACACTTTATTCTGCAGTATGAAGTAGTCAATAATGGGGAGAAATTGGTTTAATTTTATCAATGTCAATGCTTTATGCAGAGGTATTATTAGAATGTCAGCATTTTCTCTGTTGTACCTGTCACCTATTTCCTATTAGGAAATAGAAAGTGCTGATCTTTTCCATAATGACCATGTGTTCAGTAGGCTATTATGGAAAACTCTCTGGATAAATGCTTTGGGGGAATCATTGCCTAGGAAAGTATATCAGACTTACAGTGAAAACAGAATCTGCCTTAGAAAGTCATTAAAATTATAACATTCATAAGAGGAAAATGGTTCATTTGTACAATCCCTTTTTATTGCTTGTGTACTTCATTCTTTTCTTTTTTGAATTATTGCCTGCTAAGCAGGTCTTCAGTTGAGCAAACCTCAAGAGAGACAGGCTGCACAGATGAACGTTTTCTCAATAACTGTTAAAATGCTGACAAATCAAACATATGAGATGTCAACATCTGGCAATCTAAAATATATACAAACCATTTCTTGCTTGTGGAATGGTCTCAAAACAGCCTGCTCTTTCATGGAGGTATTGATACCCATAGCCTTACAACTAAAAGAAAAGAAAACGTTAAGAAATCTGGGCCCACTCACATGTGCAAGGGGTTTGCTGAGCACTTGAACACATGCTTGTTTGTTTTGCACTTCAAAATCACACTTATTTATTACTGCACTACAATAATTCTACTTTGTTGGTTTTGACAGAAAAAAAAGGTTAATCTTTGCAATTAGGGGACATTTGCATTTAGCAATGTATATTCAGCAAAAGTTCACATCATGAACTATTAGTTTTTATATATCATATGCAGTTTCCCTCTTACTGATAGAAGAAAATATCATACATTTACACTGGTTAGACTGGAACCTCCAGTCAAGTCCTCACAGTTTGCCATCACAAATATGGTGCAAAGGGGAATTCAGGGATTTATAGTTTAACTTCATACTGGGGAGGGAGATCTTCCTACTCTGCTTCAAAAGTCTGGATTCCTCCTGCCCTTCTCCATCCTTCTCCATCCTTCTTACTATTTGGAAAGCAGCTGATTGCCAGCCACCACACTAATCTGCTTCCACTTCTGCTATCAGAGACAGCAAATCAGCCATAATTACTCTCTTGTGATCATCAGAAGCTAATTTACTTACAGAAGCCTCTTCTGGCTTCTCTGTGAGCATTGACAAAATGGATGTATTCTTCTTCAAATGCTCTAGGAGCTAGCCATGGTAATGAGCATGGATTTCTGGCTTCCTAAATTGCTCATGATTTTGTTGCTTATGTCAGTGGTGTAACCCCAGAATCTTTTGTTCCATGATAGTTAAATGTTTTGAATCTTGACCAAATAGCCACCTCTTAACTTCTCTTAATTCAAAACACCTGAGCTGAGATAACCCTTGACAGCTAACTGATGTCATTGAGTATCACTGGAATTCCCCAGAGCTAAAGACTTAATGACAGAATTAAGGCCAGGTTTGGTTTCTGTTTTAAGTATTGAGGAACCACCTAAGGGATGCTATGATCACTTAGCAACTCTACATGTCTTCAGTCATCAGATTTATTCCATTGAATGTGAATATTTAGTGGGAAAATGGTGTGGAAGGCAACGATGAATTGCATCTGTAGCAGAAAATGGAGTCTACTTCCTTGGGATGAAGATACTAATTGAACCTATTTCATGGCCCTCCATTGCAATGTAATGACATTTGAAAATAACAAAAGCCTGTTATTCCTCGCTGTGTAACTACGTTTTATTTGTCCAGGGGAAAAGTGCTGCTGGCAGTGTTGTCTTTGGGGGATCAGGAATTGAAAGCATGCTGCAGTCTCTTTATTTGGAGAACAGAGCAGGCTACTACTTCACACAATTCTGTGAGAAGTCAGGGAATAAGGTATGAATATTTTCCTACTCTGTGATAATTTAGTCCACAATTGACTGAATGCCAAGTTATAGAGGGCAGCCAGACTGAAAAAAAAAGAAATGGAGAAAGAAAGATTGATGACTGGATGAATTATTACTTGTGAGACTTCAATCCCTCAGCAACAATAAACTGTTCACGTATATATGCAAACTAATGACAGATCTTAACCAAGCTGTCAGATTCTTACTGTTTCAAACCTATTGGAATTCTTATTGTACCATCAGGGATAAAAAAAAAAAAAAAGCAGCTAATAATTTTTAAAAATTAACCTTTAACTTGGCAGAAAAAAAATGAGGTCTTAACCCACAAAAACCATTTTTTTTAAAGATGGGAAATCTGCTGTGCTATTACTCACAATAATCTGATTTCTTCTTACTTTTTGAGTTAGTCATGTCCAAAATCTCCAGTGTTTTTAAAACGTTCTTATGCTTCTGTGAATCTCCTTGGATTTCTGAGACACATAACACTATATCTTCTATGTAGTCAGTAGATCTATCAGTCTTTGCTGGGTGTAAATTGAGGATTGAATTGGAACAAGTTATGAATGTTGAGTTAGTGTTTAGTGGCTTTGGAGAAAAATGGAGTCTTTAGGGGAGGTTTGAATGCAATTAAGATGGGCATCTGTTTCACCACTAGCACAATCCAGGATCCAGCAGCAGTAGCTGGAAATGCCTCTGGCTTCTAGAAGACAAGATCCAATGTTTCCAAAGCTGAATATCTTCAGCTAAAAATATTAAATATGTATAGATAGAAATCTTATTCTAAAAGAATCTAAAAGAAACTTATTTTTTCAGACAGGCAGCCACCCAAGTGTCTCTAGCCTTTCCAGGTGCTTGACACCTTTCAAAATTATTTGCTTAAAGTTTTCTCTTCAGTTGTGAAGCCTATTTCACTCATGTTCGAGGTCTGGAAAGCTACAGTTTGTGGAACAAAGTCCCCTACCTTTTTGGAATGCATTCTTTATTGGTTTGTGATGGGGGTTTCAGGGTATCTTTAAGGTCTAAACCCCATAAACACACGATTAAAACAGAGGACTTTGGGAAAGATCTAGACTTTTTCTGAAATATGTTTTGCTGTTTGTTTGAATTTATTAAACAAGGCCAAGACTCTGGGTCTCAGAAATGCACGTAATAAAAATGTAATGATAATCCCAGTACGATTGTCAAGTACACAGTATTTAATTATTTTGGTTATTGCTGCAAAACTCTGTTTTGCCATGGCACAAACTCTGCATGTCCATTTTCAGCATCCCTTCTTTGGCACTGGCTTTGTGCCACTGAAATGTGTTTACTCTTCAAGTATTAACTACAATGTTAACAATTTTAATGGCCAATTATGTATAAAGGATACAATAAAAGATAGAGTATCACTGTGAAGATGCTATTAAATTTGTTGTCTTTCTGCCAGTATGCAGCAGAAGATTAAATCCATCTTAAATTGAGCTTGATTTATGATGATCCCAAGGAGCTAAATAATTACTTGCATTGGAAAGTCAATTTTTTATAAAATTGGGATGTTTGGGTAGCAATAACTTACAATATTTTTCATCTCTAGTTGTGGAAGAACTGCGTGTACTTTTGGTTTGACCTACAGGCTTATCATCAGCTTTTTTACCAAGAAACCCCTCAACCTTTTCAAATATGCCAGCAAGCTCAAGTAAGTTGTTTATAATGTGTTTTTCTTTAAAAAATACATTTATTCATTCCCTTCACAAATGCATTTGTTCAGTATAAAGACTGAAAAGAAGATAGAAAAGTTTCCAAGTCTTGACAACCCACACCAAAGAAAATCTGTGTTGTGAACAATAAAAGAAGCTCTTTGGATTGTTTCCATGGAATTTCTTGATTCAAATGTTAAACATGCATAGTTTGATTTTCAGGCTCTGCAGCCTGTTCCCAGTTTTATCTATTATACTCAGTTTACCTAAACTCCCCTTTGGTACACTGCGTCATATTTGGAAACTGTCTGCTTAGTGTTAACATCAGAGATAGTATTTTTTCTAAACTATCTAATTGTGCTGTACCTTTCCTTCCATCTCATGTGGGGGTTAGAATTGCAGATCTCATAGTACAGACCTCAGATAATGACCTCAATAATGAAAATTGATCTTTTTTAGCCCCGTTTAATTTTTATGATTGTCAGGGCATCAGTATTATCTTTACCATGGTTGTCATCCCCCTAAATAGATCTTTAGACCCTCATTTAATGTTGAGTGGACTGATATTTCCTATAAAAGGGTATTTTAATT
The DNA here is from genome assembly GCA_013400175.1 of Phainopepla nitens. Taxonomy (NCBI): domain Eukaryota; kingdom Metazoa; phylum Chordata; class Aves; order Passeriformes; family Bombycillidae; genus Phainopepla; species Phainopepla nitens. The sequence continues at coordinate 316,223 of VXBQ01014375.1, read as the reverse complement.
AAGCGTGCACTTAGCCCACAATGTTGCTGAAGGTAGAGTAGATTGATTCCATCAGGAAAAGAAACTGCAACAGTGTGATATCATTAGAAGAAATACGAGGAACTTTTAAAATCACTTTGTGAAACTTTGGTCTGATTTTCCTCTAAAACCTTGTGTAGGAATATATCCTATCCACATATTTCAGTTTTTACTGTAATATAGCAAAGCTACTTTACATATCATTGGAACAAATATCTGTAGAGAGCAGGTGAGAGTAATCTCTTTATATGACATGTTCCTGAGCATCTGGACATCCTTGAATTTGTCTTCTTTTCCTTCTTGGAGGGTTTATTGGGAAAGTGACAGAACTTTGCATATTTGTCCAGAATTCTCATCTGAATCAGTGAATTTGTACAGAAATTTAAAGCATAGGCCAAGGCATGGATTCTTCCCTCTCTCCTGTCTCTGAACTGCTACCCTATTTAGTTGTTTTCCCCTACAGCTCTTGTTATGGCCTGGGGCTATGGGCAACTGAATATCATCTTAAGTCTGACTGTCTCCTGCATCTATGCAGGGCTGTGTGTGGCTGGGGACCTCCTCATGGCAGATATGCAAGTTGACCATATCTATTCTGTGTCACCTTTTTCCTGTGTTTATTACAGGCCAAAGCTTAGCTTATGGTCCCTGATGGTTTTCATTTTGGTTTCATTTCACACCAGTTTACATTCTTTTTGCAGTGGTTGCATGGCTAAAAATGCAAAGGCCAGGTCTTTTTTACTGATCTTATTTCCAGTGCTGGCCTGGTGGTGACAGCAGAACATCGTACAATCAGTGTTACCAGGCAATTGCAGACACTACATACACATAGCCATGGAAGTAAATACATCAAAACGAAATATGTGAAACTGTTCCATTAGCATAACTAACAGCTGAAATGTAACATAACAAATCAACACATGTGCTGCAACATTTGGTATCATTCTCAAGCTTGCCTTTTAAGGCTGCAGAAAAATTATACTTGTTTTCGTTGGAACACCGTAAAGAGTCAAGCTGCAACCAATCTACAGAGTCTCCTTACGGAAGGGATGCCTTCCCAAATTCTGCACTCACCTTTGGCACAAGAAGGCAGTCCCTCCACATACTCCTAAGAGAATGTGAATCAGATTCACATGACACATTGTCACATATATTTTATTATTTGTTACAGAATGAGACATGTAGAGACAGAGTTGGTCATATGTGTGCTGCCTGCTTCCTGTTAGAAACAAGAACAAATCTTGATTGCTATGTATCTGCTACTCATTGCTATCTCAGCTTTATGATAGAGTAATAAAATGCTTTCCAAGGTATATATACATTCACATGGGGAAAGAAGCTACAGTGAGAATGAAATCTGATGAATAAGAATAATGACAAGTACTGGTAATCATCCAGGAACATACATGGTTATTCACTGTAAACGTATGCACAGTGTAAAAAAATTTGAAAATAAAAACCAATAAAGAAACATATAATGTTGGGTTTTAATTTTTTAAAAAGTTATTTAGAATTAGAAAATTTAATACAGTTGTTGGAAATATGATACTTTAATGCTAGAATCAATTTAGATAAAGGGAGTCCTCGTTACTGTGGACTTTTAGGGTCAGATACAAGATTTATGTTAGTGGGAAGTGATGATGGAGGTTAAGGCAGTTTAGCCTCTCTGTTTAACACCAGCCAGTGCATTGCATTCTTCCATCATATAATTCTGCCAAGCAGCTGCACAAGCCCCTTGTTTAGATCAGAGCAATATCCATTCCTTTGGGCAGCAGTACAAAGCACTTGGACTTAAATCTTTCTCACATTTCTTGCTTCACTCTAGTCATTCTGAAATTGCTTATCAAAGCCTTCTCATCTGGGGATGAATTCACACCAAGGCCTGTACAGTCCCTGATTCGGAAAGTCATAAATGAGGCCAAAGTCTTAATCTGAATTTTCTAAGCATTTTGTATAATCAGGTTTGTGCAATTGTAAGTAGTTCCAATACGCAAACTGACCAAATTTCCAGATAAGGTGTTGGTTTCAATCCATCACATATTTACATTCACAGGAGAATTTACAGCTGGCAGGGAGAAAAATTCTTGTGTTTTTCAATAGGAAGAAAACAATGAATCAACAAAGTTTGATATGCACTTGATGTAATATGCTTCAGATTTTTGTATGAATTTGTTAACCTGTAAGTTCATTTAATGTAATTTTTCCTGTTGATCCCTTGGGAGATTGACCAATATAACAGTTTCAATATTCCACTGAGAATGAGAAAACCTCAGGAATTCCATGAAAGGGGAATAAAAAGAGGCTACGATTATTACTTTTTATAAAATGTGTCTTGTGCATTGCCCAGTGTTGAAGGCTGTGAAGAGACACTTCCCTCTTTTTTTACATGTCTAGAGCTCTTCTCAGTTGTTTTTCCTACAGTCCTTGCAATTGAATCTGTGCAGATCTACAGATGCACCTCAATTCTGTGCAAGGGACACAGGGATGAAAGCTACTTCTTATTTCTCTCCTATCTGCAAGTGCATGTATTCACTTACTTGGTCAAATCCCATTCCAATGGATTCTTATGGGAATTCAAGTGAAAAGATGCCACATCCTCTGACACTGTAAATGTGCATCCTTCAGATGAAGAGGCCATAATGATTACACCACTGAGGGTCCAGTTCTTTGGTTTGGTAGGAAGATAAACATTCCTCTAGCTAGTTTAACCTATTCTAAATTTTTGCTTTGTTTGTATTGCGAGCCCTAACTAGCGGTTTTAGAGAAAAATATCTGTCTTCACTATGTTCTGATTTTGCATGTGAAATTATAAAGAACTGGGGGCAGCTCTGCAGGTAGAGCAGCCTACAAAGGCAGTCCCTAATGTGGCAATTTATAACAACAGGGTTCAAGTGAGCAGATTGTCAATAGCTTTTGGTCAACATTTCTTAGTTTGGGCAATTTCTGACTAGGTAGGCTGATATTTTTTGCCAGCTCTAAAGAAGAGTAGCAAATATACTTAACCTATTTCATACAAAATCATAGGGGAAGGGAATTCCAGCCAAGAAACTAGTGGTGTGTTTGTTTTCACTTTATTCTTAACACTATGCTCAAATGATCACTCATTTAAGGAACCAGGTTAATTTGTGCTAAAATATTGAGGACCTCTTTTTGAAGCTTTTTACTAATTTACAGATCCCTTGTGTGGTAAGTCATAACAGGTAGAGCAGCATAGTCCTAATGACAACTGAAATGGTTAACCCCTTTTTAAAAAGACTGTCTTTTTAAAACAGACTATTTTAAAAAATACCACATCTTGATATCATTGGACTTGTCCCTTCTCATTTGGCTAATTTTATACATTAAATGTTTTGGATCAGACTTCACATGATTTAACTGAAACTTTCCTAGTGTTAGGGCTCTTCAAAGTAACTTTCAACTTTTGAAATCACTGGGAATCTAATTAAAGCTGTTAAATTTTACTTAGGGATTTACTGTGAAGGGTTTAATTTAGGATAAATGTGATATTGTTTTCAGCTAAGACTCCTCCTATGGATGTTCTCTTTCTCTTATACCTTGCACCTGCATATTGTTATTGCAGTGATAACAATAGGCACAGTAGGAACAAACCATCTTTGTTTGCAGTGAAAATGTAGAAATGGGGAAAGAGTGTAGAATCCTGCATACACAGTAAATGCAATAATTGTAACAAGAGCTAACTGGGGGATGGATGTCAGCCATCATAGCCTTATATTCCTCAGTGACCTAAAACCAGGAGAGTCTAAAGGGTTTGTTTCAAATTGTAAAGGTCCAAAATAATTGGGATATACTCTATTACTGTTGCTGTTTGAAAGAGAGAGTCTAATAAATCAACATCTAATTTAAAACAAACAGAAACATAGTTATTTAATGTACTCAAACATTCTCCCTTTGTGCTTGAAATCCAAGCACACAAGTGTTTTATTATTGCTTGAACACAGAGTAAACATATTCTTTTCTTCTCTTCTATTGCTTTGTACATCTGCTAGTTACAGCTGGATTTTAGCAACATAGGGAAAACGAGAATAATCAAAATCCTGAATTCTTCATTGTCAAACCTGTGATAATAAATAGTGAAAATAGACTTGTCAGTGCTATCCTAGAGAGAAATTCTGATTTGTGCTACTAATCTGGTCCCTGACTGTATGTTTGAAATATAGTTACACTTTCACAATATGAAGAAGAGAAAATATTTATAAGAATATGAATAAGAATAAAATATTTATAAGAATATGAAATATATTTTGGCAGCATCTTTTTTTACTTGAGTTCCTAGCTGAAGCTTTAGAAAGCTATTCTGGAATATCCTCTTCCAAGATATTCCTGGGAAAAGTGTTTTACTCTGAGTTTTCAATGTTCATTTTCATAGCATAATTTACAAAACATTTGGAAAACAGGAGTTTTATATATGGGACTGTATGGAAAAAAATTTGAAATAAATAATGTTATTCTGTGCTTCAAGGATGAGCTGTTAGGGAGAAGGAGATATCCTCCAGGTTCAGTTTTCTGCTCCTTGTACATGTTGAATGGCAAACTCTGTGCTTCAGATAAGAAGCATATTGTGATTCTTGTTTTTGTAAGGGCTTAGACCTTAGCTGTGCAGTTGTATGTCCTGCACAAACCCTGTATTATAATAAGAGTCTCACCATTGTCAAAAAACTACATAAGTGAACCTCCACACAGAATGAAATTGTATCATTTTTCAATAATTTTAACCTCAAATTTAGAAATTACATCTCTTCAAAGAAGTAAGATGCCTTCAATAATTGGCCCAGCACATATTCTGCAAAACAGTGTGACTTCATGAAGAGTGCAGTTGCTGTAATAATTGTGGTTATCTGAGTCTAAGTATCAGCCAAATATATCCAACTGAAAATTGAATTAACCATTTTAACAAGTAAGAGTAAAAAATGAGGGGATCCATTATGTCAATAACTAAGTTTTGGACTAATACTAGTTCTGAACATACAGCAGGGCAGGGGGGGACAAATATTAATTAATTCTCTCCTTCAAGGGTCTGTAACCACTGAAATGGATGATGGCTAAAATACAGTTTTCTTCTGTTTTATTCTAGTTCCTTTATGCAACTTACATTGCTCCATCAGCCAGTATGGACATTGGACTTCATCAAGATACGAAAAATATCATTTATCACAAAATTGACCCAGCTTTTGAGGACCTTTTTGACCCAGCAGAAGAACATATCCTCGCTATTCTGCTGGAACCATGGATGAGGATGGTGGAAGCAGACAAATACACTTATAGAAAGGTAATATCTAGATGACACCATGAAAAATTCTTATTTCAGGGAAGAAAATCACAAGAGCATTCATATGCAACCCTGTTGTATTTATACTCGGGAAGGGAGAAGTATTACAAGCAGTTTTACTTACTCCTTTCTATCCTGAAATGTAGAAATAGGCTGAGCTTCTTTTGGAGCACAGACTTCTCATCTGAAAGGAAGGTGTGGGCTTCACAGACTCCTTGGCCTGTGAATTGGGGAGGAACACATCTTGCCGTGCAAAATGTCCTGTCAAATGTCAAAAGCCATGCAGAAGGTAAAACTTGCCTTTGAACTCAGGAAGTTTCATGTTTCTACAACTGTACCATTGATCAAAAGTAATTTTTTTATGATGGATTGCCCACAAGCACTCAATATTTTTAATTATGAAGACATAGTAAGGTAGTTTTTTAGAGTGTCACTGCAGTGACAGTAGGTATTTCTGGTGTTCAGAATTTAAGTGCAGCTACCTCTTAGCACAGACGAAATGTGATGTGGTGATTCAGCTATATTTGCCCCAAACAATTTTTAGATTACTGCTCTAAAAAAGTGGCTCAGAGATGTACTCAGTTCTAATCCCAAAATGTTCTGAAAGCTTGAACTGAGCATGCTCATGGAGGTCAGAGGATATGGCTGCAATCATTCCTGTGCCTTTGACAAACAGCAATAAGAAATGGTGATGAAAGTGGATGCTGTGGCTCTCTTACCTACAAGTTGCTAGGTGTAGGTGAAACTCCTGGGTGCCACAATACAAAAAATGATATAAGGCTATTGGAAGGTGTCCAGAGGAGGGCTATGAAGATGGTGAAGGGTCTTGAGGGGAAGCCTGCAAGGCCTTAGGTCATTTGTTTGGCCTGGAGAGGAAGAGACTGAGGTGGTCTACAGGCACCAATCTCTTCTTTGTGGTGCCTAGTGACAGGACCCAAAGGAATGGCCTGAAGTTGTGTCAGGGGAGGTTTAGGTTGGATATTAGGAAAATTTCCTTCACTCAGAGGATGGCTGGGCACTGGAACTCCCCAGGAGCTCCCCAGGCCAAGCACCAAACCTGACAGAGCTCAAGAAGTGTTTGGACAATGCTCTCGGGCACATGGTGTGACTCTTGGGGATGGTGCTGTGCAGGATCAGGAGTTGACTCAGTGATACTTGTAGGTCCCTTCTAACTCAGGATACTCTGTGATCCCAATTTCAAGCCTTTTGGATCTCTCTCTTGGATATAGGAGAAACTTACAGAAGGAAATCAGGAGACAGAGGGCAGGAAGTTAATTCTTGTTTCTTTTTTTCTTCGCTATGACCTTAGATGAAGTTTCTCCAATTTATAGGAAATATCATCACTTACTGCTGACACTTCTCTCAGCTTGTAATAACATTCCCACATCACCCCCTGCAAAGTATTTTGAAATCTCCTTTTGCAGAAGTTTTGTAATAGAGTGTATTTTTGGTTCTATCTCGTGCATGAGTATAAGAACAACTGGATGAATAGATAACTAAAATCAAAGTTGAGAATGGTATTCTAAGCCTGTTAGGTGGTAGCCAGTATTAAACATTTAAGAACGGAGTATAAGAACAGAAGAGAGACAAACAGCCATCTTCAGCACTTTGCATCCAAGAAAGTTCATGGAACAGAGGTCTTATCCACATTTTTGATTTTAATAGTCTTTGATGATTTTTTTTCCCCCCCATGGGTTTCTGTAAAATGTATCTTGATTGATATATCTTCAGCCTCACTGTAGAAGTGGGTTTCATGGTTTAGTCATGCAATAGGAGAAAAAAAATGCATATCTTGATTTGTTTGCAAACCCTTCCCTGATAATTTCTCCTGTGCCCTAGTTTTGTATATCATAAGGAACGAGTGAACAATTATTATCTTGTCCTATTCTCAATGTTGTTATGCTTTTACAAGTTTCTGTTATATCCCACTTCAGTTAGATCTCTCTGAAACTCAAGAATCCTATACACCAATTTGACCTCTCCTCCTACAGAAGGTGTTCCATAACATTATTGCCCCATCTGTATGTGTTATTTTATATTCTTTTGATGAGATGCAAGCAGTACTTAAGATCTGGATGCACTAAGGATTATCCAGTGGCAGAAACAGGTTTTCTGCTGTACTCTTTGTCCGTTCATAATTGCTTCTATCATTCTAATTGCCTTTTGACTCCTGGTGAACTTTGAGTGGATGTGCAAAATGTAAGCTAATAGCCATCTGCAATGATTCCAAGATTTCTTTCCCAAATAATAAGTACTAATGGAAAGCCCTAATTTGGAGCTCACTGGAATGACTTAATGTTTATTATCGTTGAATTCAGCTGGCCTTTTATCACGCAGATGCTAAAGTGTCCTGCTATCCTGCAGCTTTTCACAGTCAATTTAAGTTTTTGCTCTGTGGAATCATTTTGCAAACTTTGTTGTCTCCTCACTCACCTCCTTTTCCAGATAGTTTCTGAATGTTTAAAAAACAACCTCAGTGCAGGTCCCTATGAGACTCTGATAGGAACTCCACCCCATAATGAAAGTTATTTATTTCTTTGGTTTTGATTTTCTACCTTCTACTTAATTCACAAGGGGACTTTCCCTCTCATCCTGTGATAACATAATATCCTTTAGAAACTTTGAGAAACTTAGTAAAATGAAATACAGTAATCCAAACACATCTGTAAAATATTTTCTTTGCTTTTCAGCATCTTTTCTAACCTTTCAAATAAATTATTTTTTCTAAAGTATTTCAGCTATAATTCTTTATGACCTGCAGTGCACCTTGGAACTGATTGATACTTTTCATGAATCTGAAATTTTTCTATCAGACTAGTTTCAGTCTTTGGTAACTTTGTATTTTCTGTGCCTGCTATCTATAAGAGTTGTCTAGTGTCTATTGCTGGTCCTCACTGAGTCAAGTCATCAGCACAGCCGAGGGTTCATATACATTGTTTTTGCATAAAAAGTCTGCTTTTGAACTCTCTGTTTTCACTGCTTCTATTAAAAAGTAAAAATTGAACAGATATACTTTTCCTTTCAGTTAATATGTGTGTCAGTTTATATCTCCTTGACTTAACCGCACGATAATCTACTGCCCTTTCAGTTTGGAGGATGCGTTACTTTGCAAGTGAAGTTACGTGCAGACTTCTCAATGGTCTAACAACACAAAGATCTTAATCTGAGCATGAAAAAACAGCTAAATCCTTTTGACTGCACAATACAAGTGTTTGTGAAGAGTTATAATACACAGACATAAAATGACCTGTTCTAGGAGGCACTAGAGTCTCTTTGTACTAGGTGCAGGCTGATAGTTAGGCACACTCCTTCCCAAGCACAAAGACAACGTCTGCTTTGTATTTTGTTCAGTTCCTGGCTCTACTCTTCCTCTTTGTTCTACTCTATAGCAGGACATAATTGGCTCATAATGAAACAAGATATTTTATCAAGAATTAGGTGAGTCCAAAATTGTTTATTTGGGACAGGTTCAATATATATATCTATGTTTTTTCTTCAAATGAAACATGAAATCAGGACAATTTCTTTTTACTGTTGATTCTCGTTGTGCCTCTATCTGGTTTCTCTTTAAACTTTATGAAAAATGTTCTGAGTTATTTTACTATTTAATTTTAAACTTTATTTTCTTTTAAGGGAAAGAATAGCCCAAAGCACTTTATAACAATGGAATAAAGTTCCATTGAGCTTGAAGACATTCAAATAACACAGTGATTATTGTGGTATTCACATTTAGATGAAAGTATCATGAATATGAATCTAAACCTTCATTTCTCTCTCTGGCATATAAACACTCATATAAGATAATCACAGCTTTCTAATCTTTGTCATGGGCATGAAGATCAGTGTAAGGCATTGGCTTGATTTTGCTAAATATCCTAAAATCTGAATTCAAATGGTTTAGTCAGCCAGGAGGGTCACGACATATCTCTTTCAGAGTTACTGATTGTTTGTACATAACACAAAAAGCTGCTCTGGTTACATACAGCTTCTAATTAAGTTAAAAAACGCCAACTTCATGAATTCAAATCACACACAGATAATAATTTAAGAAAGGGGACAAGACTGAAAGTCAGAAAGCTTTCATCTTTATTGTTCAGATATTTTAACATCTTTCTCATTTTAAATTTGTTTCTCCAAATCTGCGGCACTCTGTCTTCTTGACACTTCCGATTGAGAGTCCTAGTTTTAAGAACTGTTTTTCTGCTTCTCAGTGGCAGTTTGACATACAATTTGCTGGTATAGGCAATCAAGTACGTCTGACCCAATATACACAATATAGTATATGCACAATATACACGATATATTATGTACACATTAGAATTTAGCAACCTTTTGAATCAAAGTTATTTGCTTAAAGTTATAGTTAGGTTATTTAGTAGTATTCTGTAAAAATCTGCATCTGATCCTACACAGATGTGGAAAGCTTGTTTTACCAGAGCTATTGGTAGAATTGTTTGCCACAAGAATGTGACTTCTTGTCTCTTCTAAACATCAGTCTCATTACTGGCAAATGTATTCTTTTCTATCCACTGTCACTGGCAGAGTGCCAGTGTAGTTCTCCATTTTTCTATAATGTGTATTGTAGGGGTGATACAAGATATTATTTTTATTAGGTGGAGTTGGTGGAAGAAACTCAACAGCTGGACTCCGTGTACTTTAGAGAGCTCCAGGCTTTGCATCAAGTGAGTAGTTCCAAGAAGGATGAGGTAAGACAAGTACCTACTAACAAAAACAAACCCTTTCTCTGTCAGAGAGGGTTCGCACTTTGAGTATCAGCAATGAAAGGCTGACCAGATGCTAGTCTGGAGAAGCAAATAGTCTGATTTCTACCGTTCATTTTGGGATCTGATTGACAGCCATTGTGTTAATTAGATACACAAGTCTTCTCTCAGTTCCATCAACATCAGTCCTAAAGCCTGTGGAATTCATTTTGGGCCCCAACTCTTGAGTAAATGCCTCCATTTCAAGTGAATTACAGGTATATATTGGATTATTTTATTATGGAACCTCCAGACACTGATATGTTTAAAGCAAACATAAAATTAAAGCTTACTAGGAGCTGGAGCCTTGACTCAATTTATTTTCTCAGCGATTAGGAAACTATTTTACAGAGATAGGTTATCTAATGCAAGGATTATTAGACTGAGCAAAATACAGAGGTGAAAAAAACAGTTATGCAAGCAAAATAATTTCTCCCCTTAGGGTCCTGTTGCTGACACAGGGGCTCTCCAAGAAGATCAGCACTTGCATCAAGCTCCCAAAGAAATGGCAGGTCCTAATCTATCTGACCTGATCCGTGACCAAGAGAAGTTAGAACAGTTCTGGGCTTTTCTTAAGAAGCATTCTGCTAGGTACGTTTTTTCATTATTATTATTTTACCTTTTTCTAAGTTCAGAAGAAATATTTGCTAATGATCTTGGCTATCTAAATGTTGACAGATTTTAGTCTTTTAAAAAATGTTTTTGCATATTTATGAAACACACAGACACATTGTTCAGACAACTGAATTGTCTTAACATGTTTGGGGTAAAAATTCTCATGTCAAAACATATTTGTATTACAGTTCTGCTTTCAGTTTCTGCTTTGATTAGTGGCAAACCCCTGAGTAGAACAATTAGCCTATAATGAGTAAAATTTTCTCTTTTTTAGTACAGATTCAATTTAGTACATTTTAAAAATAAAAGCTGGTTATTATAAAAATGTACAAATAGAAAACAGGAACGTTATTCTCACAGTGTGACAGCAACCACAGTTTTGTGTTTGCTGAACAGATTTAAGTACTAGCTTGTAGCAGATACAATCTTAGGCAGGGTCTTTGGAAAAATTAGCCTGTTTGCTTTAAAGCAAGATCTAAACAGAAGCTGATACTTTTTCTTTTGTCTTTAAATTGTCACTTCTTTCTTTTAATCAGGCTTCCCATGAGTTGACGCTTTGCATATTGGCTGCTGCTTCTAGTCAAGCACTGCTATAGCTTTACATTGAATATTGGTCAGCTTTTTCTGTGCCCAGAAAGGGGCATCTGGCACAAAACTCCTCTGGCCAAGACTCAATGTCATCACTTCTGCTTATCATCACATAGGTTCCTTTTGTAGTCAGAGAGAGAAATATACACTTCTGGACACAATATTCCTAATTCTCAAGGTGACATCTAAGACCAATTTGGATGGATCATTCCGAAGATTACTGACTACAAAAGGACTGCAGATAATGAGTTCAGATGGAAATTCTTATGGTGTAGCTGCCTATAGTCAGGTGACTTCTGAATTAGTTGTCTAGAGCAGTGGTCTCCAAACTTTTTGCTCCTACATCTCATCAGTAAATATTGTCTGAGCATGGAACCCTAGTGTGTATATATATATGTATAAAATTTTTTATACATTATATACATGTGCTACTAAAGTTTTAATATTTTCTTCCTGCCCCTCAACAAATGGTCTTGCACACCCCCTTCACACATTGCAGTTCAGAGACCACTAGACTTGAGTTCCTCTCTGACTGGGGAAATGGTAGGAATCAGGAGATAACAGGTCATGGACAGGTCCACTGAATTGCCTCTGGTGTTTGCTGCTTCTTTGTTAATCACAGACAAGTCCCATCTTCAGTGGTAGAGCCAGACAGAGAAATGTTTAATTTATGGAGGTTTTTTTTTATTTTTGTAAACATTCATAATGAAGAAAAACATTTGAAAAAGTCTCACGAAAGTGTTTTAGGGCTGGGTCCAGAGTAGTTACTCTGGAGTCCAGCTGGCACACTACAATAAAGGTGTCCAGTGCTGCTATAAGCTGAAGGGATTCTAGAACTAAGGCAGTCTGGAAAATTTCAGAAAAAAACCAACAAACACGTCATTTGCCTTTTCATCAAAACTTATGGTTCTGATAATATCCAATTGTAAGTGATCCAAGTTTCAGGAAGGACAAGCTGCTGAGTACCTGTGCACAAATTCTGGTAATAAACTAAACAAAGCTCCATTAATGAATATTTTGTTAAATGTATAGGATATATTCACACAATTGCAGGACAATTTGTGTTACTTCGGGTATGTGAATAACCACTTGTTAGTCTTGCCAGGCTCATTGATTATGGATGTGCTCCTGATCCAGTATGCCAGGATAAGCCACCACTGAACACTTTATTTAACACACTTGAAGATTATATATTTTACTTTTTAAATAAGATGCACATATTTGGTCAGTTGTCATAGGTAGATGCCAAGGAGTTACTCCATAAACCACAGTAATTTGGATCACTTGCATTTGGGTGAACTTAGTCATGTTGTGATGATCTAGCAAATGAAAGAATTTCAATCTTAATAGAACTTAGGTTTCGGTAAGGGTCTCAAAAGACTTTTGAAAGGAGAACATCTGTTCTTAAATCAGTCAGATGCTTTTGAACATTTTACTCATAGATTAAGGTTCTGAAAAAGCCAGTTATTAACCAAATGGAAAACTGAAACAGATTTGCCTGAATTCAATGTTTCATATTTCCTGCTGCAAATACAGTCAATGTACTCACTAAAATGCTCATAGAACTTCAGCTAATAAGATACTGTCAGAAAACAGTCAAATAAATTAAACTGAAATTGTAGATATGTAATTTATTCTGTTGTCTGGTTTAAGGAACAAAACCATTCTATGACTCTATGAAAACAAACTTAAATTTATAGTGTACACTCAAATACTATGAACAATATATAGATTGAGAATCGCATCATTGGAATGATTTATCACTGACTCTGACTAATGAATTAAGTAGTAGAATTGGTAATTTATGAGAAAGCAGCCCACAAAAAGCCCTAGAAACAAATTTTGCCATTAATTGTTTTGTTGTTGACTGAGTTGAAGTCTAGCACTTCACACGGGGCAGGAAGGGAGTGATTCCTTGGGCTGATGTTCTCAGTTGTCATCCCTGCTCCTTTCTCAGGCAATATAACAAGCAGGCAGAGCAGGAGGTGTCAACTTGTCTCACAGTGGCTCACAGCCTCAATACTGGTTCAAATTCTCATCTGTTTCATTTTTCATTCTCTCTGTGAGCTCTGCACTATGGTTCTGGTTCACAGTCCCTGCTGGATTTAGCAGTGGCATATTGAGGAGGCTACTCCTTTCAGTGTACCCCCAGATGGCACCCTAAGTGCTATTTGTAAGTTTGCTCTCCCTGTCTAGCAAGTGCCATGGTCTCAGCAGATGGTACAAGCAGAGAAAAAAATGACATAAAATTTCAGCCAGTCTGACCTGGTATTTGGTCTTGAATACTTTGGTGGATTGTGGTTAAACTAATAACTCCACAGAATGCTGATGAAATTAACTCAGTATTGAAATAACATTCTGTTTAAATTTGTTTGTAGCATGGATCTCATGTGCTGGCTAGATATTGAAGAGTTCAGAAAGACACTCCACAAGGATAAAGAAATAAGCGAGGAAAAATCTAAAGACATTAAAAACAAGTACTTAAATGACAAGTACTTCTTTGGACCAAACAGCCCAGCTACCAGAGAAGAACAAGAAAAGGTAGTAGTTACAGAACCATTCACAAGGAACAATCACTGTGACTGTGACTGAGATAAAAATCCACAAGTGGGTTTGCTCCAGCTTTTCCCCAAGCTATCTCCTCAAATCTTACCTATATTTTTGGCCAGAAATCTGGTTCTGTTTCAGTTGTATAGATCCCTTCCTTCCTGTTCAGGCTTTTCCTCCCTGCTCCTTAAACAGAACATCTCTCTTAAACTGTGATCTGAGGCCATGGTCAGAGCATGCACAAGACAGCTCAGCAAAAGTGTAAAAATTACTTTCAGGCACAGTGACTTGTTCCAGCTTTCTATTTTAGTATGTCAGTAAAGACACAGACAGCAAGTCTGAGCTGTGGTACTCTGATATATCTTGATACTTAGGCAATTTACTTGGTCAAGCTGGGGTATTATTGCCAGAGTCTGTATCCTATTATAGGTAGGGACAAATGTAATCTGTTCCCTTTTATGAAAAGTACATGTGAGCCTTGGGTAAGCATGCATTAAGTGTTTTGCTTACAGTTAAGCTCATGCTTTGCTAAATCAAGGATGTAGAGAGATAAAGGACTTTTGGTATACACAAAAGTTTATGTCATGTGTTATTGTATTTGGATTGCTTAGCTAATGCATTCAGGTGGAGGAAGGAGACAAAGCCTTCATGATCAGCTTTCGGCAGCGGCTCTGCTAGAAGTTCAGCAGTGCGTCCAGAAGAGATTAGAAGAACAATGGCTGCCATTGTTCCTGGCAGATGAACACCATGGGGTGGAGGGACAAGCAAAGGTAATTTTTAACAACAGCAGCACATACAGGCATTGTTTTTTGTTTGGCTTATAATTTACCATTGGGACAAAAAGGTTCACAGGGAAAGCAGCTCACAACTGACTTGCAGTTTACATTGAAAGAGGTGCTGTAGCATGTACAGGTTGAAACATTTATCTTGATAAGTGTGAAGGCAGTTCATCTGAAGACTTGGTTTAGCTGACAGTATTATTGTTGGATCCTAAATCTGAAGGAGCTGATGTTAGCTCTGCTGCCACCCAGGCTGCCAGGACAGTGACCTAATTTTTGCTGTAGTGCTACACTCTCCATATGCCATTTTGCCTTAGCCATACATTAGCACACTGAAGAAGCAGTGCTTTGTGTAAAGGATTTGCCCAAGGGGACCAGAACACAAGCATGTAAGTGACCTTCCCATGCCATAATTCCTTCTCTTATGCTGTCCACATTCTCCCATCTGGAGCTGCAGTGCCTGCATAATCGACTTCAGGACTTGTGAATTTCTGAGTGGGGAGGTTAACTGCAACAAGCCTTGCTCCAATTGGTTACTTCAGAAAGTTGCCAAAAAAGCTGGCAGTGAGGAGCCTTTCACTCCTGCTGGTTCATTAGAAAGACTGAGGAATGGGCAGAGCTAACATCTGCCTTTTATGAGTGCCTCTGTGGCTGTGATCCATGTAAGGGAATCATCCTGCTGGTGACAGATGCGAAAATTTGGTGGTTTGCACTTCCACAACAGCTCTGACATGTGAATGTCATGGCAGAAGGAAACTTCACAGTTCCACCAAGCAGACGCATATGCAACTGCATTGATTCATAAAACTTGTTTTCTATCATCTTTATAACATCATGAAGGTTGTCAGAAGTGTTGTCAGAACTGCATATAAACTGATTTTTTTCCATTGATTCTGAGCACTAAGCAATCTGAAAAGTATAGGTTTTAATAAGAGAAACTATAATTTTTACAATGATTATGTTAATTAAATTAAAAATCCTAACTCTCTGCCTTTTTTAGCTGAACTCTGCCTCCTTTATAAGCCCTGGCAGAATACCAAGCAAAAAGGCTAAGCTGCTTCCAGGTCTGGAAGCTAACTCATGCCTCTTTTTGCACCTGCTGCACTGTGATGGCAGGGAGAGATTAGCCCAAGTAGTTTAGAAAATGCTGTATTCAACTCAAATAAACAGTTTACAGGAAATACATACTTCTAATGAGCTTTTAGTCTTTTCCTAACTCCATTTATGTCCAATTGCTCTTTTCTCTTTCTTATTGAAAATTCAGAGGATGAAAAGATTCTTTGAAGAAAGTATTTTAGAAGAAGTGAAACCAGATGACATTCTCCACTGGCTTCATATTTCACAGTGACAAAACAGTGTGGGCATGCTATGTACTCCTTTTCAGGAAACCTGCCCTTTGTTTGAGGTGTAATTTAGCTACAAAGAAGTTGCAGGATCAAGTCTGTATTTCTGATACAGCTGTACAAAGGAACTAGAAACATTTCATACTAAAAAAAATCAAGCCCAAAATTTATTCCTCACATAAGTGGTCCCTCAGAACATTATGGGTAAAGTAAACTCCACCACCAGTGGAGGGCACAGTTTGACTGCTCTTGCCTCTTGTCTTCTCTAATTCCCCAGTCATAATGAGCAGGTGCTCATTTGTAGCTGAAGAAGGGATGACATTCTGTGGGAGTACATAATAAGTTTCAGACATAAAATCCATAAGAAGACATATGAACTATTCTACCACTGGGGTCTTAATCATTAAAAGGCTGACCAAAAAACAAGAATAATTAAAAAATAAAGTAATAATCTTTTGTTCAACTATAGGTAAGGGACATAACTGAAGATCTTTCACATGACGACCAGCAAAAGACAACCAGGATGTTGAAGGCAAGTGAAATTTACTATGTCTCTTGTGTCTGCAGTTTCACAGTCTTTTTCATTTGGACCTTGCACATTCTTCACAATTTCCCTGTTGACAGTGTGAGGCCCAAATGTAATGCTGTTAAAAGCAATCATGACTGTACTGGTCAGAGTGGACTGATTACTCACATTAGTCCTGAATTTAGCTCCCTGCTGGATTTTCACGGTAAATTTCTCTGCTTTTCTGTCTGGAGAGGTCATACTTGAAAATAAAGGTCTTATGTCCTGGGCTTTGGAGCACTATTAACACTCCTCAAACTAATATTGTACCTTTAATTCACATTTATCTGTATTTTGCATGCAGTGGACTTATTTGGACTAGCTGTTCATTCCAGCATCTGGTAGTTTATTTATTATTGCAAGTGGATTACGTGCAGACACAAAAGGGAATGTGAAGTATGCAGCAGAGTGGGCAGGTTTAATCATATCTCACAGTATCTGTTTCATTTAGAATTGTATTTTAATCTCACAGTACTGAGATAATATCAAATTTAAACTTTTTAAACCTTTGTAATAATACATTTCATCAGATGTTTGCCAGGTTTTTTTCCTCTTGAAGAGCAGTGAACTTTTTGTGATTGCCAACATACAAGTTGTGTACATTTGTTCAGTTGAACTTTTATTGTCTGTTGAAATCAAACTAGAGACCCGGTCACCAATTATCCATGCAAACCATCAGCACAAAAGGGATCCAAAGTGCATGTGGGTTCTTTTAACTGAGTTTTCCCTTGGTCTGTTTGTCAGGAAGATGGTTGTTCTCCACGTTCTGCTTCAAGGTTGTTGACCCATAAAATAAGCAGTGTTTATATACTGGTATAGGGATAGAAGCAACATTTTGTTCTTCCCTTCATGAATATGCCCTAGAAATAATTTTTCTCAGAAGTTCCCTAAGTCCTGGTCACAGGGAATAGAACATGTTTGGAGAATTGGAGAAGGGCTGTGAAGATCCAGCCCTACTGCCTAAATTGAGCTGACTTTATTTTCACCAAAGGACCCTTTGGACAGCCACCACCCTCCTTCTTGCCAGGGTAGGCTGTCACCCCTGGCCGGTTCAGTGACAGGACACTGAGCATAACCCCTGTTTTCAGATAAATTGCAGAAACCCTTTCAGCTTAGGATCAGGTTAGATTTCCAGGACTATTGGCAACAATTAAAAACGTTTCTGACTGATGTTCATCATTGAAAAGCACTCTACTCCTCCAGGACTTCAAGAGTTTTGAATCACTTTTAGAAGATGGTTTTCATTCATCCACCTGATAACAAAACAGGGTTGCTTGGCTTGCTCCTCAGCAACTGCATGAGAACTGTTTGTTCAGGAAGGCAGGCCAGCATGAACTTCAGTTCAAACAAACTGTCCCTGCATAAACCATCTTTCTTTCTCCACCCTCTCCCGTCTGCCTACTGTTCTGTTCTTGGCAGCATGAGGATTTCCAAAATGGCTCAGGCTCAATGACTTTAAATTCTATTTTACTATTGGAAGCTTTATTTCACAGAGAGCAAACTCTCTGGCTTCTGTGGGTGATCATAGCAACACATTTAAAACCTCATTTTGTTGGTGAGTTCCCTGTCAGAAGCATTTTACAACTTTAAGCTATGTGGTTTGTGTGTTCCTTTTTCTTTGTTGTTTGTTTGCATAAAACTCAAACTGTTCTCTAGAAAAGTAGCCCATTATCATAATCAATAACAATAGCTGTTTCTATACTTTGTAGTATGCAGTCATATGGTCTCAATCATTGTTGGTCATTTCCTCTCCCATCACATCTTCCAAAGAATGTTCCCCAAACCAAACTGTTAAAAACAAGAAAAAAAAACCAACCCAAAAAAACCAACCAAAAACAAAAAAAAAAAAAGGAAAGGAAGAAATGAAACCTTGCCACACTTTATTGTATCCATGTCATAAATTCATAAACTACTGAAAGTTAGGGTCAGTGCAAAGATAAGAATCAGACAGTTTACACTAACTAATGCCTTTGTTATTGCTCTTTGAAAAAGTTTATTTGGTGCATCTATTTCTTCTTTTGACAGCATGTGGACAATAAGAGTGGTTCTTCATCTAGTGAAATAATAGCTTTCCGCAAAGCACTGTTGGATCCAGTGACAGCAAATCTGTTTAAACGCTTTGTGGCACTGAAGGGAGACCTGGGGAACGGAGTGCTCTTTTGGCAAGAGGTGCAGAAGTATAAGGTATGGTGGTAAAACAGAGCAAAGGGAATAGTATTCAATTTGTAAGCAAACGCATCCATTCTTGCATATTAGGAGAATTTTACAGAAGTATCGATAGGCATTCTGTTGTTCATCATAAAGCCTCTTTCCCTGTTTAAATGGTTTCTTTCTTCACTGGAAATCCTCACTTCTTAAGGGTAGCTATTCTTGACTCAAATGCATTATCCCTGTATTTCTTTATGCTTCTTCAAACTGTAGCATTCTTCTGAGTCTCTAAAGGAACACTCACTAATGCCTAGAGTTTGGTGTACATCTGTTGAGCAGGAGAAATACGCAAGCACTAAAATGTTCATTCTGTCCTTATAGCTGCTATCTGAATTTGATAATTTCTCAAAAAGAGGGATAACTTTAAAATTAAATCAAATCTACAGATGTAAAGATAGTATCTACCAAAAAAACCTATATGTACAGTGCAGACTGCAGCTCCCTTGCACTTTGTAGAATCAAATTTGATTTGAGCTGAGCTTGGGACCAAAGTGAAATGTGATGGGAAAGGTCAGCAGGGATTATGTCTCTCCCAAATACATGTAGTTTTGTGAAATTGATTCTGTATGGGTTGAAACACAATGGAAAAACTCTGGAGTAAAACTTTAATGACACTGCAGCCTCCTAGGAATACCCTGGACTGAATGCAGGGACACCACAGATCTTTCATGTGTTCCTCATTCCTTTTGCCTCTGGGATATTCCTGAATCAAAAGTGCTACCAGAGTGCAGAACCTGATGCCTAGGCATCAAACCTCTCCTGGGCTCCTGATCATAGCTGATGTGCACATAGCAGGCAGAGAGCATGAGATTAGCTAACCTGCTCAGAAATTGGGCTGTAAAAGTTGATGTTGCAGTAGCACTTGGAGATCCTCTGCAAGCATGTGGCTGTATTTTCACTGTTTAATTTTATGAATTTAAATTTGGTGTCTGCTTTAGAAGGTGAAGCAGCTCTGTTTCCAGAGGACAATCTCTCTTCCCCACAAAGGCTCTGATCCCCAGGCAAGGAATCACTGGCTGAAATGTTCTATGGGGTTGCTGCTGTCTCTCTTGTGGTTACAGAGTGACTAGCTTAGATAAAACTCTGGTACGAAGGCCCCTGGTATTCCATGACATAAATCCTTTTCTAGACATTTGAAGTTTTTTTGAGACTTGTGGCTCTACACTGCTACATCATGGAGGACATGGAAACTTTCTGCAAATTAATGTGGAATGTAATCTTAACTCTTTTCTTTATAGAACTGCTCTCTGAAGAAAGCCTTCATTGTTTTTTGTCCCACCCCTTTCCTGCATTTATGTTAATTTTATTTGTCTTGTTATCAAGAAAAAGTACAATCTGACCATATTTCTCCAAGCATGCAATTTGTCATGGTTGGCAGTTGATGCTCTTTGTAGAAGCAAGGGGCTGGAGTAGTAGGAGTGTTGTGGGTCAGGCTGAACTGCAGGAACATTGCCAAAGGCGTGGGCAGCACTTTGCACAGTGCATACTTGTATTGTCTGAGCCCTATCATGCCATCAGTTTAGACAGAACTCCCTTTAGGAGTCACTGACTGCATTTCTCCCCATAACCCATCAGGCTGGCGGCACATCTTGGGACAATCCAAACCCAAGATTTTCTTTTTAAACAAATATGAAGAAACATAACTCTGTGGATCATTTCCATCTGTTCATCTATGCTTGGTCTCATCTCTCTTCATTTCTTATGGCTTGTTTGTCTTCCCTTTTACTACAGACCTCTGCCTTCTATGCTAGATGAGCAAAGAAAGCCATAATAGATATTCTTAGGATATACTGAATATATTTTTGCACTGCCTTACTTTCTTTATTATAGTTGTTATCATTCTTTTTTTCCCTTCCCAAAACTAAAAGTATTCATAACAAAGCAAGCCAACTCTTTCACATACCACGTTTCTGGTTAAAAGCCATGGTTTTAATTTCTTTGCAAAGTAAATATATAGCCTTCTATACCAAAACTAAATTCAGATTCTTCATTTAAAGAGCTCTCTTCCTGAAAATTCTGCACTTAGAGACTCATTGCGTCTCTAAGATATACGTGATAGTCTTCTGGTGTCATATAAATTTCTTGAAATATATGGATGAAGGGAAAGTTCATATTTCAAAGTGTTGGAAGGACACTCTTTGAATTATTTTTCCTTCATGTCAAAGTCCAATGGTGGCATCGTCAGGGTGTCAAAATACAGTAACAGGTTTTACAAGAACAATAGGATCACATTAAAAAAGTAGAAAACCCCAGCATTCCTTTGACATCTCACTCCTGTAAGTTCAGGTTTGTTTTGTATTCTGTAGTGTACAGAATTATTTCAAACCCTGAGGTTTTAGGAAACTAGAAAATCTTAATGAACGGTGAAAGTAGAAGATTTCAATAAATGGAACATTGTACTGGTAGCTGACATTGTCCCCTCTGTGACAACATTCCTGGTTAGCATATCTTGTACCCTCTAAATATTTTCCCTTTTTTATTGGAGAACTTAAAGCATTTC
The DNA here is from genome assembly GCA_013400175.1 of Phainopepla nitens. Lineage (NCBI taxonomy): Eukaryota > Metazoa > Chordata > Aves > Passeriformes > Bombycillidae > Phainopepla > Phainopepla nitens. Next base: position 295,016 of record VXBQ01014375.1, on the reverse strand, counting down.
TTTATCTTTTAGTTACCATGGCTATGCAAGTCATAGCAGGCTCATTGTGAAAATCAGTGCATTTCACACTTGTAGATGTGTTTCTCTTTTCAGAAATGTCTCCTATTTGCCAGTAATGCACTAAAAATCTATGCTGTTCCATCCGAACATGCAGGCAGAGATTATTACCTAAAAGCAATGATTGCTCTTTATCTGCATTTGCAAACCAGAAGCCCCATGCATGTCCTAAGTATGGCTTTGACCATGCACATTTACCAAAAGAATTTTGCCCTGCATACTGAAGGAATTTATTGTATAATTATTTTTGTATGACTGTTGCTCTTTGATCACTGGTGCCCTGTAAAAGTTCTTGCGTGCATCTCTCTCCATTGACTGAAAATGCTATTTTTCATCTTTCAGGACTTGTGCCATTCTCATTGTGCTGATGCCCTAGTTCAGAAAAAGATCACAGCTATTATTGACTGCTTTATTAATTCTGCCATACCCCCAGCTTTGCAGATTGACATCCCACCTGAACAAGCAAAGAAGATTGTGGAGCGCAGGAATGAACTAGGACCTTACATTTTTAGAGAGGCACAGGTAAGGAGCTGGGTGAATCTGTAATAGGTCTGGCTAGAGACTGAACCTGATTTTAAGAACAGTCTTCCTTGCTTAAGTGATAGTTAGGACTCCACACATAAGCCTGGGCTTGAAGGAGAAAACTGTATTCATATATTTCAATGACTGTAAGGTGGAGATGGAAGAGAGTCTTCAGATATATATTGCTCAATAAAAAAATCTCTGACAGCTAGCTGATCCTGGAAAGGTGCTATCCAGGTCTGTGTTAGGAATTCTGGCAGTAGAAATGAATTCTGTCTATGTTCTTAATTGCTTGTTCTTTACCACTTGGTTTATGTCACAGAAGTAATTTGTAGTTAGAAGGTTTGTGGTTTTCATGTTTTATGAAAAATGCAGATGTGAGTAAAGCACAAAGACAGCTTAACTTGCTGAGTGTCTTTCCCTTCTTTATTACAGAAAGTGTGTATTAAATGGCTGTAGACAATCTTCTCTCTGGTCCTTCTATTAATCAGGTTGAATAGCAGTTTTGGAACCTTTACTACAGACTTACTGTTTTCTTATCCCTTCATACTGCCTTGTCTTATCTTCTAACTCCAAGAAAAGTAGTTGTTCTTCTTTTCCTATAAAATTGCCACTGACACCTTTAGACATGACACACCTTTAGACTCAGCTGTGAGTCCATAAAGTGTTTGGATGACAGCAGATGAATGATTTGTCAGAGAAAAGGGTTCATATAGGTCCTAAGAGAAAGAGAAGTCTCATTTCAGCCTGTGTAAAACCCAGTGAACTCCAGTAATGTGGCACAAAACCAAAGGAAGAACTAGGCCAAAAAGCTGTGACTGGAACCTGACAGTGGCTCACATGTCACTTTCAAGCCTCTTGAGCCAGAAGCAGTGACCATGCTCGGCTCCTTTGAAGCCAAGTTTCTCAATGCAAATTAAACATCTAAATAAATTGAAAAATGTAAGCCTTAGTACGTGCAGCAACAGAATTCACTGAGCCTCTCTGTTTGCTTTTCTAAAATTGTTTTTCTTATTCTAGTTCAAAAATGACCCTGTGAGAGATTATATCATTTAAAAATTATCCAAGATTTGCTCATAGATCTGTAATGTGGTTTAAGAGCCTTTCCAGAGGCAAAAAAAGTATTTCCTTTCTCTTAAGGAGGGGAAAAAAGCCCTCTCCCTAATGAACTGAATATTTGAAATATTTGAGCAGAACAGTGGTGCAAAAGCAATTCTACTGGTGTATATTTTATCAAGAATACTTGTAAAAAGTGATGGATGTTTTCATTGATGCAAACAATTGTTTAGGGAAATATAAAAAAAGAAAGTGCCTTTTAACTGTGTTTTAGGAAGATTTCTCACCAGTAATAAACACTCTGATGAAAAGCATGTGCCGAGCAAAGCTGAGCTGAAATGTCAGGACAGAGTACGTGGGAGGAACAAGGCTGTGTGTTCAAAAAAAATACTTATCTCATTCTGCATTTTATTTTACAGTCAACTGTTTCCTTAATACGGTCAAGATTGACTTTATTTTCTTCCTGTGCAGATGAGTATTTTTGCTCTTCTGTTTAAATTTTGGCCAGAATTTTGTAAGCTCCAAAGCAATCCGGATTGTGACAAAATTCTAGCTGCCTTGGAGAAAAAAAAAGAAAAAGAGATGCAAAAGAAGGAAGGAATAACAGCAAAGGTAAGGCTCATCAAGTTTCAGGGACTGCTGATGAACTGAACAACATGAGCAAACATACATAAAATAAAATATCCTGTTCTCTGCCTGATCCAAAGCTACCAAATCTTGTTAGATTTCAAGCTTTACACGCAACCCAGTCCTAAGGTGATTAGTTCCCAATTTTGCCAATATATGTACAATATTTAACTTGAAGTAGGTGAGTCAATGGAATACTCCTTTCATTAACCAGAGGAAAAAATGTATTTTAGTCACGTTTGTGCCCAGAGAAAAGCAAAAGGAAAGGCTGTATTAAGAACAATAAATCTGTGTACAGTCCATGTGTACTGGGGCTACTGCAGACCTGTTTGCACTTTCATGATGTATTCTCTTATATTAGAATTTGCGTTCTGGATCACAACTGAAATCAAACCAAACCCAAACTAAAACTGACCTCATCAATTCCTTTCCAGAAGGACCATTTGAAAATCCTGCTCATTATTAAAAAAATATTTATGTGGTAATTTCTTTCCATAATCTTTGCCTTTCTTGAATATTTCTCAGCTTTGAAAGTGAAATTGTTAGACTGCTCACAGCGAGTTTCCAGACAGTTCCAGCGCTTTAACAGGACTGTGACCTCTGCAATGGAATGCTTGTTTGTAAAATTGTTTTTCTTGGATTTTTTAAATTAAAATATAATGGACTTCTTTTTCTATTGATTATAAGCTTTGAAAAAGTTTATTTTTTATTAAATACGATTGTTTGGCAAGCTTTGAGGCGAGAACATTCTTTTAAGGGCAGAGAAATTACTGGACTTGCAAACTACAATAAGTAGCATTACAGAGACCTTTACGTATTCTAAGTACCACGTACCTGTGCTGAGATGTTACATGTGATAGGAACCACACAGGCATCTGGACAGATAAAAACACAGGCCCATAAGCACATGTGTACATTGTTATCCTCTTTTACACACATGAAAGCTGAGGACCAGAGAAACATTACTCAAGGCCACACACCAATGTCAAGGGAAGTCTAAAATCCAAGGAATCATCTTCCTTTCTCCGAAGCACATTGTCTCCATATACATACATCTGCCAAGGCCATTGGCAGTACCTGTAGTGCAAGAATGCAATATTTCAAAGTAATGCACTTCTGTGTTTTCACAGACTTATTTTCCATCTGTTTGTTGCCTGTCTGTGAGATTTCTGATCAAGATCAAGTAATAAAGAATAAATCTTAGGCAGGAGGGCAAAAACATAGCTTTTATGGAGAATAAATGGGAATGGTGAATTATGCTTCTAAGCAGGGAAATAGAGTAAGAAATTTTAGAAAGTGACGGGCAGAGAATGCAGCTCAGTAAACAGTTTGTAGACTATTCTTCTCACAAAAAAAAAATCAGTAAACCAGTTGCCTTTTAAAATCTCTTAAAATAATGGGTGCAACAGATAATTTTTTTCAATATTTTTAAAATCCTTTCCCCTTTCTGTTATTGTTTAAAGAATTTACCATTTCCTGTTCTCTTGCCTGAGATTTCTGTCCTCTCGGTGACAACATAATTCAAATGGTTCAGTATCCCTGAAGGATAAGGTTCATCTAACATGAGCAATAGCAGGTTCACTGGTTAGCTTGTGGTAGGTGATGATTTCTTGGCAATGAAAATAATGACCATGTTCCTCTGCCCCACTAGGTTCACTGAATGAGAGCAAAGCTCTGGCAAGGGTTAGAAACAGCTTTTCTTACATATATCTCCTCTCCACCCCACAAATCAGTTGCTATTTTGGGTTTATGTCAAACAGAGCAATTCCTAGGAGAGGAATTTGCTTCCTTCTTCCTTTACACATGTGTCCCTGGGGGAGTGAATCTACCTGTGCTCACCTCCGTTTTAGAATTGAACAGATAAGAGTTGGACTTTCATGTACTATAGTGGAAAAAATGGGCAGACAAGGAACTTTTCATTGAGCAATGATGCACAACTTGGTATTGTTTGACTATCTCAATATTCTTTTTTGTGTGTGCCTATTTGTTATTTAAGGAGCAAATTCTATCAAAGGCATCCTGGCAATGGACTTGTTCCTTTGTTAGTTGCTAGATGCACATGCCATATAATTTCAAATATATAAGTCACTTTTTGTAGACTGCCTTGATGCCAGTACTAGTAATTTGTTGTATACATCATTGCATGTTATCTCCAAAGTAGATTTTGGATTTTTTTGCTTTCAAGTGCACAAAATAGCTTTAATTTTTTAGCTTTAACTTACATTGTAGATTTGTACTTACTCTTTCCATGTCCTTAGCAAAGAAAGCCATCAACATTATTTTCCTTTTCCATGTTTCTGCTGTCTCTTAGCAATAAGCTTATTTGTTAGCAAGTGGTGTAATGGCATGGGATCTAAATTCACTATAACATTGCTTAATTTATAATGAGAAGTCATTTTTAAAGACCTTGATTAATTCACCATTCTCATCAAGAGAGCCAGCAAACATAAGGTGCACTGCCTCTGTGCTTGCTTTGGCATCCCTATTCCACCAATTGATGCCACAGAAGTTACTGAGCCTGTTTCTGTAGAGAAGATCAGCATCACACTGCCTGGGCAGTTCTGTGCCCAAAAGTCACTCTTACAGTTGATGGGTTCATAAGACAGTGAGAATGATGAGGTAGGAAAAGGCACTTTGGAAGCAATGAAACAAGATAGCGTTTCCAGATCTTTCAAGGAATTATTAAGCGACTTTGGGAACCACTTGATTCCTTTTTTTTTTTTTCCCCTCACTTTCTCACTTGGAACATGGAATGGTTATATTACTCAGCTCTTGGAGAGAGTGCTTTGTGAGGTCAAATATGAACATTGATTAATGTTTATAAAGAGTTTTGGGATCATCAAACAGAATGTGCAAAGGTGAAACAAACCAACATGAAATGACAAACGGTTAATTACCAGAGCAGTTTGCCAAGGGTTACAATGCCTTTTTCTTCACTGTAGATTGTACACTGCCTATTTTCCTAACTTGTACAGTGTAGTTCATACACAGCTACTGGACCAAGCTGGAATTAATCACAATAAATCTTACATTCTGTGTTTATACCTGAGGCCAAATTAGAGGCTCACAATGTCCTCTCTGTCCTTAAAATATGTTCTGTTGCAGATCTGCCCTGTCACCTAGCTGTATTTTGGAGCAGGTATTGAATCTGAAAGAAAGATGGTCTGCAGGAGTGTAGAGGATAGGAAACGTGAACTAGAACAAAGAAATGCTTTAAAGAAGCAGCTACTATTTTAAAATATGCTCAACATGATGAATTATGAAACTAAGCATTACAAAACATTACTGCAAATGACACTATCTCATTTCCAATGACAATTTTTGGTCCCTCAGACTTTGCTTTTTCCTTTAGCTCTGTAACTATTGGTCACATCTAATTATTGCAGGGTAAAGAAGCAGGGAAAAAACCCATGAATCTGGCTAAACTTAAGTCCATGACTCAACTTAAGTCCTTGACTCAACCTAAGTCATTGACTCAGCCTGAGCCCTTGACTCAACTGCCAAGGAGTGTTTTGCTAGATGAGCTTGGTGTGAAGAGAAGATCATCAGCATCTTTAGCACCTGTAGGTGGACGTGGGAGGAAGGTAAATAAAACATGTTTCTACAGATGTCATTCAAGAGAGATAAAATGATCTTGGAAAGAGGGGAAGGGGGAGTTTGGTTTTGAATACTGCTGTCAGATGGTTCTTCAATAACTGTTCATTTTCCTACAATTAGCTTCACTGTTGTAAGTTTACCTACCTTATAGGTGATTTTTTTTTGTTCTTTATAAATTTTTTTAAAGATGTAGGTTTTGAGTAATATTAACAGCTAACAGAATGTTAAGGTACTATGGTGTATGGATTAAAAAAGAATCTGTATTTAAAGATAAATTGAATAAAAGACAGATCAGTTCTGGAATAAGAAGCTTTTCCTTATTTGTAAAATTCATATCCTGAAAGAATTTGGTTTAGGCTAGAGTCTTGTTCTGGTCATATGTCAAAAGCTGAAGCTGAACTCCTTTAGGAAATCTAGGTATTTGAAAATCTTAGAGCAAATACCACTTCGAGACTTCTCCCATAACAACTCTGACTATGCATCAAATCTGTAGTGAAAAGGTAACAGTTATTTTACTGGGAAATGGGAAAAATAGACACGCTACATTGGACATATCATTCCTGGGATCATGGGATCATTCCTGGCTGAGTTGGCACAACCAGAACATAACGGGGAACCAGTGCAACCACATACGCCCAGATCTGTCATGTGAATCAGGAGTAAATCACACTTTGGCCACTGCTTGTATTCCATAGAGCTCTTCCCATGGCATTATGGTAGTGAATAGGAGAAAAAGGTACTGTGAAATACCCCCAAAATCTGAAACCACAGTGTGAATTGCATAAATAAGCTTACACTCTTACCCTTAAGTGGACCTTTTTACTTTTGTTCATACCTTTTTAAAAAAAAGTGAGTTGAGTGAGCCAGTATATCCCTGGCATACACCTAAGCCCTCAAGAAGAGGTAGAATAAACAATGATCTTTTAAAGGGCAGTTTCTTCTTCCTTCTGCAAGCCTCTTTCTACCATAGGAAGGTGCTCGAAGTTCTTACTGAATCATGATATGACAAATTGGCTCCAAACTTCTCATGCCGCAAGATCAAAACCAGGCAAAATAAAAGTGCAGTTCTCATCCTGTTTTGGAAGAGCAACCTATTATTTACATGCAGTCTGAACTGTGGTTGTTTTCTTTAAAAGCAGTATTTTATCCCTAGAAAAGGAAAGGATGACATCTCCAGTTGATGTGCCTCTAGTGCTAGCAGCATTCTGCTGGAGAGCGCAGGCAGAAGGAGCTGTGAGGCTAATGAGATGTTCAGTGAAAGGACTTACACTAGAAACAGCTTTTCTTATATGTATTTCCTCTCCACCCCACAAATCAGTTGCTATTTTGGGTTTATGTTAAACAGAGCAATCGTAGTCCTAGAGGAGGACTAAGGGTGTAGCACAGAGATAAAATTAAGTCCTTGATAGCACAAATGATATTTTGGGAGGGTAAAGATCTGCTGCTTTGTTTTCAAAGAAGAAAGGAGAGAGAATAACACTCAGACCAGGGATGGAGAATAAATATAAACATTGTATCTGTCAAACTTGCTTAAGTCATGATGTTTTGAGATTTACTTATTTACAGGAATACGCTTTTCCCCATTATTCCAATATAGTAATTAAAAAAAAAATCATCTTCTTAATATTTGTAATTATCCAATAATAGAAATATAACATAAACATGTTTTTTATCTTACTGTTGAAATGGATCAGAAACAACAGTGATATGACTTGAAGGCTGATGGTTTTTGATGACTCTTGCAGGCTTCCTGGTCCTATTCCAAGTACCTAGAAGCCTTGGAGCAGGAAAGAATAGAAATTAAATGGCAAGAAGATCTGGAGAAAACCTCATCATCATTCCTTGCAGGTTATTAACCAAGCTCTGTAATTTAGCAGGACAAGCTTAGAGCTTAGGCCAAATTCTCGTAGTACAAGGACTTGGCTTGCTCTTCTTCTGAGTTGTGTACAGAAACCTCTGCCTCTCTGTCTGTAGGGAAGTTGCTCTCTGCACGGTACACGAGTGGCATATTTTCTAAGAAAGGAAAAGTAAAGGTTGCAGGGTATCTTTGCACTGCCTTTACTGCACAGGTTGTGCTGCAGAGAGGAATAAAGCCATTTCTTCATTCTGCAGTGACATGGCAATCACATGCACATTTCACCTGCCTGGCTTCTTGTGCTTCATCAGCTTACATTCAAGCAGATACTGAAACTCTTTCTCACAGTCTTGTCAGTATATTTTTGGAGAATATGAAAGGCACTGCTTCATCCTTGTTTCAGCTGTAAATATCCTCGGAGGTCTTCGCCAAGGATATTATGACCTGTTCATTTATTAAAAATATCCATTTAGTAGTAGGGCTAGCAATAGCACTATGTAATATTCAGTTCCTTCAGTTTCACATAATTTTAATTTTTTTTCCATATGCAGGTATTTTGTCTATGCCCTCTCTGAAGCCTGAAAGTTCTATGAAAGCCACCATTCCTACGAAGCATTAACTCTGAATCATCCCAAGAAGCAGGAAGTGAGTACCAGACTGACAACAAGTGTGCTTTGAAATGTGAATTCTTAAAAGCTAGTTTTCCTGCTGCCACTGCTGATGCTCATTAGTAGCAAGTTATCCCGCTCCAAATCATGTTTAACTGAAGCTGTACAGCCTCCATATGAAAACAGACTTATTTTTCATGCCAGCCATGGTTACCGAATCTAATGCTGACCAGATGGAATTTTGTTGCAAAATGGCAATCTCTGAAATTAGGTTATCGAAGCTTTCCAGTTAAGATATTTTAAATAGGAATATGAGATGACTGGAGAAATCTCAGACCCTATGAAATTACTGTCAAGAACCTGACACAGAACTAGCAATAGATCACCTCTGCCAAAGCCAATTAAATATTAGACTGAAAGAAGTGGGACAGCAAAAAAAAACCTGATAAAGACAGAAAACCAGATTTTGCTTCAAAGTTCTAATTCCTAGAAGTAAGAATCCTCTAGAGGTTCTTTTTTTGGTATTTTTAAGCCTATGTTGAAATTAGGGGGACTTAAAAAAATTAATAGAACTTGGAATATTGCTGTCTTCCTTCTCTGCTCCTCCTTCCTCTTCTCTACTTAGCACTGCTGTTTTAGGCACCTTGGTGTCCTGCCCTCACTAGTCCTCCTAAAATTCCAAGTGTCTGAACATAATCTTCCTGTGGCAGCATTTTCTGAAAATGACTTCAGAGAAAACTGCAACATTCCTTGGTCTTCCCTCCCATTCTCTTTCCGCCCTCTTACCACGTGCTACAGTTGCAGCTAAAGTGATCCAGCCGCCTGGGGCCTCATGCCTGGCAGGTGTGACTGTATTCTGCACACCTTTGCCTTGTGCGCCACTGTTCTGCTCCCCGTGGGGCTGGACCACTGTGGGCAGTCCTGGCACAGGGCCTCTGCTCCTGCTCGGTGGCTCAGAAACCTCCAGCTGGGCCCAGTGAGCACAGGGCCCACAAGGCACCTGCACCCCTTGCTGCAGCCCAGCCCAGCCCAGCCCAGCCATCTCTGACCTGCCCTGGCTGTTCCAGACCAGAGAACTGCATTCCTGCCAGGCACTAGGCTGTGGTACAGGCTGACCCAGTGAGAAAGTTGAGGTCCCATGAGATTTGAGAGTTCTCTCCCACCAGCTTCAGCTGCAGCCCACTCTCTGATGCCACTGGAAATTTGCCTGCCACTATCCTATAGTGATCTGACCACTCTGCTGGTAGGGTGAGATAGCTACACAAGACCATGAATGCTCTTGATGGGGCATCTTCCCTCCACTTTGTCACAGAGCAGGTCACACCTTTTCTATTGGGGATAAATGGTAAGGCTGGCAGCAGGAGGCCTGTGAGAGAGGCCAGGGCTGCCATGTGCTGGGCACAGCCAGTCCCAGTTGCCTCCAGAGGACACAGTCTTAAGCTGTGCCAAGGCAGATAGAGTCTGGATATTAGAAAAAAGTTTTTTCAGAAAGAGTGGTAAGGCACTGGAATTGCCTGCCTGGGGAGGTGGTGGAGTCACCATCCCTGGATGTGTTTAAAAGGGGACTGGATGTGGCACTCAGTGCCATGGTTTAGTTGAGGAGTTAGGACATGGGTTGGACTCGATGATCTTGGAGGTCTCTTCCAACCCAGTCATTCTGTGATTCTGTGATTCAATGGACCCATCACAGGACATGGCTGATTCCTCAGCCAAGACGGTGGCACCTTGGGGAAACACACTTCAGAAAGAGCAAAGAAAGCCAGAGAGTGGAGGAAGAAATAAAAGGAGTGATAAACAACATTGTTTACAAAAAGTGTAAGAGGAAGAGGTTAAGGAGGAAGTTGAGGAGGAGGAGGAGGTGCTCTATGGTGGAGCAGATACTCCCTGCAGCCTGTGGAGGATCGATGCTGCAGCAGAGGAAAATAGTGAGAAGGAAGAAGGGGCTTCCCAGTGCCTCACCAAAGGGACAGAGTGCAACCAGTGATGGTAACAAGGAGGGGGGAGGTGCTTGGAGTGAACTTGAACCTGGGAAACATAGAGGAAAAGTGTTTTCTCTAAGTGTGTAAATGTTCTTATTTTCTTTCCCTCTGTCCCCCACTACCTGAATCAGTAATGATTTGTTCTAATTTGCAATAAACTGATTTCCCCAGTTTGAGTTGATGCATTTATTGAAGTACTGTTCTGGTTATTTCAACTGGCTGAACACAGCAATGACATTTTGTTACCTTTTCAGGCACATTAAATCTTTCTGAGAAAAGGAATGGAGGTGGCCAGGAGAAACAAATGTAATGTACATGCAAGGTTTGTTCTTACAATTCTAGAGCAAAGACGATGACTTGGAATATTATTAAGAACCAGAATATTATTAAGAACCAGAATATTATTAAGATCAAGGGCAGAAAATAAACATCTTCCAATGTGTTCCATATCAACCTGATTGCAACACTGGCTCTTGTGTTAATAATTTAATAATACACCTTGAGGCTCAAATCACAGTAGGATTCCACTGAAGTATGCATGGCACAAACTACTAGGTAGTCTCCCTCTTAAACATCTTATAATCAAACCCAGTTCTTCAGTGCCTGATCTAATGAATAAGTAAAACACTGCCTGAATTGACGGACATGAAGCAGGGTTTTTGGCACACTGTGCTCTCAGTATGCAATTCACCCAACTTCTGCTCACTGAGGATAACTCATGAGGACTCTGAGTTACTACAAAGCCAAATGCTCTTGTTTTTTCCTCCCAATTCTATCTGATTCCTGTTCCAAAGTTCACTTTCTGTCTCATTTCTGAGTTTTGATCCACAAGAAAGGCTTAAAATCTATCAGGACACAGATCGTATTGAGACCTTCTATACAATATCATTAGTCCCAAGGCATTACTCGACGGAAGGTAGCAGGAGCTCACAGCTCTTGTGTAGCTCTCCCTACTTCTAAAAAGTTTTAAAAAGACTTGGGGCACAGTTGATGTGGGGACTAAGGACCAAGGATTAATTGAGAAATTAAGAGGGGGCGGGGGAAGAATTAACTACTAGGCAAGAGAGAGCATGATACTAGACCTCCCCACATTCTTCAGACCACTTTAAAAACCAGTCCCCAGCCACAAAGCTGTTGGCTCCATTTTCCCCACATGTGTGTAACGCATGTAAAAGAAAGGCTGATCAGCAGGCTCCAGCGAGCTCAGTTCCCGAGGATTAGCCCTGAGTTAGGGATGGGACTGTCTCCTGCTACTCGTCCCGACCCCTTCCTTGCACAAGGAGCATGAGCCGTGTAGCCCTGTCTCCTTTGTCAGAAGTACAGGTTCTCCATTTGGAGCCCCCAGATCATGCTGCTAAGGACCACGTGAGAGTGGTTTCCTCCTCAGGGTGGAGTGGCAGCTGAGGACAACAAATAGTCTTCTTCGCTCTTGACACAATAATGACCAAACATTGTAAGGGATTTCCATCGGGAGTTGCTTCAGACAGGCTGGCAGAGAAGAAATACACTGTCTTTTATGGATGTAGTTGCCCTGTTCATATATTCTCACACAAGGGGCAAGGGAGATCATTGGTTCAGTTCCTGCTTTGCCCACGGTTCAGAGGTTTGCTTCATGGTTGTCTGCACTTGTTCTGTGTTTGAGTTGCCTGAAAAATATGTTCTTGGTGGAGGCTACAAGGGAGTAAAACACAAAATACTTTCCTAGGTTTTTATGTTTTCCCAAATTTCACAAATGCAGTAAACTTTAATGTTCAATACATCTGAGGAGGTTGGAATGCAGCATCTTGTAGTGAGCAAAGCACATGTGGCACTGTGTGGCCTACCGCTCATTAATGTGAAAGGCAGAGAAGAATCATGAGATGCCATAAATGCAGTGATGTATGTCACCCTAAAAAGCACATGGAAAGCCACCTTCTACTGCTGTGGTCAGTACAGTGCACGCATCCAAATGCTGGAGCATGGCAGGCTGTTTATGTGTTGCTGTATTCTTGCCTTCATGGAATTTTGAGGCAGTTAAATAATGTGTAAACATTGCTTATCTTATGCTTGTAGTTCTGACATGATTAACACTTGGATTACTTAAAAAATTAAAAATATTATCCAGATATTTGTTACAAATGATAAAACCCCTTGTGAATGTTCCAGCCTTGCCAAATAGTTAACAAAAATTCACCAGCAAACTTACTTCATGCAAAAAACTACTGTTCCAGATGTTACAATCATTTACAGCATACATGTTTATGAAACTTAAAAAGAAGTACTTCATGTACTTAATTAGTGAACAGAATTTTTCAAACTGGCCCTATTCACGTGACGTGCTGCAAACTGAAGTTTACTCTCAGTCTAGTTTGCTGTTCTGTCTCTGTGGTAGCTGAAACATATGGGTGTATGTACACACACATGCACTCTTTTAGTGCCAAGGCTGTGTCTTCAGTACACAACTGAGAAGGATCACACATATTAGTAATGCCAGAACTACATGTCATATCCTTATTTTCATTTTATGTGTCAATTTTAAAGAAATATTGGGCAATTGAACAGAGAATACATTAAGGGACAGGGATGCTTAAATTTCTGGGTTACTGGATCTAATCTAATGCAGTGGCAGATACTCTAGAATTGCTATTTGGTGATACACCAGAAATGGAATAGTGGTTTAAGTCTCATCCTGAGGGACCAGTTCAGGTCTTCTCTCAGAAGAGAGTCTGAGAACTGACTAAATATTATTACTCTGAATGATGATTCTATATAACTTCAGAACACTTGTACTGCTATTGTCTTTTTATCTTGCTCATGAGATTCTATTTTCTCTCAGATTGGTCATTTGCCACCTATGTGAGCTCAAAAGTTTTAAAGAGCTAGAGAAGTTTCTCTCAACAACCCTAGCCCTTCTCCCTTCAGAAAATTAAAATTTATTCCTTGTTTATTTTAAGTACTTATACTTTGTGGCATTCAGAAGTCTCTACAGCAGAACAACAGTTCTCTGGGAAGTTTGCTGTTACAGACAATAAAACCAATTCTCTTTTTCAGAAACTTGCAAACCTTGAAACTTCTGGATATAAAACTTCTAGATTTATCTATTCAGTGGTGTTAAAAGACACAATGCAATCATACTCATTCAGGCTTACTTTTGAGGTTCACTCTCAATTAATGGACTATAATAGTAGAAGGATTATTTTGGATTTTTTAAGATGTGATTTAAATTCATAAATATTTACATTAAGATGCTACTACTGTGTATTTCACTTTTTTCTCATCAGACCTGACAAGTTTATTAAAGCAGTTTATAATTTTTGAGAGTGCAGTCCTGAAATTGCTCATTCAAATACTCTTGCTATCAATACAAGCTGTGATTACATGCTTCATAAGGGGCTTTATACATTTTGCTTTGACTTCTCTTCTGCTGCTGCTGACACAAGATATCAGACCATGAGATTAATTCCTGAAACTACATAGTGCTGCATTATGTTACTAAGGTACACACTTCTGTCAGTTTAGAAGAACGGCAGTAGCCATGAACAGGCCATTTAAAAGGAGAAAAATGCTTTTCCTTTGATTCTGTGCAATGCTGCTGTGCCATTGCCTCTGCACTCCTCATGATTCCTTTTTAATGCCTGCTTCTTAGAAAGTCCTGTTAATGGGGAACTGTCTTAGACCACAAAATGTGGGTTCATTTGACTCCTTCAAGATGTGAAAATCTAGTTTCTAGTCATCAGATTTTGAGATTAGCAATGGGGACAGGTGTTTTGCAGGTCCAGTAGTAGACCTGGTGGAGCAGTTTCTCTTGCTATACAGTACGGGGTGGCCAAGGCCAGACTGATGTGTGCCACACCTTCTACATCACTTACAAGAATCTTTGTGATTCACTTTGCAAATATGTTTGACTTAAAAAAAGGGAAACCTCCAGTAATGAAATCTGCAGGTAAAAGCATCAATGAACTGGATATTTGCATCGATTTGGGACCCTCAGTTACCTGCTGTTGAGAGCACTGAAAAATGGCAGGTGCTCCTTCATTGCTCCTTCTGTGCCTTTAGAAGCCTTTAGCCCAATACAGTGTTACAGGCCATTTTCCATCCTCTACCTCTTGTATGCTTGTGAAATGGCAAGCCCTAGTCCCGACCAACACCATGACTTAGTCAAAAATGTTCACTTTAGCATGTGTGTGTAAGAAGGACTGAAGAGAGAACAGATGTTTCAAAGTTCTGTCTCAAACTTGAAAAAGAAAATCCTTAAATTATTTATGTTTCTAATGTTAAATGCTGGGTCAAACTGATCACTGTGAAGCTGTATGTGGCCAGTGGAGCTGCAGTAATCTGGCTTAAATTTTACCTATAAACTGTCCCATTACATTCAGCTGGTGACTTTCGTTAGTACCTTTCCATAGAAATGTTTTTAGCTAACCATTGTGAATCATGTCTGAATACAGCCGAGATTAACTGAATTTTTTTAAGCTTATGGAACATTTTTGGTTTGAATACATTCAGTAGTTGCTGTAAAAATGTTAGGGAAAGACAGGTTTGAACAAAAATTTAGATCTGGATCTGTACTTACAGTTCAAACCCACCTAATTTTGAGCACTCCCAGGATTTCAGAGAGTTATAATTCACGTCTGTGTTTCTAAATCCTTCATGCATGGTTGTTTGAATGCACACTTTTGGAACAGGTCCATGTCTAATAGGCTAAATTGTAGTTCCCAAATCAGAAGCCACATGGTACTGCTACATAGTTTTCTTTCCTCCTCTTAAAACCTAGCCTTCAAAAAAGGTTCTGTCAGTCCAGCAAATTGGATTATTACAAAACACCAAAGTCTACACTTTCTACCTACCTGCTATTGAACTCACACATTTTTATTTCTACCAATGATTTAGTAAAGCATTTGAGCAATGGCCATAGAGGAGACTCCTCTGCCAAGTAATTATCAGAGCACTGGAGCAGATTTGAATTATGCAGGACCCACTAAGCTGTCCTAGTATGGTAAGGGTAGTTAAGGTAGAGATGAGATTCGCTTATTTTTAATACTCATAAAGTCAAGCTAATTTTTATGTCAAGCACAGTCTGTATTTACTTGGATTTTCCTCTATTTCTCTACTAATTAAAATCTTTTAGTTTCGTGGTAACATATGTGAAAGCGTTGACAACAGTTTTGCTTATTCCACATGTTAATTATGTATTTGCACAGAGTATGCTGATGAACTGTGTGCATTTCTCACGTTAAGATTTCATTTCATGTCAAAGGAAAAAATGGGAATGTAGTAAGTGGGTTTGTGCTTTTAATTTTAGATACTTCTTTTTGCTCTCAAACAATCTTGTATGATTCCTCTGTACCACATGCATTTGAAAATCTTTTGTTGGCAAGAAGTTAAAGAAGAAAGTAATACTTGCTTCTCAGAATAGGATTTTTGAACAAAGCAAAGCAATTTTGCCATTAATGAGACAGTTAAATGAAACAAATGACACGGCAAGCAAGAAAAAGACCACAGCATCACACTCAAGGAATGCACAGGCACACAATAGCTTATGCAATATTCCCCATCTGACTAAGTCAGTAAATACAGAGATTTCCTTAGAATTATTCACTACAATAGGCCATGGTGACTATAGCTCAGTAAAAGCAATCAACAAGCTTGTAGCATTCTTAGTAGTTTTCATCCACAGGCAACTCAATGGATTTTATCCCAGCTGCAAGATCCAACCCTGGGTTTGTAAATCCCAGATTCTGTTTGGCTTGGATACCACTCATTCCTGAAACTGGTACTTTGGGAATTGAATTTATCACATTTCTAGAATAATTTACACCCTTACAGTTTTGTATGGGCATGTGCATTTACAGGTATGCATACATTCATATATATACACACACAATCCAACAAATGCATAAAATTACCTTCTTTGGTGAACTATTTTACTGTCATAATCACATACAGCTTAAGTTTGGTGTATATATATTTTTTTCTAATACAATATTTCAACCATTTTCCTCTGTGTTATTTTTTGGAAATTAAAGTCTTTGTTTCATTATCATGTTTGTATCTGTACTCGCTTGCATTTGAGAAACAGAGCCATTACACTTGCTTTGTTGAGGAATATGACTCCTTCCAGAGGTCTACACATGGTTGCAGAAAAGAGAAATAAATGCATTTTTGGGGGGTTCATTTTCTTCTAGAAAGCATATGCAGGACAAAAATTAACTTTTGCTGTTTTTTTTCTCCCAAATGAGAAAGTAATTAACAGCATGTGTTGGGCTATTCACTAAAGACTGCAATAAATTATTTACTATTTTCAAGCTAATGAAGTGAATGCTTGATCTAAAAAAGGAGAGTGTGTATGATTATGTTCATTTTCCAGTTATGACTTTCCAGTTCAAAGATCATCTTAACTCCTGGCTGCCTGATCCTGTAATTTGCTGAATGTACTGAAACTCGTTCTCTTAATTCATGTCTCCAGAGATGCTCAGCACCTGGCAATAGCAGGCCTTCAGAAAACTGTCCAAAGGACAAAAACAGTGATTTTTTTTTTTTAGTGGAACACCAGAAAAGCAGAGCTTCGTCACTGGAGTTCCACATGAAAGTATATTAAAAAATAACAAACCAAAACAAAACCAAAACACAGAAATACACAGGTTTAGTTGGGCTTGCCAAGGTAATGTAGTACTAATCAAAGATTGTATTCCGAGACAACAGTTAAGCACTGGAAACAAGCTGCCCAGAGAGCTTTTGGTATCCTTACTGTCATCAGAGGGGCTCTAAAAACAGATAAGGTATGCACATCTGCCAGGAATGACTAAGTACGTTCAGACCTATGCTGGGGCAGGGGAATGAGTAGATGAACCCTTGAGAGACTCATGTTCTCTGAATCCGTATTCGGGTTGTTGTGAAGGCAAAAGCTTAGCCTCTGCTAAGGAATCTTACGAGAGTCAAGGGCCGTGACACTTCATTTGCTCTGCACCCGAAACTCCCACTGAAGCCAATTATTCAATCTAATTTAACAAAGACCACAGCTTCCCTGGCTGTGCAATTGTTGGTAACCATCAACAAACTGATTCATCTACAATTGGGCCAAATGTTACAAAATCTGTTTCTGAGTTCTTGTTTGTACCTCCATCATAAGATTACACCAAAATTAAAGCATGCAGTACTTGAACTAACTTCAAAGGCTGAGCTTGCACTTCTAGCTAGTTCAGCCTTTTTATTGGTTCATGTTTTCCATTTGGCTTCAACATCCTGTTCCTTACTGATGCCCTTCTAGAGTTTCATTTACAAATATTATGTCCTTGGTTAGTGAGCCACGCTAATTAATACTGAGGGGGGGGCTATGGATTATACTAATCTCATGCCTCCTGCTTGGAAAAACACTGCAATTTTTCCAGACGTTTACATGTAATGCGTATTGAACATGGCCAAATTTGTTTCAGGAAAATGTATCCTGAACTCATTTAACAAAAATATATTTAAGGTTGCTTATACTGTTATCTATTGCCAGTTTTGTTAATCATGAAGCTCAAAAGTTTCAATGCAGTAGAAAACTGAGACCCATAATTTCCTAATTAGATTATTTCAAACAAAACAGTAAAGTCAAAACAGGCTGGTTTAAGTGCAGATATTTTTAAAAGTTTATGCCAATAACAAGTTAAAAAAACATGAACAGATGATTTGACTACTTTCTGGAAGCCTCCCATGTCTGACTGTGCCTCACCTTTCAAACCTG
Organism: Phainopepla nitens; assembly: GCA_013400175.1. Lineage (NCBI taxonomy): Eukaryota > Metazoa > Chordata > Aves > Passeriformes > Bombycillidae > Phainopepla > Phainopepla nitens. The sequence continues at coordinate 277,010 of VXBQ01014375.1, read as the reverse complement.
GGACCATAATCTGAGATGGATTTTAGCTCATCTGGGGATTTTGTAGTCAGAAACTCCCTGACACTGGAGACTTAAAATGTTCCCAAGGTTATGATTATAAAGAAAATCTATTATATTTGAAATACCATCAAATATCAAATAGCAATTATGAAGCCTTCGCAAAACACAGCAATCCTAAATTGGTAGATTCTTCTAATAACAACATAAATGAAAGCAATGGCATTTCTTTAGGAAGAATATTTGACTAGACCAAGTAATGTAACTGGAAACAAGGAATAAATTTCCAGGCTCCCAATTAATTCACCAGATCATAAAGAGGTCAAGAAATACATCATCTCTGGGGTACATTTTATTTTACTTTGATTTTTGTGTTCATGAAATCTCTTTTCATAAATGGATATGATTTGATTGATGTGACTGCACTATGATGATACAAGTCACAACAAAGCTGAGACACCCTTCGCTCCTTCTAGACTGTAATTTCAGGCACAGAAATGAAAACTTGCCAACATCTCGTAACACTTACCATGTCATCACCTCAGTGTGAATTAAAACAGACTAAAATGAGATGTTCAGAAATCTATGAGTAAAAAGTCTAAAAATTGCCACAGGAACCAGTTGCAAAGTGATCTTTATAAATAACCTGGGCCAATCTTTTACTGTCAGAATGAGATCTGAATTGTACTAGGTAAATTGAATAAGCAGCAAAGATATCCCTAGGTTAAACCCTACTGCTACAAATTTTTAGATGTCACCCTTGCAGGGTGCTGGCCCCAACCTTAGCAAGGCCCCTTCTCCTCTCTGTGCAGCTCGCTCCTCCAAGAGGAGCACACTGAGCCAAGAGCTGCCCAAGCACGTACCTTGACCCTGACCAAGGAAGGTGCAAATGTTATGCCTTGTGGAGAGAGAGCCTGATCTTCTATTTGAAGGAGGCTTTCCCACTTCACAGCTGCTGTTTTACACCCACAGGGAAGTTGGTCTGTCATTTTCTGTGAGAATTATTTCCTTGAGCAAAGTTATAGCTGTGTCAACAAGCAGCAGTTGGTCACCTCCTGCTTTCCTGATGTTCACTGGTCACATCTGGGAAAAATATAAGCTAACAAAGGGTCTGGCCTAATCTCTATTAATGTATTAAGAACACTCCTTGTTTCAATGGCTTTGGACTGCTGAAGGGTACCCATGTGAATCTACTGCTCAGACTTAGAGTAACACATCCATAACCAAGGAGGGGAGCACTGGCAAATGTACCAGGTGCATGTAGGGACTCGCCAGGATTGCTGGGCACGTCATGCAAGCATTGTCTGCCATATAATAGTTTCTGTATGGTAGATGATGTTTGCAGCTAGAGAATTTTGCCTTGTGTGGAACTAAACCATGTCACAGCACACGAACCAAAGTGTGCTTTGAACAGAAGTGTGAAAACTTGGCCTTTTGTCCTCATGTTGTGGTCCCTGCTTTCATTTTTTAAGGGAGCAACTGCTCCTGTGCTGTTCTCAGCGTGGACACTTTCTGGAGCTGAAGGCAGATTACGAATGCTTGCGGCCTACGTTGGGTGGGCTGTCACATGCTGAGATGGGCCTGTAGAGACTGAATTACATGCAATAATTTTATGCATTGACTGGTTAAATTCTAGATTGGAATCTATAAAGGTGGTTCAACAAGTTCCTGGAGAAACAAGGATGAGGAATGAGAAAACTTTCTCAAAGTAAGGCACCTCTACTCAAATACAGAGGAGTAACAGAACAGTATAAAGATGTTTCTTTGATGACTTTATTTCCATTGTAGACAAGCTACATAACATTTAAAACCACAAAAGACAGAAGAATCTTGGCATAGTTTAAAGGGCTTTGAGCAAGGAACAGGGACTGGAAGGAGGTGTTTCTTGTGGGTGTGGTTTTGTTTTTTTTCTAAGAAATCAGATGATAATGTAGAACATACTGGCAATGAATAACGAATGGTAATGAATACACTTGCCTAAATTAAACTTCTAGATAAGAACGACACATATAGAGTTCCACTTGTTTAAAAGCCCAGTTTATCTAACCAAGGGTCTCCTGTTGCTAAAATAAAAAGTGTATTTGTTTCGGGTAGATCCTCCAAACCCGGAGGACTTGAGAGGGAACAATCAATGCAGACCCAAAATCCAGAAAACAAAGTGTCACATGAATGTTAATGTCACAGCTCTGAAACCTGGTGTGTTTTCTGCTTCTTGGGCTGAATACACACATTAGCCATGTCTTGTCTGCAAGTTGGGGACTTGGGAAATATCTCTTTTTTTAACAGTATAATTCATGATGGTACCAAATACAGGATCATTTGCATAATTCTTTCACTATTTCATGTGTATTCAATATACCAAAATCTGCCTCTTCACAAGTGAAATTAAACTTAAGAAATCACTTTAAAAAAAAAATTCTTCTATTTCAGAAACTTGCATAAAATCAACAAAAGCTTGTGAAATCCCTGTCTGCTCCATTTATTGTGATTTGAAATTTTCTTTTTTTCTCCTTTGTTTATACTGCTCTTTTGGAAGTAGGAAGATATTTTTCTTCCCCCTACTAATTTTGACTTTTTCCATTTAGGAATCATTGATTCACCCTCAATTTTTTGTACAGCTGCCGTTCCAATTCCATTAAAAAAAACTTGTTGTGACACTGTATCTTTGTTCCACAGCACCATTGCTTGATGTAGACACAGCTGTGGCAAGAGAGTATTTGATCAGTTAATTTCTGGTACAGAAAGGGGAGGATGAGCCCAAATGCATTTTCATATGTGGCACAGAGCACTGTTTACCTTCTGTTTCTTTTGTGATAGGAAGATTTTATATTAAACTATTTGGGACTGCATCTGGCTCAGGGGATTGCTGATGTCCCACCTGATGTTTTTACAGTAGATTTTTGGTTTCTAATTTGATCCAAATTATGATTATCTAAAGACTTCTCGTGACATGTGCAAAATCACTTGATTGTCACAGTCCTGTTCCTACTTGGCATCAGTCCACACCACAGAAAGTACAGTGCTGAGTATCACAGCTGGTACTCTTTGTGGAAAAGACAAGGATTCACTGACTAAATTTCCTCTCACTGAAGTAAGAAGTAAATTTTACTTTCAATTCCTGTGGAGCACAAGCAAGAAATTATTTAGCATTAATGCCTTCCTTCACTCTTCAAAAGATGATCTCTTTCAAGGACTCAATGGAGAAGTGTAAACTGTAGCTGGCTCTAAAGTATTTTAGAGAGAAAAAAAAAAAGGCTGTGATACCTTTTGAGTGAACAGTTCTAATATTTGTGTCCCAAAGACAGCTGGAGTAGGTGTCAGAACCCCCAGGGAGGGGGTGAACTGGGGAGGAAACAATTGCTGTTGTCTCTGTATCTCTGTATATGCCTTCTTGTTTTCAGGTTTATTTACTTTCCTGCATTTGGATGTACAGGGTCCACTCAGGTCCAAACCACACTTAGCCCTACAATCCCTTTAGAAACCCGTGTGACAGGAAGCCACTCTGTGGTAATGGAGCTGTTTGTCTCTGCTCTCCTTCCATGGCTCTTGCTCTAATGTATTCTCCATCCTTTTTTTATCTCTTATTTGCACAGTCCTGAACTGCCCTTTACACAGAACAACAAGGAGTTGGCAGTATATTCCACAGTAATGACATCAAAAGATGATAACAATTAGCACTTCATTTAGCATCTTAACTATAACACAAAGATGCCTAGCCAGCAGTATCTCAGGCACATGGGGAAACTGGCCACATAGAAAAGAATTTAATGACCTGGCCAGCCATGAAGGAAGCTATTGAAAACAGCAATCAAGATTTTTTTATTTACAGACCTAGTTCCCTCCACCAAAATATTCTGTCTCCACAAGACTGATGTTTACAGGAAAATTGCACATATCTTATCTATGATGACAGTAGCCCTGAAACCTGCCATGCTTTTATTCCAATTACTTTTGTACTGTCTTTTTCATGAGGGCAAGTTCAGTAAAGAACTTCTTTCTTAAATCTAATCTAAACCTGCCATCTTTCAGTTTAAAGCCATTACCCCATCCTGTCATTATGTCATTATACGTCCAATGTAAAAAGTCCCTCTCCAGATTTCTTACAAGCCCCCTTTAGGCACTGTAAGGTTGCTCTAAAGTCTTCTCGGACTCTTCTCTTCTCTAGGCTGAACAATCCCAGCTTCTCTCCTAAGGAGACAAGGAGGTTTTCCAGCCCTCTAATCACCTTTGCGGCCTCCTCTGGGCTCACTCCAACAGGTCCATGTCTTTCCTGTGCTGGGCCTCCAGAGCTGGACACAGCATTCCAGGTGGGGTCTCACCACAGCAGAGTAGAAGGGCAAAATCATCTCCCTCGACCTGCTGGCCATTCTGCTTTTGATGCAGCCCGGGATGGGGTTGGTTTTCTGGGCTGTGAGCACACATTGCTGCCTCGTGGGGAGCTTCCTGGAGGTCCAGGGAGTTCATGGAGGTCCATCAACACCTGCAAGTGTCCCTTCTTATTCCCCGCCCAGCCTGCATTTGTGTTTGGGATTGCCCCAGCCCAGGTGCAGGATCTGGCACTTGGCCTTCATGAGGTTTGCTCAGCCCCACCTCTGTCCAGGTCCCTCTGGATGGCATCCCTTCCCTCCAGTGTGCTGACTACACCACCCAGCTTGGAGTGGACAGTGCTGAGGTGCACTTGATCCCACAGTGCAGATCAAGTGGGTTTTGCCACCAGCAAAGATATTAAACAATGCTGGTCCCAAGACTGACCCTTGAGGAACACCACTTGTCACTGGTCTACACTGGAACATTGAGCTCTTCACCACAACTCTTGGAGGGTAATCATCCAGCCAATTCCTTAGTTCCTGACTCACCAAGTGGTTCATCCACCAAACCCACACCTTCTAGTTCAGAGACATGGATGTCATGCAGGACTGTGTCAAATGCTTTGCACAAGTCCAAGGAGATGACATCAGTCTCTCGTCCCTCATTCACCAATGCTGCGACCCTGTTATAGGAGGCCACCAAATTTGTCAGCCAGGAATTGTCCTTGGTGATATATCTTGCCATTCTTTCTGCACAACATCATTAACATTTGGTGTTTTTGTGTTAATCCACATGGGAAAATCTCTTAGACAGACATTCTTCATTTTGGTCTCAACTATTGTAACAAACTTTTCTTCAGTTTGAGAGAATGTTGTCCAAATTGCATCTATTCAAACTGCTGTTGCAAAGAACATTCCTCCAGCTAGTAGCCACAGCTGTATGATTTCCCCCAGCAGTTTTCTACTGACACTTATTTCTTCTTAATTCCATCATAGGAAAAGCAACTCCTCGTCAGTTTTAAAGGTCCATCTCCCTCATTTGATGTCAGGATCTGCTGGGTTTGGCAAGGAGCAAAAGGCTTAAATGAATACCTCACTCCACAGGAGGACTTGTTTTTTCAAGCCAGGAATTTATAGCAATCAGTGTGAATCCCACAGAGACTTCCCAGGAGTACAAATGACAATTCCACGTGCAGGTGGTGATTAAGTGGAAATCATGGGCAAAGCACATGTTCCTCATTTCCAAGAAAGGTACAAATACTGTCTAAGGTACATCTAGAAAGGATTACAAATAGCTTCATTTCTTTCTAGGCATGACCAGTAATGCCTGGCAAACTGTATAAAGGCCGGAGTCCCTTGGCCCAGCAGTGTCACTCTGGGCATCCTTCAAGTGGGTGACTTGGTTTTCTCCCACGGTTCTTAACAGAATCACAAAATGGTTTGGGTTGGAGGGACCTTAAAGACGAAAGAAGGGACCTGAACATGAGCCAGCGTGTGCCCAGGCGGCCAAGAAGATAAGTGGCATCCTGGCCTGCATCAGAAATGGTGTGGCAGCAGGACCAGGGCAGGGACTGGTGCCGCCACCCCTCGAGTAGCGGGCTCAGTTCGGGCCCCTCAGCTCGGGAAGGACATTGAGGAGCTGGAGCGAGGCCGGAGCAGGGCAGCGGAGCCGGGGCGGGCTCCGGGGCACGGGCGCCGTGCGGAGCGGCTGAGGGAGCCGGGGCGGGCTCCGGGGCACGGGCGCCGTGCGGAGCGGCTGAGGGAGCCGGGGCGGGCTCCGGGGCACGGGCGCCGTGCGGAGCGGCTGAGGGAGCCGGGGCGGGCTCCGGGGCACGGGCGCCGTGCGGAGCGGCTGAGGGAGCCGGGGCGGGCTCCGGGGCACGGGCGCCGTGCGGAGCGGCTGAGGGAGCCGGGGCGGGCTCCGGGGCACGGGCGCCGTGCGGAGCGGCTGAGGGAGCCGGGGCGGGCTCCGGGGCACGGGCGCCGTGCGNGGGGCCCCCCCCGCCGCCCCCCGCCGTCCGCCGCCCGCCCCCGCGCATGCGGAGTAGCGGGGCTGCGGCGGGAGCGCGGCGGCGGCGCGGAAGGACCTTGGTGGGCGCTGAGGTGAGGCCGCTCCCGCCGCTCCCTCTTCCTCCCCTCCTTCCTCCCCTCCTTCCCTCGAACTGCCCTCGTCATCCCCCCCCTAGGGACGCCAGCCGCCGCTCCCCGCCCGGCCGCGGCCCCGCGCCAGCCCCGTGACCTCTGCGCGTCCCTGAGGGTGGCGGAGCCGGGCCCGGCGGGGGCTGGGGCGCCCTGGGTGCGGGGAACGGGGCGGGGGCGGTCCCGGCCGGTCCCCAGGACTGCTTAGGATGTGTTCGGGCGTAAACAGCGGACAGCAGGCCGGGGAGGGGAGACCCTGCGGGGAGCGCAGGATTTAGTGTGAGCAGCGAAGGCTAGCCTTAAGTCCACTAATCCTGGGTGTAAGGAGTGCAAGACTTAGACTAGAATCGTGTGATAAATGCGTTGTCCTTGAATTTTGTCCCTTAAATATTCTCACTGGAAGGTCAAACACACAGGGCCGCTGTTGCTTATATTGTGAACACGATTATTGCGTAATACAAAAAGAATGATGTTTCTGTAGGGCAGGAGATTATTTTGAGTAGAGCTTCTCCCACAATTCTCGTCTTTCTTTTTTTCTTTCAGGAAATCCCGTCACCATGTCGGCTGCCCTGCTGCCAAAGCCACAGATGCGGCGCCTCTTGGCCAGGAGGATGAAGTTTCACCTCCTTGGGGCGTTCTTGGTGTCTGTGGGATGTGCAAGTCTGTACAAGGTGGGCTCTGTAGTCATCCACTTGTGAACTGGGCTCACTGGAATACTTAGAGAATTCATGATATTTTTCTGTTGGGATTGGGCTGAGCCGTTCATCAGAAAGGTTTAGTGATGTGTTTTCGTAAGCAGGCTTCCAAAGCACAAATAAGGCTTCCTAATCTTCGTTTGAAGAAACGGTATGAGTAGTGTGATGTTTCGTGCCGTGTGTCCAAGGTCTCGCAGTTCGTGACAGCCTGGCCTTGGGTCTCCCAGTCCCAAAATCCTCCTCACCATCCACAGCTGATGCACATTAATTCTGGATAGTTCGTGGGTTAGTCTGCCACAGTTTCTGAGACTTGGGAGAGTTGCTCAGGTCTTACTTTATCTCTTGACTGATTTCAGGAAACTTGCTCTTAAGCAGTTTGGAAACCTCCTCCTTCACACTGAAGATACCAGTGTGGGAAATCCTGCTGTGCTCTTTCTGCCCTTGCTTTTGAGGTGTCCTGGGGAAATGGAGCGTTATGTTTCCAGAAAAACACCCTTACGGGTTTGACTTCTGATAAAGGAGTCTCTGATTGAATAATTCTTGGATCTCATACACAAGGCAAACAGCAGAGTGGGAATTCTTGTGGGAGAAGTGGATCTTGGTTTTCCCATTGAACTCATGCATACACTGTTGGCAGTATTTGAGTGCTCAGGAAGCTGTTGATAAAAGTGAGGGGAAATGAAGTTAATTTCAGGTTTTTCACAGCTTCTCAGAGCCACAAATGTCTGTCAGGACCAATAAGCTCACACATGTACTTCACACATCTGTTGAGAGGTGGACAAGCTCGTCTGTGGTCAGACTTGGAGTGTAATTTTTTAGTAGTCTCTGGGTCAGTGCCTTATGTGGCACACAGTGGTGAGGTGGCAGAGCAGATTTAGAAAGGTGACGTGGATCTCAGCAGCAATCCACTCTGTTCCCTGGTAGATGCTGTTGTACAAGCCCACCTCGGATTTTTTTCCAGGTTTTTGGGAGCTTTTTGAGTGTATCCCTGTGAATGGGTGTCCAAGAAGCAAGGATTGTGTCTCTTTGTGTTGGTGACCTGTAGGAGTGGCTCAGCAGTCTTGTAAAACTTTACTAGATGCAGGTGACTTACAGTGTAGCTCAAATGTAGTCCAGTGTGGGATGCCATTTTATCCAGATTTAAGAGTTTTGCAGCTGCCCAGAGGCACAAAAGTTGCAATAATGACATGTTTTAGGTATGAAACTATTAGCAGGGATGGAGTGGCTTTGGATCTTGGAAGTGTGATGTGTTACCTTGTAACAGACTTTGTTTTTAGGGTTTCATTGCAGACGTTTGTTGTCCTGACCAATGATCAGGTAGCTTCACCTATGGGTTTTAACAGGAACAAAAGAATGTTTAATAATTAGAGCTAAGGACCTTTTAGATGAATATCCACTCATAGGAATTATGGAACTAACAGAAAAAGAACTTGTTCATAAAGCTCTGCAAACTCTAATTTTCTGTGTGTTACTTTGCAGTTTGGAGTTGCTGAACCCAGAAAACGAGCTTATGCCGAGTTCTATAGGAACTATGATCCCATGAAGGACTTTGAAGCCATGAGGGCCGCTGGTGTGCTGGAGAGTGCCCCACCCAAGTGTTGGTAAGCTGCATCTGCAGGTACGGAGCTGCACTGCATTAGAGCAGGAGTAAGGTGATTCCAGACATGTTGTGCTTCTGCCTTGGGGGGCTGTTCCTTTCTTTTCAAATCAAAAGGGGTTTCCAAAGAGAAAGGATACAAACTGCACTCAAGAAACCTCTGGGTAGTAAAAATGTGAAGAAGCAGGAGAACTGAGGACTGGGGAGTAAAGGTGGGTAGAAGCTCCTGAACACCTTTTGGGTAATACATTTAATTTGTGTGGTTCAGGAGACAGAGCCATGATGCCAGGCCTTTGCCCTCCTCACATAGCCACGGAAAGGACACAGAGCTCTCGTGTTACACTCCAGGACTTGCCTGATTCCACAGTTAGGCTGATGCTGTCCCATCTTGAGCTGCTTGACTTGGGGCTGTCTGTATCTCCTGCTTACACACTTGTGGTGGTACGCTGAGTGAGAAAACGGAGAGGCTGATTCTCTCTCACAGCTTAATGCATCTTAATGTAAGAAACAGAGGCAGCTTCTGCATATCATTTTGTATTTTGAAGTTGGTGAGAGGGGGAAGAGAACTGGTCATGAGGGGGAAATACATCTGTACACACACACATATATATATTTATATTAAAGTGTCACAGTGGCATACAGCTCTGTCTACTAATAATCACATTTTTGCCATACTGTATGAAGCTTGAATAGAACTTTGTTCACAATACTCTTTTTTTAGCACTTGACACTGCCTTTTCTAGGAAAACTCCCCAGCTTTGTTCTCCCTTGCTGTTAGCACAGTCTTGATTTCAGCTGTGTTGTAGTTATTAATAACTACACTCACTAACTGCACAAGCTGATGTGACAACTCAATAAAGAGTTCCTCCTCCTTTCTTGGTGCAAATTTTTTACACTGAGTTCTCTGCTTCTCCTAAAATGACTTCAGACTAATCTAGAATGATAGTTTTTCATTCTTTTGGAATGTTTTCATACTGTGATCATTACGTGATAATCTGTGGCTTTAATTATCCTGGCCAGCTGGATTTTCTCAGCTTGTTTGCATGAAGAAGCAAGATTGAATAAAAGATTTGTACTTAACACTATGAATACTAAATTCTGTTCTATGGCAATCTGCAGCTATTTGGTTTTTGCTTAACAAAATTACATAAAAAACTACAGAGCTCCATCTCTTCTGAAAATCAGGAAAAAAGTTAAAAAATCCATGTGTCGGTCCCAGCTTTTAGTAGTGTTTTTTTAATTATTATTTTTTTGGTTTTTTTGTTTTGTGAGAGTGGGATACTGCTGTTTTTTAACTATGACTGCAACAAAGATAAATGATGAGGTTATACATTTACCTGGTTTAAATCTTGATGATTCTGCCTCTGGTTCAGTCCTCTGGCTATTTTATAGTCACTTTTAAACTTCTTTAGACACTGGAATTGCATCCTTTAGTCAGGCGACCTCTATCAGTGTATTCTGAAGGACCATCTGGTGGTAAAATAATTTGAAACAAACACTGTCAACAAGGATGCATGTTGAATATTTAATTCAAATCACGAGCAGAATTTATTTCTGTACAAATAGAGTTCCACTCTCAGCCTGTGTTCCCATTGGCAGCTTAAAAAAAAATTGCATATTGTGTGCACCTGTTAAAATGAAATGTTTCCTAAACAATTTTTCCGTTTCTTAATTGTACTGGCTCAAAAGAAAATGTGGAAGACAAGTAGTCTTCTGTGATTTTGGTTGAATTGCTGATGCTTCTTATTTCTTAGAAGAACAGATACTTTTTCACTCTTTCATAGTAGAAAGAGGTGGTTTTTTGCTGCACCTGCACATGAATACAAAAGTAGAAGACGGGGAAAGCAATGCTAGTGTTTCAAATGTTCTGTAAAGGCTGCAAAAAAAGGACAAGTACCCAGAACAGGTGGAAGACATTTTTGTTTGCCTCAGAAGTTTGAGTCTTAGCTATTTTGAATTTTAAGCCTTTTTTGGTGCAGTTACCTAAAGGATACCGTGATCATGCACACTCTACATCTCCCAGTTTACTGGAGCATGTCCTGAATGTGGCAGTGAACACAGTGGCCCCAGAATTGAGGAGTGGGTTGGCTGGGCAGGAAGGAGTTCATTAGTTACTAGGAGTTTATTAGTTCATTAGTGGTAGCGTGGCACTCTGCACCACGTTTGTTCCTGCTGGCCTTGGAGGCACCTTGGCACCTCCCTGTGAATTCACACAGTTCCATCTGCTTGGATTTGGACTCTGGTGGTGATACTGGCAATGGTGCAGGTATAAAGGTGAGGAGTATCTGGCATCTGCTGTGTGCTCAGCCATGGAATAAAGGGGGAAGCTCAGAGTTTGGTGCTAACCACTTTCATGACTCTTGTCATGGAGCACAGCTGGTCTTGGATTGTGTTCAGTAAAATGGGGAGAAGCGATTTGAGTTTGGTTTTCCTCCTTCCTTGGTAGGCTGCCTGCACCACTTGTTTCCTCTCTGGCTCCTATCTGAAAGCTGCATTCCTTTCTCCTGCAGGCCTCAGCAAGACTGATTCAGTTAGCAGTGCAGCTTAAATGGTGAATCTGATGTGCTGTGCAGTGTTGTTCCAGCTCTTGATTTGTTCCATGTTTCACTTCTGTTTGCCACATGAAGGGTGTGTGAAACTTCAAGCATCAGGAAATAACGGGGAATTCCTCTAGACTAAACTACCACATAAACGTTTCTCTCTGCTTTGCATTCATACATACTGTTTACTTAGAGCATGAAGCTGTCCATCGTAACTTACTGGACTTTTTTTATCTTGCAGATTCCCTTCAGTTCGAGGAGACTTGATGACTGAACCTTATTTGTTCACTGAAGTGTAAAGTGCAGTGCACTTCAGTGCATGGCATGCTCTAATGCAACTCAATAAATAAAATACATATGTCAGTGACATTTAGTTGTCTTCATTAATGTGGAAATACTTAAAGGCTCAGGTGCTGAAGCCTTTAGGGAAGAGTGGGAAAAGTGGTGGAAAGTCTTCAGAACTTGCCCAAGATGAGTAAGTCTCTCTTTCTTCCCAGAATTATTTGCAGCTCTGTTTTGGCCAAATTCCACATTTGATAGCACAGTATATCCCTAAGCAGTGACAGCTAGTTTGTCCCAGCTGCTTAGGGGAATGTGCAGGAGGACAGATGTTGCAGGAAGGGAGGGGATGGATTCCTGGAGGGGGTCTGTGTTACCTCTGGCTGCACAAGGTGAGCTGACCTTGAGAGGAAAGAATTTGGCTAGAAATTCTGGAAATGCACCAGACAACCTTTTTGGGTTTTTTTCTACTGTCATCACTGTATTGTCTTCCTTACATCAGCAAACTGTTACAGCAAGACTTACAGACTCTGCAAATGCCCATTGTTACACATGGTAGAATAGTTACTCTGCTTGGAAGATGACTCCAGACTGCAGGCATGTTCCCATATAATAGATGTACAAGAGGAAAGGGGGGACAGGCAGACAAAGTAAATATTGTATTATGGTAATGAAAACCCTGGCATGCTGCTTTTAGTCACGTATCATCTTTTTAATATCTGGAAGTAGTCAGCTAAGCATAGTTTGGATCTCTGCTGCATCCTGTGCGGTCTGAGACACGATGCTCTGTCTTGGGCCATGATAACCTGTGTGTGAGAACAGGCTTTGTCATTGCCTGTTGCTCAGGATGAAGAAGGTACCTGGACTGCAGCTTTTGTTTGCTGAATGTGGGTACTTCGGAGAGCAGGCAAAAGCTGACTGCAGGAAAGGAAGGAAGTCTTTGTATGAAGCAGCATGACAAATTGGGCCATCTGTGTTGTACTTGAAGGTCTTCAGTTCAAATCCTGTTTGGAGTAACTCTTATTATTTTACATGGATCATTAACAACTTAACACTTAATAGGTATCCTTGAACAACATTTGGCTTAATGAAAGCACATAAGTAATATGTATGTGATCCAGAACATTTTATAGAGCAACGTGGGATTTTCTTAGAACTTCCCATGCAGACAGTGCTTCCTTTAAGCAAAGAAAGAATTTGACATCAGTGATGCAGGGGAAACCATCTAGTAATCAGAATACCCCAGCTCCTATAAATGTAAACCAGAGCTTAACAATAGCAAAGGATACCCATTTGTCTTCCCAATGTCCAGTATAAACAGCGTGTGCCATTAAATACTGACTGACATTTTCTCAGGCCTGTCTGCAGGTTTAAATAGCCAGGGGTCTTCAGTCTTACTGTCAGCTTCAGAGGCAAAGAAACTTGCTACTGCCAGGTGTGCAGGCTAATAGACATTACTTTCCTTGTCGGTCTAGGCCCTGTATTCTTCACAGTTGCTATGAATTAATTTACTGTTAAATTCTTAAGTTTCTTCTAAACTGTTGTAGCCAGCAGCCATTATTGTAGTCTGTGTTCCTTCAGCTTCCAGCTCCTGTGATTTAAAGAAATGAGAGTTTTGTGACTGAAGGCAATTTTTGGCAGATACAGCAAGCTCAGGGATGTCTCTGGCTAAGTGTATTTAACAAAGAAAGGTGAGTTCTGACTTCTGTGGCTGTGCTTTGAGAGCCTGCAGTCTGCAGTTGCTGCTTTCCGGATGCAGTCTGGTTTCACGCTGGATGCAAGGCAAATCCTTCCCTTAAGTAGGCAATGCCAGCCAACCCACAGCTTGCTTTCCTCTGGAGTAGCAAGGGAGTGCAAAGCTGAGTACCTAACCTGCTTTTCTGAAATCAGCACCAACCCACTGGTTTTCCTTCCTTTTTTTTTTCATTTTTCAATTTTTTTCCTTTGCCAGCAAGAGTTCAGCTAATTCTATCATACAAAGAATTGGAGTGGGACATACCAGTACAAGACCTGTGAGTTAGACTCTAATTAGTTGTTTGTTAACAGGGTCTGACATTCTGTTTCTAGAAGATGCAGAGCTGGAAAACCTGCTTGGCTGCTCTTGGAGACTATACCAAGTGTCTGAAGGTTTTTGCTATATTTATGTATGAAATGATATATAAAAAGGAATTATTTGACCTGAACTGCTTTGGGAAAGGTCTTGCCTGACTATGCCTTCAAATTTTTTGGCTAGCTTTCTTTATTCTCGAGTGTTTGAGGAGTGATTGATGGTTCTGGAAGCAAACTAAAAAGATAGATTTGAAGTTGTGAGCTCTCCAGGTCTAAAGAGCGTTACGAGAGTAGGCATGTTTTAAGAGTACACATTGCACTGCTTTAGCAGCTAAGTACAGGCAGCTGCTCTTCGGACAACTTTGTTTGCATAGTTCACACAGCTCATATGTAGGAGAGGTTGATTTATGTGCCGTCTCCACTCATTTCCATACATGTGGTCAGAAGGGGGAGAAAGAACCTGCATAATGCAGTAAAGATGCAGCTCAATTCACTGAAGAAAAGTGTAATTTAAGCAAGTGTTTATTCCAGGAGAATGTAATTCAGGAAAAACACAAATGTATCTTAAAACAATGGCTGAAATCTGCAAACTTTTAGAAATGAAACTGCTGTTCCTCATTTTTTACAGGTGTGTTTGCATCCCCTTGGCTTGTCTGTGTACTCCATAAATAAGGAACAGATTAGTCTAATTGAAACGGCGACTACAGTGCTGTTTTGATTCAGTTAGTCACAAAAGCATAAAACTTTTCAGCACACTCTGTTTTTGGCAAGCTAGTCACCAGTTTTTACTTCCAAAGTATTGTCATGATCTATGGCATTTTCTGGTACACTACAAAGTCCAGTGACCAACTGGGATCTAATGGGGCCCTCACGAAGCTTGTACATCAGTCGTGTCATTGTCCTACACCTGGTAACTGAATGAATAAACAGTTCACAAGTATTACAGGAATAGCTTTATTATCTTTAAACAATTTAATTATATTACAATTTATCCATCAATATGCAAAATTAGAAGTATTAAACAACTTCCATAAAATATTCAGGAATGAAGCGCACATGTGTATATACATATACATTTTTAAACAGTGTTATTGAAACAGTGACTAAGTTATTAAATCATTGTATGAAATGTTGATAATGAATGGGCTTGTTTCACAGTCAGAAAAGGACAATGCAGACTCCAGCCTCCTTTATTCTCAGTAGATGAGAGACACAGCTTTTAGAAATACCTTTAACCAAACAGAACTCAAGAGAAAAACATTGCAGTTACTACATTCTTTTTTACTGTGCATTTGGTCATATCAAGTATGCATAGAAGTTATTAACTATAAAGCATATGCTCCAAATGGTGATCAGATTTTATTCCAGTTTTTAACTCCAATTCCAGCCACGTTCAGGAATCTCCAGACAAAATTAATTTTGGTAAGCATATAGAAAAGGAGAGAGTAAAGTTAACATTCATAGTTGGAAACCAAGTAAGCTTTCGGTTTTAAAATGAAATTGCCATAGCCAGATCCGGTTTATAAAGTCATCTAACTGCCCAGAGACTGATTCCTTGTCCACTACAAGAAATACAGATGTTTAACATATAGTCATAAGAGTATTGTGATGGTATCATTAACTATTAACATAATTGGTGTCTCTGGGTCCATAGTTGTCAATCAACTTTCAAATGTGTACTCAGCAAAATGAGATTTTTTTTAAAGGTCACATTTCTAAATATTCCTGTTTTTATCAGTTTAAAGATGATAAGCATAAAATGAATTAGGGCTGAAGGGAGCACATACAATGTAGTGGTGGCAGATCAGAAATAAGGGAGACCCCACAAGGTGTACTTAGCACCTGCACATCTGGTTTACACTGAGCTTGGGGTTTTTAAGGAGGCAGCTCTGTTTCTTAAATTGTTGAACTGCATGTTACTGGCTTCCAGCTAATGAACAGACAATGCACAGTCATACATACATTGAAAGTACTTCTGAAAATTTGATGGTGGATAAAATAAAGTTTCTGTATACAGAGAGTTTTAAAAATAAAGTCAAGTTGTAGCTCATGTTTGTTCTCCAAACCACACAAAGGCACTAGTTTACATTATGGACTAATGTCCTGCAAAACTTCAGTCAAATAAAGGAAGCTATTTTAAGGTTAAAGTGGTGCTAAAACCCAGCTGTCACTAGTAACTTAAAACAGCCACACTGGGTTTTTCAGATTTAGTGGGAGAAAATGCTTTGCCTCAGGACGCACATGTTGGGGGAGTGTGGGTGTGGGGGGAAAGGCTCAGCCTTGAGCAAGTTTTTACAGCTGAGTTATAAACCTGGTTTATAACAGAAACTGGCAGACCCTAAAATATGATATAGAGGTATTGATACACATTTCTGTGTGTGGTAAAAACATCTGTATGCACATAATTTTTCCCTATTCTCTAATTTTTGGTTATCGAAAAGAAAAAGGATTTTGATTAAGCTGTGGTCCAAGGCTATTCTGTCTCACTTTATTCATTTGCCAGAACACTTTCCTTCCAGCACTAGTATTTTGGCTAGGGAGCAGGAATGTTGTCAAGATTAGAAAAGCTATTGGGCTTTGTTATCAATTTCTACCTCCTCAACAATTATATGCATCTCTCCTTGCTGTATGTTACTGCAGAGAAAGCACTGCTTTCAAACTCATGTGGTATTATTACCCGCACCAGAAATAACTATTAATAAAATCCTTTCCTCAAGGCTTTATTTTTCACCATGGTGAATTTGCTAATGAATACCTGGGCAAAATTTGGATCAACTACATACTGATAGGTTTTGGTTATAGTCAGGGGCTGTTCGGTGGCCACGGGCTGCGGGGCTGGCGCCGTGGCGGCGCTGGGCGCGAGGTGACAGGACGTCTTGGTGACGTACTCCACGAGGCGGTTGTACTGCTGCTCTGACAGTCTCTCTCTGGCTCCCTCCGCCTGAAATCACGAGATACAATAGTTACTATTATTTCACAGTAACTGAACTGAGTAGCAAGGACAATAACTTCCACATTTCTCTGATAAAAATCTTCCTGCCTGAAATCTTACAGTAGTTTAAAGGATTTTTTAAAATCATGAACCTTCTCCCATAGTTAAGTCCTTGGTGAATTAGTCCTCTCCTCCACTCTTTTGGACTTCCAAGAAGCTCTAACTTTGCCACAGAAAATTTAAGCAGTATCTTTTGAGAATTGGTCAAGAGTAGAACTTTACAACAGATAACTCCTTGTATACAGCAAGGGCACTGAAACCCCTATTAGAAAAATGTCAGTAGCTCTTGGCAAGGCCCATCATACAGAAATTCTGTATTTAACTAACATTTTAGTCTTTAACTTCATTTAAAATGAAGACTAGAAGCTACTTTCCAAGGTGAATGTTCCATGGCAGGATATATCCATTTGCTTCTGGCAACGAAACCCCCATTCACACAAGGACATTTTTCTAAACAACAGGGTTTTACTAAAGATGATTTGGGCATTTTGTTTCTGGAGAAGGCATTAAGGGATCTGTGTTTTGCAGGCTGAAATAGGGAGAGGTTGTTTAAGGTCCTAGCAAGAGGAGTGCAAGTGACCTACCCTAGTGGATCTGTCATTTATCATACGGTTCCAACCAGATAAACTATTATCCAGAAAAGCTATGGGCAAACCTGGCTTTGGAAGATCAATCTGCTGTGCCCTTATTTTTGAAGAAGCTGAGGATGACTATGACTAGCTTGAGAAGGGAAGGCAAACAAGCAGGCATCAAGCTGGTTGCATGGTTTAAAAAAACCCCAGTATTTCAGAAATCCCACCATGAATACTACAGTAGTATGACAAGCTAAGTCATTTAGAATAGAAGTTATTTACAAAATATGACAGTGAAGAAAAAGGGAGCAGCTATAATAGGGCTAGGGTTTGATGCTTCCTTATTTTACACTTGGAGAATTGCTGACCAGTTTAATTTTTATAGGATTTAAAATTTCCTTGCTGAACATCATGCTAAGGATTTAAAGACTGCTCTCTTCTGCTTGTCTTTCAGGGAGTTTTACGGGTCTTGCTAGATAGAATTATATTTTCAAACAGTGTCATTAGATTCAATTTAACATCCACAATCAATATCTTGTCATGTCTCTGGACTGCAAGACTAATTTAAATACTCTGTTGCTTATTTGAAGAAAAAATTAATAGGATTGATAGATAGTGACAGGTGTCACATTCACATGAAAAAATGTCCCCTCTGTTTTTTTTTACTATGCCTTTTGGAGACGGATTTGCTGCTCAGCAAGTAGAAACACTCCTGTTTTCAATCATCATCACAAAATTGCTAAAGGAAGCAGGCTCATGAACAAACTCAGAAGTTTAAGGTTGAAGCCTATGCCTAGAAACAGCAGACACAATGAAATGGGCAGAGGAAACGGTTGTTTCCATGAACGACCTTAAGGGAGGGGAAAATCAGAGGCAGACCCTGCAGCAGACTCACAGCTAACAGTGGATAATGGTGTCTGAACCACGTCTTTGGTCTGGTGGCTCAGTAAAAGTATCTCAGCAGTCAGTCTGTTTCAGCAGTTGAAAGGACAGAAATATGCTGAAATGCCACCTATGTAAACTGGATTTTAAGTTACAGGGTAAATCCTGCAAGTAGGTGGCTTCACACTTTTTCCTGGTTTCTCCTAGGGAGGTAAGCCCAGGGACAGCTGGGTTGTGCCTCCACATTGACCGAAGATCCTGCTTGCCAAAGGAGATGGAAATGGTGTTGGCATCCCACTCACCTGCTTCTGTAAACCCATTGAGCCCCAGGCTATTTGCCACAGATACAGCGTAATTATTCAGGAGGAAATATTAACTATGGTTGGATGGTCCTCCAAAGTATCTGGGACCCTGCTTGCTTTTAGATGACTTCATCTGTAACCAAGTGTCTTCCTCTGCAGCCAGTTTCAGTTTGGCTTATATTTTCAAGACAAGAAAAATTTGGAATTGATGTTATTCTACATTTTTTCCCTAAATGGGACCTAAGATTGTCACTAAGTGCCCTCACTTTCTGCTTTGAACATTTATCATGTTAATATCCAGATCGCTCAAAGATTCAAAACTTGATCAAGGCTTGCTTAATGTACCTCCTAGAGGAATATTACAGATATCATGTCCTTTCATACTACAAGGCCATACTTTTGGGTTAAGAACTCCAGTATTTTTCTAAAATTCCTCCCATTACAGTTTAAAATGAATAAGCTTTCAGCAATTCTAACTCCACAGCAGCTACAACACCTGTGCTGTGCAGTCCAGATGGGTGTAGCACTGATCTACTCCTCCGTGCACACTGACTCAGGAGATCCAGCTCTTTAGGATTTTTTTTTCCATTGCTGGAAATCCAAAGAAATCCAAAGATTGATTTTCAGCTCCAAAGATGATAACACGTAGGACTATCACAAAAAAAAAAAAAACAAAAAAAAACCCCAAAACTGAAATATCTGAAATTCCAGAGCCCTTTAATTTTTTGTTGTCTTCTTGATGTTCTGAGCTATACCAAGAGCAGCTGGGGGAGCAGGCCTTTTGAGTTTGACATCTGTCTGGAAACAAGCAGTGTCTCAATTACTTTGGAAGATAATCCAAATGCAATTAATGCTTCCCTTTCAATAACAAACTTGTCAGTGCCAGAGTTTTTAAGAATCCATCCAGGCTATTGCTATCCAGATGGATTAAGTTATATATTGTGGAGGCGAACAAGGCATCAGGCAAATCTATTGCTGAAGGAGTCAAAATATGCTCTATAGCATCTCTGGTGATTACAGCTGTAGAATAACTCATGTTTTGTTTCTTAACTGTTCCAAGAAGTTAAGGAGAGGGAATGAAAGAAACTGTTTTGGGCAGAGCTGAAACAAAACTTTTGGCAATTGTTTTTGTGAGCAGTAATGCAAAAAAGTGGATTTTTATAGCCTTGAAATGAAATGTTTCAATTTGTTGTATTATTTCTAGTATCTCTGACTAAATTAATCAGAAAAATAGAGATAACTTACATTTGGTAACATCAGCTCTGCTTTGCTAAACTCAAAATAACATTTTGGTTGACCTGACTGGCCATTTTCCAGCCAAAAACTGAGGCCATCTTTGCAAATGCCATTGTGCACAGACATGTCTGCACTTCAGCTGAGGACACCTTCAGTGCAACACATGGGCCTACTATTAATACTGAGGAGTTGTGCCTACTTAGGCATCGCTCTGCAGCTTAGAGGCTGCTCATCTGCAAGCCACAACTTGTTCCTCCTAAGGTTCTTTCTCCTAATCACATCTCAAGACTTTGTAGAAGCTCTTGTCAGGAAGCTGAAGGGAAGCTCTGGCTCCCATCAGCACCACTGCTGCACATGACACCCAGACCACAGATTCAGCTGCAGAAAGGAAATCACCAAGTATGAGATCTCCCAATCCACTAAAAAACCACAGTAAATATTAATTACAAAACACTCTAAGTAATTACTAAAACTGTATATGAAGCTTTTTGCAATCTTTTATTGTGTAGCTGCCTCAGCTGCCTTAAAATTTTTTTATTCTGTTTCTTTCAATTGCTCTTCCTCACATCACGTTTCTTTAAGTTTTTACAAGAATTTCAGAATCAGTGTCTGCATTCTAAAGGAATATTTTTCCAGGTCTGTTTTGTACAGCTTCACTCAACTTCTGCTGTCTTGCCATCACTGACTTGGCTCCACCTGGGACACGGGCACTTTTCCCAGTTTTTCCCATGCCATGCATTTTCACTGCATTCTCAAGAGCCTGTATCAGCAAAAGAGATGCTGTGCTCAGGCTGGGGGCTCAAGGCTTACAGCTCCTAGAGCTGCATTGCTGCACCACTTGAGTAGGACTCCCATATTTCCATCCAGAACTTCAGACAAAAACGATGTATTTGGTCCAGCAGCTCCAAAGGAGGGTGTTACGAGCGCGTGTGTGTGGGAGTGTTGGACTCTGCACATGCCATGCAGGGTTGCTCTGTGCATTCAGGGGTCCCACTGCTCATAAATCCTACACATTCCCAGCTGTAGCAGCTGTGGGGACTAGAATTAGGCTCCCTGTCCCTCACCTTCCCTTCTCCCAAGCAGGCAGACCCTCTGCACCCTTCACCACCCACTTGTGGCAGCCTTTGGGCAAGCTGCCCTTCCCCCATGGCAGCAGCCTAGTCCTCACCCCTCGGAAAACCAGATGCAAAGACAACACTCCAATAAAAAAAAGATCTGGGCTGGTGCTAAAGTTAGGGTTAGGATAGGTTGAGTGTATCCAGTGCCTTAGTGAGAACAACTTTTCTTCTTCTTCCCTCCAGGACAGTAGCTCTGGACTGAGCAGGACATTCTGGACTCTGATAGTCTGATGTGGGCCTCCACCAACCACTCAGCACTCAGGGACAAAAAAAGCTGAGCTCTGCCCACTTGCTTCATGACTTAAGTAATCCCTCATGTAGCTCTGTGGTGAGAGAAGGCAACTTCAGTCAACAGTTCTCTGTGAGACTGAGGTTAGTGGAAAGACAATAAATATAAATAGAGAATTCAGCACTAAAGAAAGCTTTCATAAAACTATTCAAGTGCTGTCACGACACAGATGAAGTCCTTGCTGAAAACGACAGCAAAACTCTTCAGTGACTTCAGCAAAGTTAGGATTTGGCTGAAGGTGCTCCTATTTTCTGTCACACCTCATTCTTCAGGGCTTTTATATGTTCTTTTCTTATATTTGAAACAGAAATTTCTGGTATAGCAATCTATAAACTACCTGGCACACTTTTATAAAAACTGGGACATGCATGTTTGTTTTTTAAATGCTCTCTCATATGATTCTACTTGAGAACTTAATACAATAAACATTGTTTCCTGAAAGTGTAAAAATATAACATTCTTCTGCCATTAAAAGAAGATAATTAATCCAAAACTCCTCAGTATTCAAATGGCTTAGACATCTTTCAACATGAAGCTGAAGGGTTTATGCTCTTACTGGCAAACACTTGGTGCATCTAATCTCAGAGAAGGACTAATCCAGTTTAAAGCTAGCATTTGCAGAAGAAGGAAGATCTAAGGAAGCAAACACAGCCAAACAAGACCACTGTGCTAGAAGAGACAAGATAAAAACACACTAAAAGGAGCACCAGCATCACCGAACTGTTAGAGGAATTCCCAGAAGAATAAAAGCAACTGCTTTTGCTGGTACTTTGAAGGCACAGAGCACAATGCTGATTTGCCAAATGATGAACACCTCGTGCATATGTAGCCATGAGAACCTTTTCAGAAAAGAGGTGCTGCTCACCAAGAACTCAGACTCCCTCTACTTTTTCCCTCAGAAAATTTTCTGTCATAGGTTTGGTAACACGACCAATAAGAGGATAGAAGGGAGGAGACACGTTCCTTTCATCCAAAGGGCAACGCTGCCAACTATGAGGCGCAGATTTCCTGGTTTGGCACTTCAGCCTCTGGCCTCCTAGCCCAAAGGTGAGTATTCCCACTGCCAAAAGCACTAACATCAGAGTAACTTCGTCTTTGAATGGAAAATGTACTCAAGTCTTTACCTCCAAGTCAGAAGGCACTCTCTGTTGTTTTAGCTGCACCTTCAGCAGATCTTTTTGCTGATCGTCTTCCAGACAATCGATTTCAGTCACGGGGAATGCCTGCTGCTGTGTGTCTTCACTGATGCTCACGACAAAGAGCACCTCTGAGGTGAGCAGCAAGCAGCCTTCATGCTGCTGGCCTGATCCACTCACAATCATGACATCTAAGGCCATATGAACCTCTGGCCTTCCCAGAGATTGCAGCATTTTCCTGCATTATCAGGTTAAAAAAAGGAAAAAATAGACAAAAAAAGACCAAGTCAGTGTCATGCATTGGATCCTCCAGGACTTATTTTGATCACTATGTTTTTACTTAAGCCTGTAGCTATCACCTACAGATGTAAAATAAGCCAAGGAGTGTACTCCAAAACTCCTTTACTAAAAGATGTTGGACTTCAGATTTAAAGAATGAATGTGAAATTGTGACTTACCCAAACCCCTCAATCACTCACCACAAAATTGGCCTAATATCTGTGCTAGGTTAGCCTATTTCCCATCCTATTTCCTTGATAATAGAAAAATTACCCTGAGAAGTGGCTTAGAAATTCAGTGCAGAAAATAAAGCTATCTTCACTAACAGCTGTTTCTGGAGATGTGCAGTATTTTTCTTGGGCTCAGTGCAATGATAAATAAGTACTCACTGAATACCATTAAATAAAGATCAGCTCTGTAGTTTCAGAGCTGGATGCAGATCAGCAGCCCATCATTTGCAGATTGGGTTTCTATGCACTACCTTTGTGTTTAATGTTCCTAAACAAACTGCCATAACTCAGCCTTTCCTAGGGAAGCCTTTCCTGTTAACTTGACCAGAGGCCAGAACCTATTAATAAACAATGTGGATGTAAAAATGAACAATTGTCTAAATAATGTTACCAGACGTATTTGACGTGGCTGTTTGGAGCCTGCTCAGCATGTTGATCATCTGGATGAGAGCGCTGCTTGGGAAGCTGAGAAAGTCCAGCTCCATGCAAAATACCTGTGGTAAGAAAATTCAGGTTTTTTAGTAGTTGTTTTCTACAATGCAGTTACATGTTGCAGTGATGTCATCTGTTTAAAGCAGTTCATGAAATAGTGTAGATCCAAAATGTTGTCACATCCCTGGAAGCTGTAGTCAAGATAACTCATTAAATATTACAATGCAAGAGTTGTGCACTTAACCCCTGTGATCTTGCTTTAGCAAGAAACAAAAAAAAATCCCACTGTGTGTTCTATGAATCAGCTCTACACTTGAAATCAAGAGAAACATAACACTCCTGAGAGCCATCACTTCAGAGCAAGATTGGACACATCACTTAGGATTTATGTAGAAAAAAATCAAGACCATTGTTAACTTTCTTGCTTAATATTAAAATACTTTCATATATGTGTCACAATTGGTACAAATTAGAAGGCAAGTTTGCCTAGATATTGCATTTAAATGTTCAGTTACTTAATCCAGCTGTTAAACACAGATCCATGTACATTTATAAGATCTCCTGGGGCATCTGGTTTATTGTGAATTCTTCTTAGTGCCAGCACAGAATGGAGACTACAAGCAGCAGTTAAGCAGGTTTCTAAAGAGATTCTCCAAAGGTGAAGATGATACAGTATGTATGATTTCAGATGGCCTGTAAACATTCAATGATGTGTGGTCACCAGAAAGAATGAATGGGTTGCAAAAAAAATCACAAATTAAGTAGTTTTAAATTTTTTTACATGATAGACATGGATTAGGTTATGCAGCAAGCACTACTGTTGTATGGTTTGCTGCAAAGTTACTCTTCTACAAATATACTTCTTTACAAATAAATGAAGAGATTTTCTTTTGTCTAAGCATTCCAAAGGCATTTTTGCGTAAGGGTGTCAATAACTTAGATTCCCTCTTACACAATGGATAATAATTTAAACAAAACATCAGCAATGAAAAAAAATGCTTTAATTTTTAGCACACATGTTGATGGTAATACTTAAAAGAAGCATCCCAGTTGTAACAGTTGGCTTACCGAGGTTCTCAGCATTATGTGAGTGAAAATGTTATTTACAGATGGAGACAGAGAGAACATGTGTTTATTTCTGTGTGGTCCTCCACCCCTTGGTCCCCCCAAGAGGCACAGTCCCACTTCCAATCCAGTTGTGGGTAAGAGTTACTTGAACTCTTGTGTATTTTCCTCTCACGCACTGTCAGCTATTATTGATACAGTTTTATGTTTTTTTCCTGGCTAACTCTTTTTGTCACATGGTCATGGAAAACATGATATCTTATATACCATATCTGTAATGAAAAGTGTCCCTCTACTACTATGAGTTTCTTGATAAAGACAGCAGCAGAATTAAATCTAGAAATAATAATGTCCTGAGCAGCAAAGCCAACAGAAAGACAGCTGACAAGAGAAAAAACCTTCTGATTTTGCTGATACAGGTTTTACACCTCTGGGGTGTATAATTCAGGAGAATAGTTATTATTTATGCTCATACAAACAAGATAAATTGATTTGAAAGAATTCTAATAATTATTTCAATAATTATTAATAATTGTTTCATTATTTCTTTTACTAGATGGAATGAACTGTTAATGTTGTGGGAAGCATCCTAAACTTAAGCTCTACAAGAACTAACTCATATTCTAGTCAACACAGCACAAGCATGAATATTGCTAGTGATTAAAGGCCTAAATATTCAAGGTTTGTCTGATATAATTAGTGAGGTGGAATTATTGACACAATGTCCTTCTATCAATTTCCTGCTTCTCTTCCCTTACTCTCTCCAATCACCATTTCTTCTTAAATATTCCCACTGAAAGTGATTTACTGATGCTGGAAACAAATAAATTAGTATATCTTGATATTTTATTTTTATCTTTTACACTTTTTGTTTATCCAGAATTGTTCCTATCAATTTGAAAGGATTTAGCACCAGTGCCATTAAGTTCTATGTCTAGCTGGAAACTCTAATGTTACCCATGTATCTGAGAACAGAACTGTCTTCTTGTGAAGCTCCAGTTTGAAGAGGATGCTCTTCCTACATGACTCACTTCTTTCTCCCAGCAATGCAACTCACTCCTTGTGTAGAGATAGCCCAACTCTTTCCCTGCCATAACAAAGCGATCTCAAAATAACGCTCTAATTGGACATAGTGTTGCTCTAATCCTTTTATGTCAAAAACTATTTTGCAGGCACATATGTTTCTGTAACTAATTCTACTGTATTCCAAGAATTACTTCATGCTTTCTGCATTCTGTGTTTCTGTGGCTGTACATCGCTGATCAGTAACACGAGAGAAGCACAACACGATGGCGTTTCAGAAAAGCAGCAGAGCATTTGTAAGTATTTAGTGGTGGCGCTTCTAAACCTTTCTCTAAGTCACACAATACTGAGCTGGATAAGTAAGACATGGCAGGTTGTATCTGAATAGCACTTTAAAATTTAAATGGAGGAGTTGGAAACATGAAACTTACCGTAACCTGTCTGGGAGACGAGCTCAGCTGCCCCTCCAATGGGCTTTGTGAAGACTCCCATGATTCCCTTCCCCACACCTGAGATGACCCCTCTGGCTTTATGCCCAGCAGAAGCTTGGGCCTCAGATACTCGCTGAAAATTCTGCATTGGCTGATCCACAATCCCAGCAATTGCACCTGAAAAAACAAGAGTCTCCAGTAAGTAGTGAAGATAAATATTCCGGAATAAGAGGAAATCTTACCACTGGACCTGAATATTGTTTGGATTAGAGACTGTACCCCATTCTTATACAGCTATTTAGCATGTGACCAATTAGCTAAACACTGTCTTAGCTTCAGTTAAGTTAGATCTGAACCTTTTTTTTTTTTTAAACATTTAGATCACCTAACCTTACCTTATGTTTTCCTCTTTCAACTACTTATGCTAAATGCTTTTGCTGAGTTAATTTAATTTGGCTCATTCTGTGTCACAATTCTGAAAATGCTGGGCTAGGAATAAAATCTTCCAGTTTTAGATGACTTAAGCTGCTGTGGAAATGAGATTTTCATCTAAGTGCAAGATTGGCTTCATGAGAATAAAAACTGCTTGTATTCAATAGATCATTTTTATATCCTCTTCCCCTGCCAGAAATGTTCATAAGCTAATGCAACTTTTGATATATTACTAAGATTAGCAGAATTAGACTTTGAGACTTTTTGTTACTTTTTTTGTGAAAACTATCATATTTTACTTTAATGCGCATGGGTCAAACTTTTACAAGTGACATAGTGACCTTCTCTGCTTTTAGTATCAACAGAGAACTTCAACTTAAATCTTCCTAAATGTAAACAGGTATGTGAGGTGGTACATTTCTTTGATCTTGAGTTTATGCTAGCCACTTAACCACAGACATGTCTCTAGTTGTTGTAATTTTGATAGATAAGCTATTTGGAGATTGCGAAGGGTACGAGGATTGGACGAAGCGACACCAAGTCTGCCCGACACGAGGTGCTTTGCTCAGTGAAAAGCAAGCCTGCAGACTTCTTGGCCAGGTCTCAGTTTGCACCTGCAGCTGCAAACATCAAGATAAAACAATTATTTAGGGAGTAGAACTGAGTGTCACCCTGGTTACTAGGCATTTTCACCACAACCTAGGCATCTTGGAAAGTTCTGCTTTGTATGTGGAAGGAAATCCAGGCATAATTCCACAGATTTGGACAATCGCAACCGAGGTGTTTGGCCCCATGTGCTGACCAGCGTGACATGCACTAGGCAGTGAGCTGCTAACTGGTTCTCAGATGGTTTTAGTTACTGTCACTGGATAAATGAAGAAATTGCTGACTTTTAACAACAAGAACTAATGTTGTATTTGTGCACAGTCACTGTCCAAAGAAAAGACAAGGATGAGAAGCAGCACACATTTCCCCAGATCCTTGTCCCTGAGTTACTGTCTATCAGGAATTAAAGAAACTTGCATCCTCCATAAATGCCTTTCTCTCCTCTAAGAGAGAATTCTTCCAAATTCTGTAGGACTAGCCTTTTGATGAATGTATAGTATTTCCACAGAAAATGCTGGTCAATCTTTGAAGCAATGCCTGGTTTTAATTGAGGTCACTCACTGAATCTGAGTGTGCAGCTGAACATTCACCTTTTGTACTTTAAAGGACATGAAGCTTCTTCCTTAATGCCATGCCATTGAAATGATACAATTTTCAATTAATTAGGACTTGACAGCTCCTCCTGCTGCTTGACGAAAATAATATCCCAACACCACAGTACACAATTGGGATTGTTTGTCCAGTCTTCTGTGCAACTGGGATGCATTTGAAGGCATAAAACAATACTTGGTGTTCTGCTAAGTTACAATATTATACTATCCTGTGACCTCCTTCACCCTATCTATTGAGGTCACCCACAACAACTGCATTTTCAGAACAGAAGTTACTGCCTTATAAAATGTAATCCACCTAAGTCCTAGCACTAGTAAATTATTTACTGCAATACACTTGAGCAAAGTTATAAGGTAACAATAAATAAGAGCCTACTCCAAAGGACCTGTGGTATGCTCCAGGCACTGCTCAGCTGGAATTAGGCTCTGAGGACAAGGAAACAAAATGGAGACTGCTGTGACAGTGCTATATAAGAATATTTACATAGTGCCCCAAATTATCTATAGCTTAATTAGCCAGTTTTTAGTTATTCTACACTTCTTGTTACTCTGGCATTTTATGCATGCTCTGAATTTGTCTGTGAAGACATTGCCCTTTGTACCTCAAATCCTTTTGCAATTCCTGTTGTTCTACCTGCAAAAAATATAACCAATTATCTTCTCTTCCTCTGTAATTCCTTATCTTGAATTGCAACGCCCTGCCACAACTCATTTATGTGCCATGGTCATGCCCACTAATCACAAAATAAACTATAACCATACTCCTTTCATTGAGGAGTGGCTGATCCTACCACCCTTGCGTGGGGAATCCAGATCTGTGCCGCTCCTTTCCTGTGTGCAGCATGTGTGAGCAAAGGCAAAAAACACAGGCCAAAGCCTGAGCAACCTCAAAACCCAGCAACAGTGAGAGAGTGGTGACACACACGTGAGGTTCAGGGCATTCCTCACACCAGAAACTGTGCAAAGCACATCTTCCCTGTGGCCCTGTGGCCTCCTGCGTTCTAGCAGAGTTCTTGGCAGGAGCACCATGAGGGATGGGCTTACCACAGAAAGTCTCTCCCTGACAGACTTCAGTAGGGTATCAGGAAAGCAGAGCATGGAACCACAAGTAGTGGCTCCTCCCTTCCCACTCTCATTCTTTCTCATATGGTGTCCTACTGCTGTCCCTGTCCTTTCCCCATAATGTCCCTTGAGCAGTGTTTTTTTTATTAAATGAAACCATTCTCTATTTTTCTTTTTTTTTCTTACCCTAGGCATTTGATTTTATATGCATGTCCACATATGTACACACAGATTTTGCATGTATAAAGAAAACCTCAATAAAATTAAACACCAAAGCAACAAAACAAAAACATATTCTTCCATTACTGGACCAAAGAGGTTCCAGCAACAACATAACATCTGCTAAACATCAGATAGGGTGCACTCTGGTTAATACATGTTGCTCAGTAACAATAAAAAAGTTACTTTGATAGCTACAAAATTCAGATAGTTCAGAGTATATCACCGGATTACTTCAAGAAGAATTTGATTACGGGCAGCAACTGGTTTGTGCGCAGACTGACAGAATTTGGTGAACGTAGCACAGCTTACAGACCTTGGCAAGCTCAGATTGCTTGTGACAAACTCTTTCAGAACAAGACATAATCAGAAAAAATCCCCCACTAAGAGAAACTGGCCATGCTTTGCCATGAGGCTGGAAGCTGGCCAGGCTGAAGCCATTTTGCCTCCTCTTCTCTGTTGTCTTTCAGGACTGCCGCAAGTGTTTCACACGAAAACAGGGGTGAATCATAATCTCATCACCCCAAACTTCACATAAAAATACAGCTCAAAGAAAAGAACACCTGTTGCCATGCATTAATGCAGTTGCACAATTAGTGTGTGGAATAGCACACAATTTCAGGATTAGCATTGGCTTATGGTATCTTGTGTTGTAGATAGGCAAATGTAGAGTGGCCCCAGCACAGTGATAGTGTACAGCAAGAACAGCCACCACCATCTGTAACAACAAAAATCTGAGCTTCTGAAACCTAGGCTTTGCCTTCTCTACCAGGACAGTTACTGGCAATTATTTCTGTCAGACAACACGGCTCAATTCACTTCCCCAAAAGCAGGAAGGAGCAACTGAAATGTCGAGCACTTCTGCCACTGTAAAAATAACTTTTTGAATAGTTGTCAGCTTTTTGGTTATTCAGATATTCTCAACTTCCTAAAGGCAGCCACTTCAATATAACATTTTTCACTAGGACCAGCAGTTGAAAATATGGCCTACAGTTTCAACAGTCTCTTTTACATGCTAATAACTTACTATTTTAAGTTTGACCCTGTCACACAAAATGCAAAAGATAGTTCCTTGGTGAGGAGTCAATCATTTAAATATTTCACAAAAAATTTCCCTGCATTTTTGCCTAAATATGTAAAAGGAAAAAAACACACCTATCATAAGCTGTTGCTTCTTTTCACGCAGAAGTATTACTAAAATGACCCAGAAATCTCCCCCAAACTAGAAAAGAAGACAACAGCTGGCCAAAGATAACAATCAAATCAAACAACACCCTGACAGTGCCTGAGTCATTTAAAATGAGACAGGACAAAGCACTTAAGAATGTACCACAGGGAACAACTTGCACTGAGGAGGAGATGAGAGTACATGATTTTGGCCCCGATTCAGCAAAGCTCTTAAGCACATGCTTAAGTGCTCTGCTGAATCAGGGCCACTGTGAGCCAGATTTTCAGAAAAATCAGAAAGGCAACTTGACTTTCTGGGTAGGTACCACAATGTATCAGTGAACTGAGGGCTCTTACATGACTTCACCTCAGCACAAAATCTTCATTTGCCATTGTCTTTGCCTGCACGAGTGAGACGGCTTTTACGAACATGAGAGTACTGTGACCATCGTAGAAATCTCCTTCGCACTTTTCAATTTTACAATTAGAAAGTCATAGAAATTACGGCTTCAAATAGTCATGCTCTCTGCATTTCTGTGCTCATCGAACTTTTCATCCTTGTGAAGGAAAGTAACTGCAGTGTCACTTCACTTTGTTATGTATGAAGAACCTTAAGTGTTTTTAGAGTAAGCATGTTCGTGTTTATTCAGAACGCGCTGGGGAAAAAAAGCAGCACAGTGATACCATCCCTTAAACTATGACTGTTTTTTTTCTTTTTTGGGAAGCCACAATATTCGGTAAGCTGAATGGTCAGGACAGCAGCAGCTTTCTGACATGTTTGTAAAAATTGAAACATACATCACTTCCTAATTTAGGTCTTGCCACAATTTATATGAATGCTACTGCCTATACAAAGGAAACATGCTTCTAAAAAATAAATCCATTTTTAATTAAAAAACTGATACAAAGTAAGTGGAACATTTCTGATTTCTCCCTTGGTGAGAGTTCCATACTTGTCACATCCAGCCATACAGTAACTGTAGCTATTTATCTGGGTGCTTCACTGGCTCCACTGCTAAGAAAAGAGGTATTTATCAGGGAGCAATCTCTAAATAGTAACCGTGGGAATAAAAACAAGACCCTAGCTTGTGGAGGAGCACTGTTTAAATGCTAATATGAAGCTCTAAGTTGCTAACATGAAGTCTGATTTCTTAGGAAATCAGAGACACTGGAATTCTAGCTCTATTTTTTTGTTTTGCTTTTAACGCGGGTGTGCTGCCGCGAACCATGGAATCCGGGTGCACAGGGAGGTGCAGGAATAGCATATTTGTGCATGCATGTGAGCAGTTCCTAGCCTTCCTGAACACCAGAAACTTTGCCTTGTTACAGCCAAAGCTACCAAGTTTTGGTCTTTACTTCAGGCTGTATAGCTGATTTTTTAGCTAGGGTTCTAGTGTGTCGGTGATGGGGATACAGACACCATGTTACCTCGACGTTGTATTAATAACTGAGCCAAGATCACCAAACCATTTCAACCAGCACATACACACCAGGCTGACACAGTGCTTCTAAAAGTATCATCTTTCATCCAGAAACTCAACCTGACTGCCCTTAGCCCAATAAAACAAGAGGGAAAAATAAAACCTCCTCCAAACTGCCTTTGATTTGCAACACCAGTAACAGCTTGCTATTGGGACAGTGGCTACTAAAACATGGAATTTCTCCTTCATGCACATTTCTCGTAGGACACTCTCTTGCCCGTTTACAGGCATTATCAAATGACAGTCCTTCACATCATCTAATGTTATTGCTTAAAATAATTCCCAGCAACTTAACCCAAACTTGTAACATTTTTACCACTTCCTCTTTGGGGCTTTCAGGGTTGTGGTTGCAAATTTAGGAGTTGTGTACACTACTGAAGATTAGGAAACAGGACAAATCCTTTCAAGCTTCAGCTCTTCTAACCTTTTGCACTGGACTGCTTTTGGTCACTTTGATCTCTAAGAGATTCATACTGTTTAATACACACTGAGGAACTCTGCCAAACAATACAGTTCTGCATTCCTTTGCTGTGTGACAAGTCGAAGTAACCTAGAAAATCCAGCCCCTTACTGCAAAACTTCTTGCAGAGACTTTTTCCACTGTGGGTTAGTTTTCAAATTTTTAGGTACTATTTTGAAATGGATAGAGTGATCTTCACTCCTAACCAAACCACTTGGCTGCTTGATGAATAAAATTACACTGAATCAGGATGATCTGGGTCTCTTTGTAAAAGCAGAATTCCTCATCAAAGCTTACTTAACATCTGCACTAAGTTGAAGTGGTTTTCAAACAAACCCAAGAATCTTTGATATCTACAGGGCTTCAAAAACAAGCAGGTTCAGAAGGCATTCCTATAGTTCATCGGAAAGTAAACATCAGCATGATGACGTCTTCGTGTTGAATTAGTTACAAGTCACGCTGCCCGATGCAGAATTATTCTTTTTTTCCCGCTCAGACCTACATCATGTACGAGTGAAAATATTATTTCACAAAAAAAGTGCAAACCCATTCTATATCTGCAATTATTTTATCAGCAAAAATCATACACAAAAGTCACTAAATCTTGATAAACAGTATCTAATATACATACTGTGAGGCTTTTTCAGAAGAAGACACCAACCCCCCAGAATTTAAAATTATAACTCACAGTTAGAAAAGGCTAGCGAGCAGATTAGAAAACAGAATTATCAATTAACTTGATATTTAATTGTACATTACCTAGAAGGCTAATGCCTAAACGAGACAGCCCCTGTCTCAGTCCTTCTCCCAGGCTCTCTGGAAGCTGCCTTCTCCATTCTTCTTGTCTGTTGTAATGCTCCTCATCCAGTGACAGCCTATCCATATTCCGAGCAAGACTTGTTGCCAGATTGGTAATTGACGTCAGTGTACCTAAAAGCATGGAGATATACATTTGGGTCTGGATCAAAATGCTTTAATTTAAACCACAGAGATGTCGTATGCCTCACTGCAATACTGAGCTTGTGAGCAGAACAGCAAGTCAAGTGAACAGTCACCCATGTGTAACATGCTTTACTATTTGTTAAGCATCACCACGCTGCTGCTATGGTCCGCGTCACGCCTTTTACATTAGCCTGCTCCAGGTCTGCCTGGTTGGTGGGAACAGAACCTCATCTGAACATCCTTCTCCAGTTCTCTGACTTGTGTAAGGCTGATCTAAATGGAGAGGGGGGTGATGGAAAGGTAAACAAATATTTACAGAAGGAGCCGTGAGGCCGCGTCCTGCGGGAGGCTGGAGCGGCGGCTCGGAGCAGCGGCCAGCGCCGGGGCAGCCACCACCGCGTCCGTGCGGCGGCTGGGGCCACGCGATGGCACTGTTCGTACAGGCTTTGCAGAGGAAAAGCTCCTCCTGCTCCCACGGCAGGCCGACCTCACCGTCAAATCCTATCCACGTACTCGCACAGCTATGGCAACTGTATCTACTTTATCTTTTTTTATTAATAAATATGAGGAGGCGACTGAGTGTAGAATTTCCGATGGCTAGCAGAAGTGCAGAACACCTTTAATACTTCTGCAGTTATCACATGAAATACTTGCTGAGTGAATATCTATTTTTCCCACTGGGAGGTTTAAAATTCTGAAGTTTCTGAAACATTCTCATGCACTGCAGTAAAGTGGTGATCTGTTTAATACATGAAACATTGCCTGTGAGTTTATTACCCTCTTAGCTTAGTTAAACAGGAACTGTTTGGTCTTTGAGCCCTGGTACCACGAATTTCAGCTGGCACTGTCAGAGAAGCACAAGGTGTGACAGGGCCAGGAGACTGAAGGATGGACAGATTTTAGTGCTTAAAACTTTAACAATGCATGACAACAAAGCAGTAGTTGGAGTAATGAAGTGAAAGCTCTACCTTTGGAAATGTGTTTTACGAATGATGATGTTCCTCTGGAAACTCCGCTGACAAATGCTCCTGGGCCTCTGGTCAGCCCTTCATAGGGGAGCCTAAAGAAATCAGCTATGCCATTCCCTATGCTTCTCACCAGACTAGCCGGGCTTCCAAGAATTTCCAACGATCCAACAACCCAGCCTGTGTGGAGAAACAAGACACATGTTACAGCTGCAAAAACTGCAGAAGCAGCAGTTGTGAAAAGGTTATTCCTTAATTATCTTTTTCACACTAGAATTCATTGCATTATGAACTTCCTTTGAGCAAAACACAGGAAATAACTCATCCACTATGAATTCAGAAATGGCAATCTTTCATACTTCGTAAATCAAAGAAATCCTCTTGGCAAACTCACAAATAGCTTTAGAATTACTTCCTTCCAGGAGCTTCCCGTATTTCTGCTAAAAGTGTGTGAGGGAGGCAGATGCACGAGCCTCACAGCTCCAGAGGAACAGCACTGCAAGCTCAGATGGCTGGGTTGGTTTTAGACACTATAAGGCAGCGTTGTGATTTCACATCCTTATGTGATAGAATTGTGACAGGGAGTTTACACTGATACAATGTACTGCTTTACGGGAGTGTGCAGGTCAATTGCTTGATGGAGTGTTAGGAAAAGGGATGCAGATTTTTGACAAGTGCTTAAGAAGTTATTTTAAATCCACCCCAACCCTTCTAAGCTGATCATTTTCTTTCAGAGTGCAGTGAAAGCCAGACAAATGTCTTCTGCTCAGTACAGTTGTGTAAACAGCAATGACATCTACATGCTGATTAGGTTACTCATAAGGGAGTATTCCTTATGCATATCCCAGGAGAAGTATCTGCAGATCTGGTTTCCTATATAAACGCAGAGTTGCCAGCAGCTTGCTGGATGGCTGAGCACGCAGCAATCTGTTGCTGGAAAGCTATTTGCAGGTCTTGTCTTTCTCAGGCTGGTAGGCAGCAGATTTATTAGGGAAACAGTGCTGCATAACTCTTTCTTTGGCAGCCCAGAGAGAGCAATTCAGAAATGGCAATAAATGTGAAACAGGAACTGTTTGGTCTTTGAGCCCTGGTACCACGAATTTCAGCTGGCACTGTCAGAGAAGCACAAGGTGTGACAGGGCCAGGAGACTGCAGGATGGACAAACTGGCCTCCTGCTCTCCCAGGAGGGCCCTTGATCTGTGCTCTGCCCTCCTCATTCCCATCTCCTCACTGAAAACTCCTGCTATCCAGATGCTTTTCTTGTTTTCTTTTAACCCCTCCCAGTCATTCCTGTGGAAGGCTGAATCATGAAACTGAACAGAAGAGAAAATGTTACTCATATGAATTGAATTAATCTCATACTATCATTCTAAGCTCCCGGAAAATCTATTATTCTTGTTGAATCTGTCCCACATTTCAGTTCTGGCAGGTTGAGAACTCCAGTACTTGTAATATAAAAAGCAGGAACCAGAGTGGACACGAGAGAAGAGGGTGGGATGGACTACAAAAACAAAACCTAAGTGCTACTGGCAATGCAATGAACAGAGCAGCAACACACACTGTGGCCCCGCTGTCCTGGAAAGGAGCGTCCCCTGGCAGTCCTTTCCTGCCAGGGGAAGCCAGAGCTCCAGGCTGGGCCTGCAATTCCCTCCCTGTAGGATTTTTAATAAATTATCTTTGCCACTGTATGAAGTGCTGAAAAGCTGGAGGGGTGGGGGAGGTGTGTCCAGATGGGAGAGATGTTCTTTCTGCTTTTTCTGATCAATATTATTGCAATAATTCCTTAGAGCATTTTTTCTCCCTAAATGTTTTTGACATTCCTTGTCCTGTGTGGTGGTGTGATGGAAAGTGGCTACAGGATACTGCAGCTTAATCCCTTGGTGCCCTGCAACATTCCCAGCAGACACCACCAGCCTGGGACAAGGGGGGACTCCAACTGCACTCACCTGCTGGGCCAGCCAGCATTTCAGGAATGTAAAACAGATAAAAAACCAGAAATGAAAATAGTTAAAAATAAAACTGAGAAGTTGCCTGGTATGCCAGGGATGGTTTGTTGTAATCTGTCCCTGCCTGTCAGGTTTGGGAAGCTCTGGATGGATCATGCTGACCCTTGGAGAGTGTTTGGGAATAATGTGCACCCTGCAGCATAGGTGACCCTCCTTGGCCACTGCTCAGAGCAAACCCACCGGCTCCTCACTGCCAGCTTGGACCCCCTAACCCAAGGAGGAAGGTGTGGGAGTAAGTCAGGAATAGGAGAATGAGGAATCAGGAATAACCCCTCAATTCACAAGCTCTGTGTGGCATTTTACTTTGCAAAAATACAGTATCATGTCAGGCCACCATTTTCCCACTTATGCATAGTAATTTATATCCACTGACATAAATATGATTGTATTAGGAGAGAGCCACTGAATTTTCTTTATAGGGTCAGATGTGGTACCAGTGATATTTCTGAATAGAATTTTATTAATTTTTATATAGGGGACAACTTAATTAGAAAAGAATGGGAGATTTCCATTGCAAGTTTGGCTGATTTGAGATAAGCAAATCTGATCAGCATATTGGAACAGAGCTCTCCAGCCCCATTCATAGCTTTAATGGATTCTGACCAGTCCTTTGCAACACACAGGGCAGCCTGATGAATCCCCTTCAGCAAGCTTGGGGGCAAACCCTGCACCCTCCCACAGGCCAGCAGTGGTCCTGCACACAGCGAAGGGCAAAGGAGTGCATATCCCTGAGTATAAGTTATGGCTGTATGGGAAGGCTGTCTGTGCAGATGCTACCAATGATTTATGCAAGAGACCCAGTGGTGAGCAGAAAGGGGTCAAACAACCCATACTCCAGATTAATGCAGTTAAAATGCAGGAGCAGGAGGTCCTCTTCCATAAGACACCAATTGTGCTAATGGTGAGAAAAAAACCTCAGGGTTTGCAGATCATATAAAGCTTTTTGCTTGATTTTTTCCTTCCCTTTTTATTTTGTTGACACAGTCACCTTTTTTGACAAGTGTCACAAAGTGTTCAACATAAACCGTTCTCTTTCCTAAAGTAAACATTAATCAGCACAATTCACCATTTTAATCATGGTGACACCTTTCAAACAATACGTTTTAGTTTTAGTGCTTTTAGTAGGAGCTAAGTATCTATGCATATGTATTTTCCTGAAGAGAAGTTCCACCAAAGCAAATTTCAATTCTTAATAATTTAATCTGCTTGATTTCAGATACATCATTGATCCCAGAGCAAGTGATGGGGGAGAAGCATTTTACCCTGTGGCCCATATTTGGCCACAGTTTCACTCGTAACTACTAAGCAACTAGATCTGCCTTTCTGTACTATGAGATTTAAACACAAAACAAATCCAAACAAGTAGCAAGAAGAAAAGCCTGCAAATCTTGCAAGCATAATATTGCAAGAAAATAATGAACTGGTGCACAACGGTGCACAGCATGGTCACAATCAGCAGTGCAAGTCAGGTATGCACACAGTGAAAGACAAGGTCAGCATCTATAAATAGATGAAATGCACATGTACAGTTTTGGAAAGTGTGCACAGAAGTCAGGTTGCAGCTATGCTTCCAGTCCAAATGGAAGGATTAGGATCTCAGAAAATCTGACTATGAGTATTGCAGGAAAATAAATCCCACGCTTCAGTGTGGAGCATGTTACTTGTGTGTGATCGTGGAGAAGCTTCCTTCTGTCTCAGGCACAAATTCTGTGCTGCACCAAGATACATCAGAGACCAGATTTCATTATTTCTACATTAGTATTTCTGGAAAACAAAATGTACCTGATAACTTAAAAAGACTAATTGCTTGCTATCGATCCTATATGGGAAAAATTACTAACAGCAAACTTCATAGTTCTTGGATCAAAGGACAACAAACATCTGTGTGCCAGTTTAGATCGAAGGCTGTATGAAGAAAGACAGATTCTTAATCATAAACTGCAGCCAAAAGGAGATTTAACAACAAAACAACATTCAGGTCTATAATTTACTTCTGAACGCTGAGCAATGTACTGAATAATTTGATTAAACAGTGTTTTGGGGAGTTTATGCAAGGAATGTGGGTTGATTCTGACCAGTGCTATAATATAAAATGACAAAACTTAAGCCAGCCAGAACACATTTTTATGCTGTGTTTAGGGTTTCAGGTGGCTAAAGCCTTCAGGTGGCTGGTTAATGTTTAGCACGACATTGCAAATCTTCACTGGTGTCTGCTCAGCTTTTTTATTTCCCTTCTGCTGTATGATAGGACCTGAAAGTATTGTTATCAAACAGTGTCTAAGGAGAACAAAAATGGTACAGCTAACATCTAGGGTACTCATCTTGAGTGACAGTCACAGAATCCTGATACCCAGTGAAAATGTTGCTCGTTAAGGAGGAGTACTGACCTGCTCTGAAAAGTGCTCCAGCAGCGTAGTGCATGGCCAAGGCGTGGACAAGTTGCCTGGCTGTGGTGAAGATGGGTCCTCGCTCAAACACAGAGAAGGAGAGAGGAGTGTGATCTGAGGCTATATACAGTTTCAGTGAAGCATGAATACTGACGAGGAGATTAACAGGTTGTATTTTTAATTTCCTTAGCTTCACTGGCTTGACTAAAGCTCTTGCATGCTCTCTCACTTGTTCAGGCACTATCAGGGTAGTATCTGAAGCATTCATGGATATACAAGCAGTTTTGTTTTCTGGAAGATATGTATCAAACAAAGTCTTAATGTAGTAAACAAAGGTGTCTTCCACATACAGCCTAGCTGGTTTGAGCTCAAAGCTGAGGTCATTTACGTGAAACACGAAATTCTCTTCCTCTGAAAAAACAATACAGAGTTTTATAAAGCAGTTTTCCTTATAGCTTTCCAGATCTTTGTTACAAACAATGAGATTGTTCATTCTTGACCACTGCGCGGTTTCATTTTTCTCTTCTTGGCACAGCAGGACTGCAAAATGGAAATTTGATTTGCTGTACAACTGATTGTCCAGTTGCAAGTCTTCACAATACACTTGGAGACTGTGAAACTGTGGGAGGCCTTCCACAGAGTCCTGCTGGAACTCCTGTGACAGGGAGCTGGTGGCTGGGGCCATGTGGAGGAAAACATTATCCGCTGTGAGACGCAGGAGTTCAGATGACACTTTGTGGTTTGTAATATCATCAAATGCAGCAAGACTCAACTGACCGATGAACATTTTCAGTGACAGGGTCTGCTCTTGACTTCTAGACAGGAGGGAAAAGAAGTTTTATTACTTCCTGTCTTTTGAGCTCACCTAGCATCTTGCTTGCTTAAAGAGCTATCAAGAGAGATATTCTCGGTAATACGTGGGAGACTCACTGTGCAAGTCCTGCTAACGTTACTGGGATTTGGCAGCCTCAATCACACAGTGAGTACCACCCAGGAGCTCTTCTAAGAAACGGGACAGTATACATCTATACCAGGGTTGTCTGTCTTTTTTATCAATCAACAGGATAGTTTGGACAGCAACATCTCTATCTACACAGTAATTCCCTATTACATTTGCTACAGAGACAGATATTAAAACACACCACAAATGCAATTTTCTGACAATTCATGTACAGCCTCAGATGTTTCACTGAAGGTTACTGTTACTGATAATCATTTCACATCACATGCAGTGAGCGCCCTCCAATGAAGCTACTGCAGTATTTTTATACTGATGGCATTGAGGGCCTCCCCCCTGCAAGGTGAACTGCCCATTGCCAAGGTTAAGTAGCAAATGGACTATTAGATACTGATGATGACCAGTTGCTTGGAGATTAATACTTAAGTACAATGCAAATAAAAACAGTACAAAAAATTCCACTCTAATTGTAACATGACTGCTGGAGGCTAAGTATTCTGCAGCTTAGAAATAAGTAGTATTATAATTGCACTTGAATGAAGCTGAGGACCAGACTGTGGTGTATTATGGAAGTAGGGAAATCTTCTAAAGAAGGTTGTTATAATCAAACATGATTAATTACTAACTGTAAGGCTATTCTACACCTCTTGTATATTAAATCTTTGGGAGTTTGTAAGGTTACAGATAGCAAGACCTGGCTAAATACATTTTAAACTGATGAACATGCTCAAAATTAATTATTACAGAAAATGACTTTTTTTTTTCAAATGAACAACTCAGGTCCTCTTTTTGTACCAGTCATCTAATGTTTACCCTAAAGTGACATGACTTTTGATGTTAGCTTGTCCTTTTTAACTGTGATATACAAAGCCATATGGTCTAAATATATGCTACAGAGCATGCAGCAGTATTAAACAAAACAAACAGTTAAGCCAAAGCTTCTAAGTCAGTTAACACTTAGAAAGCTGACTGTGCTCTCAGCAATGCTTTTATTCATGTGTTATTCATGTGCTTTACGTACCTGTTGAGGTTGATACCAATGGGTTCTGCTCTTCCTTCTGGGGCCAAGGTTATCACTATTGTTCCACAGTGATGGGTGATGTCCACATAAACACAGCCAAAGCCAGTTAAGAACACAATCTAGAGGAGAGGGTTAAAAACACATGGAATGTAACCGAAATCACTGTTTTTAATGTCATAAATGAAATTAATGTTATCAACGCCTTCTGGTTGAGATCTTTTACTCAAATCAGGATACTATCCAGGAAAAAAGTCAGATTTCAATAATTCAGAAAATAACTGCTCTGATACTTTAAGTATTTCAGTTATACAGGGAGATGAAATTTGCATCTCATCATTCAACTACATAACTGAATACATTTTAATAAGAAACTTCTCCAGAGAAAAGCAAGATGTTCTGGGGAGGCTGGCATTTATTTGAGAAGAATAAATAGAAAATTTTAATTTGTGATTTTGGATTAAGAGGAAAGGCATTTTCTGAGAGCTCTAGAAAATCCCATTTTCTCCTCTAGAAAACAAACCCTAACCTAACATTATGTTGCTATGTCCTAGCTCAGAGGGCTGATGAATGGCTGATAGCATGATGTAAAACACATGAAGACTGAAAAGTAGGTAACATTTTGGATCCATGAAAACTTGCATTAACAACTCAAGACTGAACACATTATTAAGCCATTTAAACTGGTTTGTGAGAACCTCTTCACAGGCAAGGTGACACCACGAAGAAATGGCAAAAATATATTGGAAAGCATAAAACATCTAAAAAAGCAGGGAAAATGGGAATTTGATAACAGGTTTGTGTCTTGCTTACAGGTGTACAAACTTCCATTCTGCACAAGTTGTCTTTAGGAATACCCTACTTAAAGAAGTGATGTACTGCTTTTGGAGCTTAATTCTGCAATATTTCCATGCAAGTTTTGTGTATCTCCAGAATATAAAAGATAAAGATCTTTTAAAGGTTTGGAAAATTCACAGCAGTCCCTGTTAGAGCGAGCTGGCTTCTCTTTTCTTGTAAGGTTACTATCAACACAATTGTTTACTAGATTGCAATGACAGAAGCTATAATATAAAGGAACGCAAACTCAAGAAATAACACAAAGATATTGGGCTAGCACAGGTAAAATAAATAGCTATTTGTTTTGAAGCATCTTTACCATGTTAAGAACTCACCAGAAGCAAAAACAATTGGAAGTTTAGTAGGATCAGCACTTAAACTGATTCTCATTAGGCTATTCATAATAACCTTGTATAGATAATTAAATTTCATTAATCAGATTTCTTATTCTTCTGACAATTACATGTAAGAGAATTTGTAATTTTGACATGTCAGTTTTAATCTTTTGCTTGTCTGGAAGAGATTCACAATCCTACATGGAACCGGAGAACAAAGGACATTTACAGAATTTTCAAAACTCTAATTATTCTAAATAAACCTCCACAGATCTTGAAGATTTATAATTTTAAATTCAAATTTCAGATGATTTGGATGATAAACAATATTTATTAAGGTACTAGTTTTAAGTAGTTTTAAATTTACTTTCTAATAGAAAAAGAAGCACCTATCTGGGACTACACAGAAGAAATACAAATTACCTAAGTTCCTTCAAATCCCAGTTATTTCACAACCTGGACTGAATTGTATGTGACACTCTTAGTATATTCCTTATTCACTTATATTCATAGTTTTCTAAGAGAAAGACAGACTTAGAAATCCTGGGAAAATTTTCAACATGTACATCCTAAAACTTCCATAACAGAAGGCTATACTTTTTTTTGGAGAGCTGTTCAAGTAGACAATGATCCCCAAATGTTGTCTTAGCATCTAATTCCTTCTAGAAGCCAGATACTTATAAAGAACCCTGGTCTGGCATAACATTAATGACTGAAATTTGAAACCTTGCACTGCTTGACTGGCTTGCTGAATGGAACTGAACTACTTGCTATATAACATAACACTCAATAATCAAGAGCATTTTGTGATTCGTGCCCAGTGAAAACATCTGAAACTAGTATATTTCTTTCAAAGAGCCAAGGAGTTTATGTTGATTCCATGTAAACTAATGACTTCAAAGATGGAAGAAATTCCCATCAAAAAGAATTACTCCAGTCAAGGAAGCTTTCATTTACCTCAAGACCCAGAGAAAAATAACAGAAGGAAAGAAAAGGGAGGAGTTGCTTTGTTTTAGAAAGACATGAGCAGCTTCTGTAAAGACACAGAGAGAGAGTGACGGTGATGATTCCTTCAAGATAAAAAGATAAAAATCCTATGATAATTAAGTCACCAAATTTTCCTGGATCCTGTGGCATTCTTTGCTTACAGAGCCCAGAAATTTTCAAGACTGATTTTTTCAGGCAACACCAGGTTGATTAAAAAGTGAAAAAAATCAGTGTTACAAAGCCTCTACTTTCAATCTAGCTATTTTAAAAAAGAGACAGTAAAGAAGACAGTCTGTGTTTTAAAACTTCCACAGGAAGGGGCTTAGTTAGGCAGGAGAGTTCCCAGGAGTTAAATAAAATCCCTTAAACCAACAGAAAGGATACATTTATTGCAGAGGAACAATGCACTGTGCAGGTCAGAAAAACAACCATTTATGGTGTGAACTAGGAAGTAGTTTGTAATTATTTACTTGTGTTCCTTGGTTGTTGATGTCGACAAAATCACTCCATTCATTTACTAACTCATCAGATGATACCACTTTCAGGAGAATACTGGGCAATAAATCTCTTGTTTTGCAATCTGGATAGCTGGAGATTTGATGGTAAAGTTCATGATGAACTGAACATTCAGCTGGAATCTTTCGACAGTAAACTTCAAACTTTGGTGTATCTGAAATTTTATAAAATACACAAGATCAGATCTAAAACCTGTATGAAATCAAAACTCATCTATGCTTGCACAAATGAGAAAGTTTCTGTCTGAAATATTCCTAATAAATAAAAACATTGCTTTTCTATTGGTTAGAATATGAAATGTTTGGGTTTTTTCCTTTTCTCTTTCTATTTCATACAGTTTTACAGAAATTATGTTTCGCTGATCATTACATTAACTTACTGTAACCAGACTTTTGACAATATGTTTTGTTAAATTTGCAAATCTGAGGAAATATGAATGTTCCATTGGATTGAACTGATGTCAACAAAAGACCCAAAATATTTAAGTTCATACTCCTGACCCCACAATTAGCTCTGAAAGCTTCCAGAGTCTCTCACTTTGAGATAGACCTTCATGAGAGCATCAAGTCCTTGCTATAACCAAAACACACACTGAAGTCAATTTTGGACTGGAGATACAGCAAGACAAGTTATACTACAACAGTGCAATGTTTCTAATCATTGCATAGTGCCTACCTTTGAAATTCTCTTTTACAAGCAATGGAATGGAGCACCTATTGTGGATAATTATACGAGGACTAGGATCTTCTGTAAGTGTTAGGTATGTCACGCCAAGATGCTCTTGATAAGTCAGTGCTATAGCTCTAAAATAGAAGCAGATACATTGGATTGTGTCTGTTTTGGATGAAATCTTTACACATTGTTATCCTGATCAACTAAAAACATTCAAAATTAGCATCTGTAAGATTCTTTGTGATCAAGTTCCAAGTCCATAGATATTTATCAACATTTAGGCAAGTACACATCTCCACTTCAACAGAAGAACAAGTGTAAATAGCCAAAAAAACATGAGAGAAGAAATTGCTTCATGAAGAGTACTCATGAGCATGTGTGTCTATAAGATGAGAGTCCTAGCCAGCAGAGATTTATATTAAATTAAAAACATGAGACTGTAGGCCCAAATTTTCAACATAAATCTTTGAAATTTTCCAAAAGAATTTGCATGGATACTTCTCTG
This sequence comes from Phainopepla nitens, assembly GCA_013400175.1. Classification (NCBI taxonomy): domain Eukaryota; kingdom Metazoa; phylum Chordata; class Aves; order Passeriformes; family Bombycillidae; genus Phainopepla; species Phainopepla nitens. The sequence goes on along the minus strand of VXBQ01014375.1, from coordinate 233,253 downwards.
GTACACATGAAAGATATTTGAACAAATACCTAAATCTAACTGATTGCTCTCCTGGAATGATCCACAATGCTATTGCTCTTTTACATGTTAATGTTATGGATCATCACTACATCAGTTTCCAAAATGAGATTAAATGAATTTAGTTCTACTCATTATCTACAAGAAATATCTTCATGTATAAACATGAATTCTTTTTTTTTTCTCTTGAGCAAATTTATTGGCTATTGCTAAAAACCCTTAACCTCATGGTGATTTTAAAAAATCCAAAGTCTGAAAATCTGATTAGGAACATGAGATTCTCTATGCCCGTGGCAGAATCATAAGGAATCCTTCCCTTATTGTTTCCATTAAAAATTTTTAAAATCTGAAGTCTGTGTGAGAATCTTTAATATTCAAAATGACACTTCTTGGACTCTGCAGAGGAACTGTATGAGGGTTTGAATAATATCAAACACTTCAGGCAAGAGAAAGATCACATCTCTGGTAATATATACTGAGGTAGCTTCGCTAATTTCAGCAGATTGTTTCTTGTTCGTACCAGTGTAGGCATGAATAGATTCAGGTATCAGGTTCAAGAAATTAAGCTGCTCATCTGACAAGTCACTGGACTGCTATTTTTAACTAGCTGGTTCCATAAGTTTGTAAGTAGAATGCACAACTGCACAGTTCAAACTTTAAAACTTGAAATCTTTCCTTGCTGTAATCCCAAAATAATTTCATCCCTTTTGTTTTTCCTTTATCCTCTTACTATGCTTACAAAAATATGTCTACCTTTTATAAACAACCCCCAAATTTTTGTATTGTATTATTACACATTGTCCTTGAGCTCTTAAATTGTTGTTCACAAATTAAAAAAACACCTTAATTCCCCAGTATAAGCTTTTCATGCTCTTATTTGCATGCACAGCAAAAAATAGCAGGCCATACATTCTAAAATGTGTACAACTTGTACATGGTCATATCACTAAACCATTTACAATAAAAGCATCAAAACCATCAGAAGATAATTTCTAAATTAAAGTAAGACTTGCCTTTACATATGGGGGGCATGTGTTACTTTGTCTTTTGCATGCATCTCCTATGGTTTCTGACTAGCTGAGGCTTTACGGCAACGAGCCAAGTTGGCTGTTGGTGAGTGCCCCGAGTGCCACAGTACCTGGTACAGAATCCACTTCCAGCGCCCGTGGGCACCGCCACGCTCTGCCTCGCCAGCTCCGCGCTGACGACGGCCGGGAGGCTCCAGAGCTCACGGCTCCCGGCGCTGAAGCTCAGCACCACGCGCCTGGCCCCGAGACACGGCCCCGTCACCGAGGGGCCCGCGGGCAGGTCCCCACAGGGCTCCCACAGCAGGTCCCAGCAGGGCACGGCGCTCAGCGCCTCCCCGCAGCTCGCCCCGGCCGGCCCCACGCTGAACGCCGTACTGTCCGCTGAGGGGAAGTCCTGGAAACAAAAAATGGTGTGGAAGCACGGCATGCTGGCTCCTAAAAGGAGGTTGATTCATGTTGATTTTGCACAGAGCACTCTCAATAGCCAATGACCACAACTAACTAAAGGTTGCGCTAAGTGCATTGGGTTAAAGGCTGTTTGGCCAAATTCTGCCTTCAGGTATAGGTTCGCAGCACAGCTCTCTGGGGGTGCTGAGCAACCGTGTCTAGTGAAAGATGTCCCTGCCCATGCTGAGGGTTTTGGAACTAGATTATCTTTAAGGTCCCTTTCAACCCAAGCCTTTCTGTGATTCGGTAATTCTGCGATCTACAGTAGTCTCTCAGCACCACAACAGCTCTACCAAAATCAAGTTACATTCCTGTAACACAGCTGTGTGAACAAAATCCATTTAGAGTTACAAAATGAAGAATGGATTTTAGCCTCAACATTCTCCCAGTTCTCCATTCCATAAGACTGCCACAAAATGTGTGATGCACAACTGTAGATACTAATGTGAAGAAAACTAAAGAAGGAAAACAATACAGAGACAGAAACTTTAAAAATTTGTTGATCTGCCAGTTCTTCTAGCAAGTTTGACCCTGAGAATTCTTTCCACATATTTTACTATAAATGTAATCTTCAATATGTAAAAATGGTTGATTAAAATATATTGACCATGCATACATTTTGGTTCCCGCAAGCTAGTCCTTAAACATTCTGTGAGATTATTAGAAAACTGATATTCACAATTTGTTGCAGTTTATGAAATACATAAACTTTGGGCACATCTCTAGTTCTGCAGCTTTGCTCAGATAACTGGAATCTTCCCAAAAGGATAACAAAAAGTTTGCAGCCTGCCAGGCCAATATACCTCTTTTACACGCAAACTCAGTAAAAATTCTGAGAACCTTTTCAACAGCTACTATGGATTACACTGCCTATTTTACAGAAATGGCCATTAGTGCCTGAACAGATGGAGAACAGGCAGAACTAATTCTGCAATGTGCAAGAATTTGCTGCTTGCACAGATTTCTGAACACAGTTAATTACTGGAGTTGAATTTACGCAGGATTCAGTATTCTAAATGATATAAATTACTTTATGATTATTATACCTAAAGATTTCTGTTCTAAGCTCTGCTATATGCAGCTCATCTAAATACAGCTACAGATGTCAACAACCATATTCCACAGATGACAAACAAAAACAGTATCTACAGTGCTTTACCTCTTCTCCTGAGTGGGGTTTGGAAATAAAAAGCTGTGGCCTATAATAGATTTGATATGATGTATCATTGATTATTGTTGTCTTATCTTCTATCTGTAGAATTTGAATACCTTGTCGAACCATGGAAGAAATGCAGAATTCACACAACTGTAAGATAATGAAAATTGTAATGAAATCACACAAAACCACAAAAGGTAGTGAAATGTAGCAATAGAAGTGCTGTTTTCTTTCTAATCAAAGAAATCCTCTTTATATTCATGCACTTTGTAACTGGAGCCATATCACGTACTTTTGAAGTTGCATCTGTCAATGTTATCCAAACAAGACTGAGAATTCATTAATTCTTTTTCCAGGAGATATTGTATTATCTTAATGGGTTGCACAGTATGTTTTTGGCAATCTAATTCTTTAAATTATATTTCACACATTGTTTATACTCTCTTTATGTTGGACATATATTAACATAATTAGGGAGAAGCTTTCACACTGCATACATTTGATTGTTTTATCTGCTATATGACTTTGTTTTTACATGGTAAAGTTACAAATCATTATAATTTTCTTCTAACCTTTTGATGACCTGGAAAAGCACCAAGCTTAATTTCAGCTTCAACAAAACCTTCTTCATCCAACGTTACAACTTCCCCATTATCAGCATCCTTCCATTTTGGGGACGTCACATTATGAACCAGTTTAATTGCCACTGATTTGTGCACAGTATTAGTGTTTGCCCAGTATATTCCAACCTGAAAAGCTTCCTGCAAGTGAAAAAATGACTGAGCATCAGTTGTTCACAATTTGATACATTTCTACTACACTTCTAAATGCAGTTTCCAGTAGGCAGTGAATATAATTTCCTGCCTTTCTCCCTCTGATTCTTTCTATGTGGCACAAGGATAGATGAGACCAAAAGGTGGATAAAAAACCGATCCTCACAGGGGATCAAGGCCATCATCTACACTGAAATGTGTTACTAGGCAGACCTTTTGTTTATTAACAGACATACATGGGGGAAAAAAGATGCCAGAATAAACAGGAAGTATCAGATTGCTCAACTGGAATTAACAAGCTGCTGTGTCAAATTACCTTAACTATTTTGAAACTCAAGAATATCAGAGTTATAATAAAAAAGAATGTGCATGGCCAAGATATGTGGGAAGATTTGTTACACTGAATTAAGGAAGGCAGGCATTCTAAAAAGAATCTTCCTCTATTGTAATTCATTCTGTGTCATTATCAACTTCTCTTGGTAACATTAAAAGCTATGAAATAACATAACATAAAGAGCTCTCAAACCAAGCATTCCTTTCAGGCCGTCGATTTTGCTACTATGGTCAACAATTTCCCAGGTGACACACTGGCACAGCAGGGGCCAAAGTCTTTACTCGGCCTTTACAGCAGTTTTCGTGGGCTGCTACCTTACACCCATGTTGCAGATTCTTTGGCTGAACTGAGAGGAAGGGGAGAAGGCTGCTGATGGAATGAAGGCCTTTTTCCTACAGTGTCTTACAGTTTTTAACTATGCACCTTTAGCATGTTGTTTTTCAAACAACACTGCCAAGTATGTTGCACTACCCACTCGGTGACTCAGTCAGTGTGGTGAATTCCTATTGTTATTGCTAGTCCTCATCATATGACTAACAGACAAACAGACATAGTGACTGGAAAGTGGGAATCATCTGGAGTAATAACCATTCTTCAGGATCAGTGTGTTTAGCAGAACTGTGCCTGCTAACATGAATGGCAAAGTTACCTCGAAGTTGGGAGGTATAATTACTTTCCCACTAGGTACTTGAAGAAGAATCTTCTCTCCTTCAAACAGCCAGAGGTCCCACTTGGACTGATTGATAAGCAATGCCCAGGGCAGGAGTTCAATCAGCAGAGTTTTTACACATGGCTTCCACACTGACAGCTTTACCCGCATTGGACTATCCCATTGGGAGAGCTGCTCATTGCTGTCAAAAACAAATAAGCAAAAACTTAACGTCAAAGGAGTAATGAATTAAAGATTACAAATGCTAAGGTGTCATTTTCAGAAATTTGCAAGGCTTTTCTGGTTATGAGATAAAAAAACTTCTCTTCTTATCTTATCATTCTGGAAGACACTGAGGTGCTGTCAGAAAGATCTAGATAGATGTAGGCTATAAAGGCATATTTTTAACTCCACAAGATCAGCCTAAATTTAGCAAATTAATAAATGTCTTAGCAGAGTTACCACTGTCCTTCAGAGCTAAACCTGTGACTTTTGTAGTCATCAAATCACATTTCCTTTTTGTTTCCCCAGCAGCTACTTCTACAGCAACTCCGTTTCTCTACTGTAACAAACACCAGCTGAATAAACAACAGCCTCTAGAGTTGAGTAAAGAAAGTGCATTCACAAAAAAAAATGTTCAATTTTTTAAAAATCCATACTGATGCAATCTTCTCAGTGTAAACAAGAGTAGCCCTGAGGCTGACCTAGTTTTTTTCCCCACCTGCCACAGATTCTGCAATTTACATGCAGGAATTACATAATTGCTGAAAATATATTCAATATTCATCATATGTAGTCTTCCAGAACGTGATTTCAGTTTATTTGGAAAGGCAATACAACAGTCAAGAAGCAGGTTTAGCAAGGAATTACCTGTCTGAATCCTTCCTATTGTAAGGCCATGCAGGCTGGGGAGGACCAGCAGTGCCATAGAACTCGGAGAGCACTTGGCTGACGTTGCCACCCGGATGGGATTTAGTCGCTATCTGTTTAATCAGAGTGGTTGAGATGGGGACTGCACACTCTGATGGATCATCTTCTTCCCTGTCATTGAAAACAGACTCAGCCACTTACACAGCAAGATCAAGCATTAGCATGAACATTTTCTCTAATGAGGCTTCCCAAGTGTACTCTGCAGCAAGAGCACTCTCATGGTTAATTGTGGATGAATCAAGTTACGATGCCCAACAAGTTCCTGAGAATTTACTGATATGCATAGATTTGTTATGACACTGTAATGACCCTAAAAACTCTTTAATATTCTCAAAAAGCCATTTCAAGATAATTCAGAAATTTATTTTTTAAAATGCAAGAATGGACAGCTTAATTAAATAAATGCCAATGTGCTTAAAATAGTTATACCAAACTTAATATTTCCTCTGATATCTTTTCAGATACATATGCTTGTTCTGCCATATCCCCTCTGGACATGGCATACTTTGGGAAAAAATGCAGAAGAAGTTAAAGCGTAAATTATTCTTTCTTTTCCATACAAATAAACCATTTTCAAGGAAAATGAATATTTTACCTGGCTTGAAAAGTCAGGTGGTGTGTAAGATCAGGTTCTATATTTTGCAGTTCTTTCTCTTGTCCTTTTCCTGGAATCACTTGTGTTTCATTCAGTCCCAGGCTTCTTTTCTCTATATGTATGATAATAGGGTCTGGAAGATGGCTCCTTACAATGAAAAGAGGGCTGAAAACAATCTACAAAAAGAAAAGAATCCACCAATTTAAAGCTATTTTTATTTCAGTATTACAACTGTTGAAACAAACTATTGATAAATTATTACAGTGGGTCATTCTGACCTTAATTTATTATACAACATGTAAGGCCTAAACGTTTTGATTTCAGAAACTTCAAATGTACTTACTAATCTCTGTTGCACATGCGAATTGGGCTCTAAAGTCAAAATTGTGCACCACACATATGTAATTGAGCTCGTTGAAGATGGTACCTGTTTGTAGAAAGATCAGCATTACACTAACATTATTTCAGGATGTTAACATTCACTATTTCATTACATCAAATAGAAGTCTAAATGCAAAGTACTAATTTCTCTCGGACGTTTTTAATGCTCTATTCCATACACCCAATTCTAGTCATACCTGAATGACAGTGCTGTGTTCTGTGTGTTTAGAACTTAGACATACATCTTGGGACCAGTCTTCATCTCCGGTAGATTTCACGCTCAGCTCAGTGAGCTCATTGTTTTCTAGGATATATGAAGGCAATTTCTGCTTGGCTGCAAGGCAGTTGATGTGTTCTTTAACAACAGCCTGTCCATCTTGACTAATGTAATGCTGAACCACTTTTAGTTCAATACTTTCAGAAAGGTAACTACAGACTGTCTGTCTTCCACAGATTAGGATCTAAAACACACAAAAAATACAGCTCTTATGTAAACAATTGTGAAAACAAAAGTCAAAATTGAATTATAGAGTGAAAATCTGTAGAAGAATAATTTCCCTGCTTTAGGTTTTCCCAAGCACTGCTGAAGGCGGTGACTGGTAAAACGTTATTTTCATTGGCCAAATGTATGTGCAATTTAATAGAAATCTAGGTATTAAAATGCTTGAAATATTGCTTAGGCAGTATCCACACTTAAAAGAAACACCTAACGTATCACTTTCCTTCCCACTGAACTCAGCAGTACTGCCCACGGCTGACAGTTCTGGTTTGGATTTTAGGAATTCTGTGATGGTCTCTCAATGCTGAGACATTTCTGAGCAGTCACAAGGATGTACTTCAGAAAGGTTTCTACTGATACCTCATATTCCCATCACAAGCCCATGATCCAGACCTTTCCTCGCATGTCTGCTATTTTTAAAGCTTGTAATTTCATTAAATGACTGTAATGTGTTCCTGTATTGAAGTGCACCCACCTAGAAAATGACCAAATTAGACTCAGCATTGTTGCTGTCCATCATGCATGAATTGTTTATTTAGAGATGTATCTGACTTTTTCCAAGCTATAACAGGGAACACCATTCCATGTGTATCCCCCCTGTACAACCACCATCATTTATTTTTTCAGGAATGAGGGCACGCACCACAGCTACAGCCCCCCACGTGAAATCTCAGCAGGGCTCTCAGTGACACGAGGCACTGCTCCTGTCTGGTCAGCTGTACTGCTGCTGTGCAGCACAGCACAAGGCTCCCTGCCATGTCCATGAGCTGAGCATGTTCTGTCCACCACACGCCCTGGCTTCTGCCAGTGCAGGCAGAACAGCTGCAGTGTTGTTACACATCTCTTTACAAAGACAGTAAAGGGAAAGCTATTGCACAGCAGCTCATTTTCAAATGTTAGTTTGGTAATTCTTTCACTTTCAAAAACATGTAGGCCTGAATTACAACCCAGAATATATTATGAACAGTTTCTTAAAAAAAATTAAGAGAAAAATCTGTTTCTCAAGAGCTTAAAGCATGTAAGAGATTGTGTAACTTAGTACTGTCAGAACTTCTGAACCACGCAAAGGGATGTTTACTGAAGCATATAAAACACAGGTTGGTAACTGAACTTTTAAACGCTAAGATTAACACCAAAGTGAAGAAAAAAGTTGTAAAAATTCCCCAAAATAGCCCCAAAAGACTGCTATACTTGTTTTTTGCAGATCCCAGTAGGACAGAATAAACAACAAAGTGACTAATTCACGAATAGGCAACAGTTTAAATTACTCATGTTATTTTTTCCTAACTGGATCAAATCCTTACTTGCTTCTGCACTCCACTGAGCTGCTGAACCTTGATAATAAGCGATGCTGTCCGGCCTTTGTACTGAATGGTGCGAATAAAGGTCCCTGCATTGTCCACACTGAATGGCTCAGACCACCGCCAGTTTCCCCAGCCTTCAATACAGATGTGTAACAGCTGGAAAGAAAGAAATTACTAGTTTCAATACATAACTGAGGGAAATAAAGTGCCTTGCTGTAGGATATAAATTTCCATGACAGAGAAATATTGTTGGTTTGAAATCTCAGCAATGCTAAGCACACCAGTTGTCTGAATGATCCATTCAGTCTGTGATTCTGTGACTTCAGACACAATCAGAAGAAGCAACAATACCATAAAATGGCTCTGAATCATGCATTTCTATAAGTTACCTGCTTTAACAGTGTATTTAACATCCAGGCACACAACTGTTCACAAAAAAAGGGCAAGTAGACTAGCGAGCATTAAACAAGAAATAAGAGATTTTCTTCAGTGCCTTTAAAATTGTTCTAGAAGCCCATTCTATCACCAGCAAGGTGGTATGGAACGCAGGTCCATGCCAGATTTTTTGCTTTCAAAATAAGACAGAAAATTACAAATACCCTTCCCTTGGAAAATAAAGAAGGACTTGTATAGCTTGCATATATGTGTCTGTTAAATGCAGAATGTGGTATATTGCTGAGAGATGGGGAACATTTCATTTCTTACACAAATGTGGTGGTGGTAAGTTCAAGCTTGACTGCATGAGAAGAAATTTAACTGCGTAATTATACTCCCTATGTGATTTATTCCGGAAAAGGAGTGGCTTTTTTCCAGTTTAACTTAAATCACTTCCAGAGCAATATAGTCTTTCATCATTTGAAGAGCCTTTCATCCATTTACCCACCATACGCACTTACCTCTGTCCCATGGAGATTCTTTAAGCCAGAGTAGTGAAAATTGGTACTGTTCCATGTAGGTCAATGAAGTTACATAAATTTACACCAGCTGAAGATCTGGCTATTTAGCTCTGTATAGATCTTTTGTGGCTGTGCAAACTTAAGGATGTGAGTTATGTATAAAGGGATCAAAGCAATAAGCATTCTGGGTAAAATTTATTCTTTGCAGAGGGCCAGCACAGAGCCTAAGCATCACTTAAGTTCTTTCAAATAGTCATATGAAGGCCTTGTGGGAGTTCTCTCTTGAGGGTTGAATTTCACTCTGATTTGGACATCTGTCATTAATTAATTTAAGTAATTGAGAACAGGATCAGGCCCAAAGATTGATTATTTACACTAGCAAAAACTGAAACTTGCAAATATTGTGCTCTTCCATGATTTGTTTCAAGAAAGAGATATCATTCACCATGGGTCTGGTCAGTTGGACTTAGTGAAGGGCTGGATGTTGGGGTTTCCTTCATTGTTTTAAGAATAAAAGCAGCAATAACTTTCAAAGATATTACAACTCAGTAGCCTGTTTGCAATTTGTGGTATCCTCAGCACAAGTTACACACAGAACAATAACATCCATTCAGTGGGTGGCTTTTGAATTTGCAAGAGTGATGACTGTTGCATTCAGATTCGAATGAGTTTTCTGCTGGAAGCACAAAGGCTGATACGTGCCCGTGTGCCCAGGGACAGGCATCTGGATGTGCACACGTGTGGGCACAGCTTTATATTCAAGGTTATGCTGAGGGAGGCTGCACACTAGGATAGTCAAACTCATAAACAAACATGTCACTTTGATTCTGAAGTATTAGTTACAGAAAAGGAAAAAAGGAAAACAACAACGACAAAAAAATCTAATTGCAGTGGTTGGAATCTGTTCAGTTTCTTACAGAGGCAGCTGGGAATAAATCTCATCACATATGAAAATTAGGAGAAACAAGAAAACTGTTTACTTTGGAGAGAATGGTAGCTGGAAATGACAGCCAAATAATGAGAAAAGGTACTTAAGTCATCAGTCTCAGCTAGCAGGCCCACAAAATACTGTGTGCTCCAAAGATAGATGTCGTGTAAATGCCATAATTGACAATTAGTAATTACATGTAGCTACAACATTAGGATGTCCCCCACCCTGTATAAACAGTTTTGCTCACGAGTTGAACATTCCCAAGGAACATGCTGTCAGCTTTCCCTGAGCAGTCATTAGCTCCCAAATGCTGCCTTACTAATTTTCTTTGTAGCGATTAGTCTGCATTTAACTTCAAGGTTCAGAAAGAAAAATAAAGAAGAGCTATTATCATATATTGGCATTTTCTTATTTTACAAACATACAATTTACATACTGGTAAATGCAAAGGATACGGTCTTCATAATTTACTTTAAAGATATCTAATATATTTGTATTAATGACCTAACAGTATAAGAATTGGGTGCTGTATAAGTTTACTTTTGAGTCAAGAAACCGAATTGCCTGAAAACAAAAAAGGATCTCTGGATGATTAAGTTATTTAAATGCGAGATTTCTGGAAAAGATGGCTAGAAATAACCAGCAAATGACACTAAGTGACGAAGAGATATATGGCAGGAAACAAAAATGGCAGTGATTTTAGAGAACTAAGTAATCAGACATTAGCATTGTTTTAGCAAAAAAAACCCCAGATTTACAGGTTCACAGAATTTTCTAAATTGGAAGAGACTCACATGGACCATCAAGTCAAGCTCTCAAGTGAATGGTCCATACAGGGACAGAACCCAGAACCCTGGTGTTATTTGCACCTCGCTCTGACCAAAGCGGTATCAAAGTAACCTGATACTAAACATTTGCAATAATTGCCATTAACTCTTTCATTTATCAAGCTTTATGCTAATTCTAAGAATTTATTAGATACTCTTTTCAAAAAAGTTCAACAAATATAGCTAGGTATGGGACATATATTAGGAGAAAAGAAGTCATTGCATTAAGGTACAAAAAAAATGGACTTCAAAGCATTCTAAGAAATACAATCCAGTGATAAGCAAAAATTTGTAGCTTAGAGAGAATTTAAACAGACTATCTATTGTATACCTGAAGATAGGCACTCATTCATGTAAATATTTGACTTCTGCATTTTCTGACACAGAAATATACCAGCAGATAACCCAGAGAGTTTTGTTTTGACTGGACTAGGCTGGGGTTTGGATTTGTAATTCTTAGCCATTATGGATTTCTGTTTCGAGAGGAACAGAAATTACTTCAAGGGAAGCAGAATAAGATGAAGCTGCTCTTACTGGAGCAAATGGCTAGAAAAGCTTTATCTTTAAAATAAAGAGTACCTTTATCATGCCTCTTCATAGAATGTTCCTATGTGCTCCATGAAATTTACTTAGGTTTTCAGCTAGATGTGTGAGTGAAGGACATGATCTGAGTAAATAAAGCTGTGTGTCATATGACAAAGCATGAGGACTAAAATGGGGGATTAAAAGTGAGACTAAGAATTTAGCCTGTCCAGAAAAGGCATCAATTTCCAGCTGCATAAGTAATTTTGAGCTTGAGCCCTCAAAATACTTAGTGATACAAATCTGATTTCTACTTTGGTTGTAGATTCACCAGATTTAATTTGGTTTCACCAAGATGGTATTTGTCTTTAGATTGTATTTGTCTTCTAAGTGAAACTAGAAAATGTTTGTCCCCTTGTTTAGGGGGAACAAGGGTAATTGCTGCAAACTGTGACATTTTTGGAAAGAATCGAGTGAGGATCTAGTTAATGGTATGGGAGTAGTTGTCATTTTAAAAGATAAAAGATAGTAAAATAAAAGCTGTGATAATGCAGCAGCATGGAGGAAATGTAGCTCTGGAGATGAGACCTGAATTCTAAGACTTGAAGCTAAAGAAATTTTTAGAGGAAAAATTAAATGAGAAGATAGATTTGTATTACTGTGTTTTCACAATACAATGTGGCTCTTGACTAGGACTAGGATTTACGACAACAAAACCAACTAGTATTTGGAAAAACAGTGAATGAGATATTTATTCTGCACATTATCAGATGCATTGGCCACCAAAACAGCTTGAACTTTGCTTTCGTTTTCTCACGTGACCTGGGAAGATCTGGCCAGTTCTATGCCATCAGCCCTTGTAGGACAGAAAGCCAGTACAGAGCATGGAAAAAGGCAATTTCCATCACCCCCATGTTGGCTAGTAGAAAAAAGGTCACACTTGGCAGATAAACTCTGACCCTGGGGGCTCCTGGAGATGTTGTGAACCTCAACATATCCAGCAAAGCAGCCTGAACCTCACAGGTACAAACTCACCCTACACACTGCAGAAAAGTCTTTTGGCTAAGGAATAGCAACCAAATTATGAGCGTTCATGGATAATATTAATCCTTATCTGCCCCAGATATTATCTAGAAATTCAATTACATGTAGTATAGTATAAGCACTGATTTAGAATGCAGGATCCCCCAAAAAGGCAAAAGTATTCTTCTCACTATGTGAACAGTATAAAATGACCTACAACTTTTTTTCCCTGCTGTCGTTCTCTAAGGATCTGGGGAGGATTATGTAAAGTACAAGAGATTGTTCAGAGAACCTGTAACATTCCTAAACAGTAAAATGGGAAAATAGCCCAATAACAACTGGTATATAAGTTACAGTTTCTAAGTTTGAACCCATGGAGTACTGCATATAATTTTACACATTATACAACCCAATATCTGAAAGAAGTGCAACTTGGAAGTAAATAACAATGAATTGTGATCCTGTTGCAACATGAATCAAAATTTGGCTTCAGTCTTTACTTTCAGTAGAACTAGGGGGAGTTTCTTAAATAGCAGATTTGCTATTTGTAAAACTACAGTAGCCTTTAAAAAATATGTTTAAAAAATTTAGAATTTGTGTTCACAGACACACTACCTAAAATAAGAAAAATTTTAAATGTGTTCCAGGAAAGGTACTAATAATGTATTAATCAGTACTAATATCTACTCAGGACTTCATAAGTGTATGATCAGAAAAGTGATAGATATGTTTTCCCTCAAATTCTATATAAGTAGCAATAAAATGACACAGTTTCAGGCATATTTACTTACCTTGATAAGAAATAAATTTTATTTATAACCACATTGTCATTGAAGTCATTGCCCAATTCAACATAGCAATTGATTTTTATGCATTATATTTGTTGCTTCAAGGTGAAGATGATGAAAAGGGAAAATGGGTAACTGTTACTGTAACCCTGGAAGGAGACTACAGAAAGGTTTGAGAACTGCTACTTCTAAAAACTTCTGCTATGCAACATTATGTTTTGCACAGAAAGCACACATATGAACTTAAATCCATCACTCTGTGCTTCCTCAGAGGACTCTGCTGAAGTTTGAGTGTGGGGAAAACAACTAGTAACAACTAGCACGTTATAGACAATTTCTGGTGTCTGTTCATAAGCAAACAATCTCTGCAGAATACATTCAGGGGACTCTCTCATGGATATCTGGTTTTTACATTTGCTGTGATCCCTAGTGGGACCCTCCAGTTGCCTACTGTCTTGCAAGACAGAATTCCTTAACTCTGAGTAACTTACTAGGAAGATCTGATCTCTCCTAACTTCAGAGTTTCACCCTGTGTATCATATGCTCCAGTTCATCTAAAAAACACAGCTGTCTTGGAGGCAAACATGACTTTTGATGTAACTGGGGCCCATCCCACAAAACAATGTGAAGATCAAGATAAGGAGTGCAGACTGGATCCAATAATAATGCAGGAGCCAGTGTTGTCTGTAGAGCACAGGAATGATGTATCTTCTCTTCCCTTTTAATGATATCTAACAGACCTCTAACTTTCATTAAACTCTGCAAAAGGAACTCACAAAATCTGGCAGCTTTAGATAGAATTGCTTCAAGCCTCAAATACCATCAGTTTTGGACCTACCCCAGCTCAGAAAGGGACTATATAGTTGGGGGTATCTTATCCTTAAGGGGAGGCCAAAACCCCATGAAATCTGAGGAAAATGTGGGGGGTGGAGTGGTGTAGAAGACTGAGCATCGGACCTCAGACTTGTTACTGAAATATTAGCCAAACTAGCGAGACTTGCAGGAATCAGTGAAAGTTAAAAGGGAAAGTTTAGGTTCCCTGAAATGTAAAGGATCCGGGCACGGAAAAAACGAAGGAAGCAAGGAGCTTTACGTTAAGCCAAACAGTTGGAGGGACACCATCAAGAGCTGGTAAATCCAAATCCTTGGTGTGCTATAGCTGTTTCCATAACATAAAAAAGTTGAATTTTTTTAAATTTTAGCCCACGGTTTCATTAATAATAAAATTAGTTCTAAATGCAAATAAAAGCATTATAAAAATATCTGCTCAAAATATTTTAGGTGTATCTATGTTTAATTGTGTTAAATAATTTAAATGGGCAATTAGCGCATCTCTATCCTTAATTAGCAAAAGAAAAATGGAGAATTTTATTGATGTGAATGTAAAAGAAATACAATCCTTTTAAAACTATTTATTTTCATTTAACTGAACTGCCTTGCCATACTAAAAAAACATTTTGCAGAGGTTAAATAAAGTATTTCATGGCAACCGCTGCTTCTTAGTGCCTGTGTAACAAGAAACATGAGCCAGCCAAAGTTGTGCAAGTTGGTTTTCTTTCCCAGTAAGAGAATGTGGTATCTAAGACCTTGTCCTAACTCATTTTATCCCCAAGAGTAAGTCAAGTAAGTCAAGTATGAACTGATGCCTGGAGGGAAGTCCCTGACTCCAGAAGTATGGATTATTTCACATTTATCTTACAATCTGCTCTCAGAGTTCTTAAAATTCACTAACTTGGCAAGTCAGGAATTATCATGAGAAATGAAATAATTTCATAACTATGAAGTCATCTAGCATTCCATGAATATGACACTCAGAGGGTTTGTCCTTGCTTGGGCATTATTCTGACCTTTGGATAACAAACTGCTAGATAGTTTTGCATGGAAACAATTAGAAAAGTGCCATAGTATAACAGGGACAACCTGATGTCTGCATTGAGTTCTTGTTTTCATTTCAAGGATTTGTATTAACCATTAAAAAAACCGTACATAACAATGTTTGTAACAATATTTAAACAAACTTGTTTTGTATGATTTAAAATGACAAAAGATTGTACTGGTTAGATGAATTGCCATTCTGAATGCTGTATTTACAACAACTCGTAGTGGCAATAACCAAATGAATACACTTATAGGAGAATGCCAAGGTTCTCTCTTTAGAAGACCTTTGTAAAGAAAATTTGTTTCTATCTCAACAGTGTGTCGGATGCCTGTGCTTCCATATAGTTTCAGTGAAATTACCTCAGTGCTATTTTTCAGTCTCTAAATTTCCCAGCAAGACATGGCTGTTTAAAAATGTTAAGAGAGCAGAAATTGTCTTGAAATTATTCCAAAGATTGGGACAAGGGAAGTATAACCTCCCTACCAGAAGAGCCTGCTGGCCAGCAGTGTGGCTGAGTCAGGAGTCAGCTGTTAGCTTTGCCATCTCCTGGGATATGGGAATCCATCATGACACTGATGACTTTTTATCAGCCCAGTTCTTCAGTGAATCTAAATCCGATCAGAGCAAAACAGAATGGGGAAACCCTTTGACATCACCAACTGTTAGCTGAAGAATGAGTATCTGAAAAATGAATCTAAAGCTCCTACTGTCACCTCACCAACTCCCTTATGTGTAATTTGGTTTTCTGATGGACTTTTCCACCTTTCATCCTGCACTTTTGTTTTTCATTTAATAAGAAACTTACATAGCAGCCATGAAAACTGATTGTTTTGCACTGCTCAAGTCTGACTGAAAGCACAGTTTAAGTTTTCCAGGTGTTACATGTCTAACGCCATACATTCTGAGAGTGGTTTTTAGCAGTTCAGTTGAAACTAAGAGAAAGCATAAGTAATGAGCTGTCATTTTAACTCTTCAACATAAAACTCTTTCCAGTTTGAACCATTGCTGAATATACATCATACTCAGAACTACATCTTTAGTAGATCTATCTAAAATGAGGATTTTCACAACCGAATAATTTTATATAAGTAACCAGAAAATGGATGTAACAAATATTTAAGAGGAAAGCCTTACTTAGTTCTGGGTTTATTTACCTTGCTTTAAATACTTCCTTCTTCTTCCTTGTATTTTTTGAAAAAGTTTAAATGTAATTTTAGGTGGTTGTTACAAATGCAAGTGATAATTGGTTATGAAATATAGGTTACACTCACTTAGCTTTCTTTCTCCCTCACACAACCAAAGGCAATGACAACAACTGTAATCCCACGTCACCTGATGAGTGGGGATCCTGTCTCACACTTTGACACATGCCCAGTTGCACAGAGCACAGTCACCACTTGGTTTGCTGGCCTGTGGGGCATCACAGGCATTTTGCACATATGAGAAAACATGTCTTTTTTTACAACTTGGAATGGGACATACAGTACTCCAGAGTCTCTAAGTCTTCAAAGGCCTCTCTCTGACACTACTACACCAGCACACACTTTTTTATAACAGCTCCTCTGTTGCTGGGCTAAGATGGTCCTTTATTAGCTTGGCTTCCTCTTAACTTATGCCCTGACTTCAGTGTCAACTGCAATTGTTTACTCTGGCAGATTTTGCTCTGCACAGATGACCACATTCATGTAAAATTCAGTAGTTTTGCATATCCACCAGCTGACATGTGAATGAAAACCACAGTAAATTTGCCATCTCTGCCTCCCAGTGTAACTTGAAACTTGTCAGCAGTGAAAGTGGGCACAACTCCTGTTTAGAATTACCATTCAAAATTTGCCTTCTTTCTCACATGCCAAGACTGGCATTTCCTAGGGCTCTAGAGGAGTTAGGAACTCCCATTCACTACAATCCTCCTAGAATCTGTTAAAATGTTAGTAACTTTTCAGGGCAGGACTACTGCTCAGCAAATGGGGTGGCACAGGTCTGTAGTTTCCTACTCAGCAGGAGCTGGGTATATACTAAGAAAATAGAAGAAGTGGGTTTGCTGTTTCATAAACCTTTTAAAATTAGATTTAAGTTCTTGTCCTGTCTTGAATTAAGATGAGACATCTACTTTTCACCACCACCCAAGTGATGCTCTACTCTCACAAGTAACAAGTAAGAGGACAAGAGGAAATGGCCTCAAGTTGTGCCAAGAAGATTTAGACTGGATATTAGGAAAGGTTGCTTCATGGTAAGGGTTGTCAAGCATTGGAAGAGGCTGCCCAGGGAATGGCTGAGTCATCATCCCTGAAAGTCTTTAAAAGATGTGTGGATGTAGCACTTAGAGACATAGTTTTGTGGTAGACTTGGCAGTACTGGGTAGGATCAATGATTTTAAAGAACTTTCCAACTTAAATGATTCTATAGTTTCACAGAAATACTTCCTGTTGATAGTTTAAAACAATTTTATTTCAGTTTCAGTGTTTATCCTTAAAACCAAAAAATCCAATAATCCAGAAACTGTATTATCTAAACTATATAAGTGGGGTGTTTCTGACAATTTCAAATCTTTTCTAAGGCAAGCACTAAGTTGAGAACTTTGTCCAGTTTGACCCTCTTCTGCAAACAATTTCAGCGAACAGATGCTTCTGGTAAAAACAATTGGTTAAAAAAATTCCCCAAGCCTCTAATGTACATCTCAGAAAACATGGATCACTTAGTTATAGAAACCTGGCAATCTGTCTTTCCTTTTTTCAGAAGCTTCACACAACTGCTTCGTTTTACAAAAAGTCCACATCCAGTTCTACTCTTGAGTAACTTTTAAAGACTTCTGGCTTTCCTCACACTTTGTTTACCTTTTCTCTGTATTGCCTCAGTGTGTGATTCCTGAAGGAACTGGAGCTTTAGAGGTAGCTGAGATCACAGAGAAAACTGAAGAATCAGTGCATAAAGCCACTATCAGCTTTAGCAAATGCTGCCCTGGAAGAGCTGTTTCTGACATACCTGTGGGGACTTGTGCGAGCGCCAGCTGTACTGGTGGCTGTGGAGAGTAGCCAGCAAAATATTCTCATCAGTATCCACCTGGCCAAACCTCAGCGTCTCTTGGGTGTCATTACAGATCACAAAATGGCTGAAGACAAACTCCTCTGCCTCAGGGCATCGGTTCTGAAAGGAAAGGGATGTGAAAGCCAGTAAGAATCAATGTCAGTTGCAGTACATTTGGCAGCTGCCTGCCCAGTGGTGAGTGTTACAACACAAAAATGCAAGATCTCTTCCCTTAGCTTTGGCCTCATAGTAATCTCTGCAAAATCCAGTTTCTTGGTTGCCAAAATATATCCTAAGACTTAAAATATTTTACTTGATGTTTCTGTAATGCAAATCCTAAAGATTTAAAACTACAATAAAACGAAATTTTCTAATTTGGGTAAAAAACTTCAACAACGTTAAATTCTGTGGGAAATGATGGGCATTGCCCTGACATAGGGCAGACAGGGTACAACAGGCTGAGCAGAGAGGCATGAAGAGGTTTCTCAGTGCATGACACCTGAGCTCTCAGGTCAACAGGTTTCCAGTTCCCCTTCCCCAGCTTCTGCTTCTACTTTGAATATTGCTGTGGATCATCTGAAGACTCCCTCTTTTTCTGGTACCACATCACTTGAAAAGACAACTAAAGAAAAAAAAGGAGACACGACTAGAGTATTTTCACAGCTCCATGAGGCTAGTTTGAAAATGCATCATACCATTTAATAGAGAAAAGAAAAAAAAATCACGGGTTTTAAAAGCATTTTAGATTTTACAATATTTTTTCTCCAGCATCTTTCAATCCTTCTCTTTCTGCTTTTTGTCTGTCTGCTTGTCACTCTGTTGACACCATAAGATCATATGATAGTCATAAAAATTGCCACAGCTACAGGTTTTCCACCCCTGAAGGCACGAACTATAATCCCCTGTATGGGAGAGGTCAAAGTGTGACTGACAATTTGATTTGGAGATCATCTCTGATATATTTCTGCCCTAGTGACTAGTGGGCTGGTACCTTCACTTACAAGCAACTATCTAGCAACTGCAAAAATTACTCAAAGAAACCAACATTTGGATAGTCTTTATGCAATTTAATCGTTCTAACACAAAATACTCATCTTGTGGTTTTTGTTACCTCTTATTGACCCATCTTTGCTAGCACACTTATGACAATATTTTTTCGTTGGTTGGTTTCCCTCTTCACAACATAGCTCAGCTACTCATTTCTCATCCTTTCCTCCCATGATGTTTTCTATAATGTATGGAACCTCCATGGTTTTTCAGAGCTGATTCTGCTTCCCCTCCTTGCTCCCTCAGTGGACCGTTTAAATGGACATTACAAAGCCAGCACCTGCCCTGCCTCTAACCATATGGATCCCTTGGCTCTTTGATAACAATGTGCCTGGAAGCCTGCAGAAATTCAGAGATCAAATGTGAGGGAGAGACATTTTTCCTCATCAATCCCTATGCAGCCTTAGTTATCCTTGAAAACCAGTTTGGTACATTGCTTGTAGCACATTATTGGGTGATGCACATGGAAGTTTTTCTGAGAAGTGAAGTGTGCAAGGTATGTCTAGTTCAGCATCCTTGAATGAATGTTCACAACTGGTTCCTTGGGAAGAACCTACAGTGAATCTACAGGGAGAATCACAGGATGTCTGGGGCCAGAAGAGACCTCTGGAGATCACCTAGACCAAAGCCCCTGCTAAAGCAGGTTCACCTGGAGCAAGTTGCACAGGATCCCATACAGGCAGCTTTTGAATGTCTCCAAAGGAGTCCCCACAATCTCTCTGGGCAATCCGTTCCAGTGACTCACAGTAAAGATGTTTTTCATGATGCTCAGGTAGAACTTCCTTTTTCAGTTTGTGTCTGTTGCCTCTTAGGCCTTAATCAAGGCAGCTTGTAATTCCTTTTATAACTGAATGTCAGAAAGATTGCCTGCGAGTGTTTGTTTGCAAATACTATTCACCCTAGGAATATTTTAGCATGAGAATATTTAGATTAAAACTTCTTTCCAAATCTCTTCTTCTGCATAGGATCAGGTATCGTTTCTGAAACAGAAGTCAGGTGAGCATAACCAAAACTGCACTTCTTCCAAGCAGCACACCTCATTACAGAGCAGTATGTCTGTATCACATTCAGTAGCAGATTTGAGTGTGCTAAAGGCTGACATTTACAGCGCCCCTTCAGAGAGCAGAGTTTATTCTGGCATTTTCTTGTAGAGGATCTATGACTTTTTACTGTCAAGCTGCCATACCCACATACCCATAAGTCTACCACAAATATATATATTTTCCTGTTGCAGCTTTGCAAAATGCTCTTTTTAAGAGGGAGGATTTACTATCCACAGAGTTCAGTATCTTGTTAGAATCAAACCTATACACAACCCCAGGGGAATTTAAGAAAAGCTTTTTATTTTCACTCCAGTTTCTTGCTGATTACACAGAAATTGAAAGAATAATGCCATAAGAGGATGAACTTCCTTCTTTTTACCTTACTAGCATTAACTTAGTTTAAAGTAAGTTAACACAAACTGTAGGTTTTTGCATTTCTCAGAGAGAAAAGAGAATCCAGCGAGTTTTTGGCATGCACAGACCTTCTAAATTCTGCTTGGGGAATGTTATCCTATCAGGAATTATTATTACACTCGCACACATTTTGGTGCTGATGAATGACTGCCATTAATCATTAGTCTTGAAAGCTAGATTTGCTACTAGAATCCAATGCTTTTAAAAACAACAGTTCTCAAAGTTAAGTGAAAGAGATATTTTAGGCTCCATTTTATAATAGTTCTAAACTTCAACCAAGGAAACACCAAGATTTGCATAACAGGGCATTGCTCTGTGCTGTCAGGCTTAAGAGAAAGCTACTGATGCCTCCAGTCTTGATAACAACAGATGACTAAAGGAACATCAAGGAAGCTTGAGCATGCTTTAGCTCAGTGTGATAACTGTGCACTGGACACCCATGCTTCTTTGTCCTTGGGGATCTGCAGCAGTACCCTGTACCTATCACAGGGAACTGATCCCACATTGCTGCTGAAGTCTGACAGCAGAAGCTTCCAGAGTAAGAAGAAAAGGAGGGGGAAAAAAAAAAATGTCAGCAAAAGGATGGAGTGAAGAAAACTTGATTGATAAAAGAATGTCTAGAGAAACCAGATGCAATAAAACCAAATAGAACTAGGCCATTTGTGTGGCAATGATGCTGAAGGGCTGAATGATGACTCCAGGAGCTGAAACACCTAAGTGTGCATTAGAAAAAAATCCCTCTCTGAATTAAATCACCAAATCAAAAGAATCAGCAAAAGATTAACATCCTGAATCAGATACAGATTAGGGTCAGTTCCTGGGGGACAATTTCCTGCCCCTCTTTAGATCATTTTTCAGCTGTTCTTTTCTCTCAGAGAGGCCTGGAAAGTGTTTCTCCTTTATTGGTCTTTCAAATATTTTGTGAATTCTATTCAGAGAGGGGGAAAAACATCTCACATAATACTAGTCACCCGGCTTTCCCTGTCTCAAGACTTTTTGCTTGTGTCTTAGCTCACAGCTATTTCAAAGCATTTCTGGATCTGGAAAAAAACCCACACTGTAAAAGCCTAGGCCTCTTTATATGCACAAAGTTATTTTCTTTGTGCTTCACAAGCTACCGAAGACTTGTGCAAGCTTTTTCTCTCCCTCTCATGTACACAGACACACACACACACACACACACACACACTCTATCACCTAGTAATGCTTTTTTTCACAGAAAGTCTTTAGCAATCAATCTTCCTTGAAGCCCCTCTAAGAGAAAATAACATTTTCCTTTGTACTCTTTAAGCTTCACTCTCATAGCAAAGTCCTGGCATCACCAGCTAGAAACCTTATGCATCCTTTTAACTTTGTTCTTTGTGCTTATTGTAGAAAGATGGGGAAACTACTGTGATCACAGATGTCATTTTGACTGATCCCAGCTCATTAAGAAAACTTACATAACTGCCAATAGAAAGGTTAAGCACCATGCAGACCTTGAGGAAAAGAAGTTCTAGTGGTCTAAAACAGGTTTAAAACAGGAGCTTTTCTAACTTCTGAGGAGTTTGGGAAAACAGTTGCAATGCGAGACCACAAAGGAAAAGCTTTTTCCCAGAAATAACACCTTTCCCAGAAATAACTACCATACCTGGGGAGCTGTTTTCTCAGCTGACCCTCTGTCTCTAGATATCTCAAAGCACTAAGGCTGTAAAACAATTCATGAAGGCTTAAATGCCCAAATAAAGGGAAAAAAATACCACACACTCCACCAATGTATATTTACAGGAGACCCGCATTTTCTATCTCACTTGATAGTCTGTGTTATTATTAAATAATAAAACTAAATTAAAAACAATATTGAAGTTCCTTGTGCAGGTCTTTAATTATTAAACCCATTACTCTAGCTTTATATACAGATGTGCATTAGCCAGTTACTGCTTGTAGTTAAACAGGGATTTCAGATTAGACAGCGAAATTTGTCAAAAGGGGAAACTGTTTTTAAAAAGTGCTAATCCTCTCAGATTTTCAGCATGTGACTTAGAAGTACAAAGCCTGATATTTTTTAGGCTTAACGTACTTTCAAAATGTTCACCATTACTTAATTAAAAAAAAAACAAAAACAAAAAACCACCAACCAAAAAATAACAACAACAAAGATCAGTCCATATCTAGGAAACAAAGACACTGACAGAGGCTTCTGTTAATTCTGAACTCCTGACCTAAAGGTGCATGGCCAAATTGTTTCATGCTTCATCTGTCTGTCTCCTGACTCCAACATCACTTGTTGCAGATTTTAATCCAGTAAAATATATGTGGAGAATTCAAATAACCCTTTCCAGTTATTAAATTCATGCTTCTAGCTGTAGCATTTATATTGCATTTTGTATGAACAGCAAACATCAAACAATGCTTATTATTGGGAAATGTATTCCCTCCCCATTCAGGGCATGCCAACCCTTGCAAACTGGAGGTAAAGTCACATAAAAACCATCTTGGCAACAATTAATTTAATAAGCCATTTTGAACCCACTTGCGTGTTAACTGTTCCCTAATTTCAAAGCGATGCAAGTTTTTAATCTCAAATACTCTGGGCTAGATATCCACCACATCAGAACATGGTGGCAAATACCCCTGACATGAGAGGAAACGAGAAAATTACAGCAACAATTACAGAAGTATATCCTCCTGTGGCTCATGTTAACATTGCCAAATCCATGTATAAATCAGTACCAACTATTCATAGAATGTACCTGTCAGCAATATACCATGCGACATATGGCTCTACTTAATCAAATATACAATTCCATTTTTTCAACTCAGAATATTCCTTCAAGGCACAGAGTAGTCAGTCAGTCATTCACACTGTGATGTGGTTTAAAACATTTAAATATTTATGCACCATATTTTATTTATGTGTATAGCTATGTCTGAGAGATCATTTTTTCCCCCAACCTAAGAGGAAACTGACCTTTCTGAAGGCCATTTTGCAGTAGTTGCCACACATGTCTTAGATGAGGGACTAGTACTAAGTCAGAAATATTTTGGGTTTAAACAGCCTACCAAGGACTCTCTTATACTTTCTATGTTTGTTTTTTATTAAAAGCATTGTTCAAAATATGACAAAAAACAGAAATTGGAGCTACAAAGATTTTTGTTCACATTGATATTTGAGCCAGCTGTGAAGATTTAAATCACACTAGATCTTGTTTTATGAATGTCCTTTTGCAACAAGAAAACCATGGAATGCCCTTAAAAAAGAATTTTTTGATATAAAACAGATGTTTTATCCTTTTTTGGGGGCTTTGTTATTGTAGTGCCATGATAGGTAATTAATTCCCAGGCTCCACATAGGTCTTCAGGCAGATGAAGAGAATGATTTGATTTCAAGGCTGCAGTGCAGTAAGGGAATTACAGGCCTTTGAGGGGTCATTGCAGAAGCAAGTTTCTTATACTGGGACTGGCTACAGCCATTAATGCTGCTTGCACAGAATGTAACATGAAACTAGTGTTGAACTTCAATAAGGATGGAAGTAGTAGCTGGAAACAATATTTGCTGTTGCTCAGACTGAGCTGAGCTGATGTACCATGTGGCACTCACCTTTTCATAAATTAATGGAATATTTTGCATTTCAAGACCAGTGTTTTTATTATTCTGATATAAATCCATGTAGTTTCACTGAAGCTCAGGCTGTTCTGGCTACGTTTACCTTTACATATTTCTTTCCTAATTTTCATTGCTATCGCAGAATTAATGTTTATTAGGAAAAAACACTTTCAGTATAAGCTAGGGTTTTTACATCCTGAAATATTTTTAATGAAAGCAGTTGATATTCTAATCTGCTATTAAATTAATCAAAAGAGCTACATTTTTTTGTAATTATTGTGTTTGCATACCTGTTGCCAAGCTTGAATTGCTGTATTTAGAGAATGCAGTGCGTATTGGCCAAAGCTGATGAAAACAGGGTCAACCATTATCGTGCAGTCAAACAGCCTTCCTGCTGTGCTGCTGGAAACAGCAATCTGCCCCCAGATTTTGAAAGGTTTCACAACACTCTGCATGGTCACATTTCGACACTCCAGAAGTTTACAGTCAGCTTGAGTCGAAAACTGGATCTCCTGGAACACTGACTCATCGTTCCACTGACGAAGATATACATGAGGCTCATCAAAGGAAACTATCATGTACTCTAGTTCAGATGGCATGCTCTTATCAGATAAAAATGGCTGAAGAAACTTTGGTGGTGCTGAAAAGTAAAAGAACAAACAAGACTAGAACATAACCATTGATGCACTCTTTATGTTTTTGTAAATTGTGTTTTTATTGCTTGTACGTAAGATGAAAACAAGCAAATTTATCAAAGAGCTGACATTTTTGAAATCTGAAATGAATCCTGTTCACACTGTTTGTTAGATGTAAAACAGTATCATAATTAATAGCAGCTGCAAACAAAAAGTATCTGCAAACCAAAATCTTTCCACGGTAAATAAACCAGCCAGTGAAACTGCTTTATCTACACACCGCTCAATGCTTCAGATTGCCACCTATTTGGAACAGGGACCATATTTCTGTGAGAATTTTTGCTGCAGTAGGTGTATATGATATTCCACACATAGCACATTACAAACACAATAAGATTTGGCAGTACAGTATTTGCTGACATGTGGCTGTGCAGGCCAACAAGCTCCACATTGGAAGCTGTCTTTGCTGCAATTATGGCCAGTTCAAGACCACAAACCCACTGAAATGTGACACACAAGCCCATAATGCTAGAAATGAAACAAAGCAGTACCCTGAGACTAAAGCATGAGAAATGCATCACAAAAAAGATTTTATCGCGTTCGCTGAAGTCTCAGTCATGCAAAGAGCTGAGCACTCAGGCAGCTGACACTGCAGGGCACGTACACCCCTTGTGTAACATTAAGCATGTGAATATTTCCATTGATGTTATTATTTATGTTGCTGGAACTACTCACATGCTTAAAATTAGCATATGCTCTAGTGCTCTACAGATTTGGAACGAAAACACTCATCCCTATCCAGGATCAAGCCCTGTTATTCTACAAACCATAATGGATACAACAAGTTTTGTGCTCCCTTTGTGTATAACATAGCACAAAGGAGCCCCAAAACTTAAGGCCTTTAGATGCTATAACAACAGTAACAACAGCATAAACTTAGTCATTGTTGAGAAATAAAACAGCTGTGTTCGATTTTAATCTGATTTTTGCCTTTTCCAGTATATATAATTTTAAAGACTGAGCATCTGGAATTGGAGTGTAATAGTGAGGAAGATTATGCACTGATAGAGGGAGCTGATAGAGAAGAAATTATCTGCTAGTCATTGAATGTTAGTCTTTCTATGATTTGATAATGAATGTATTATAATACTTGCAGAAACACAAAAACTACACACAAAGAAAGCTGTCCCTGTCAAAAATATCCAAGAAGATTGCCCATCTTCCATAGAAAGCATTCCTGGCATTTGAAAATCAGACAATAATCTAAAGATCTCTTGGAATGTATTTGCCATTAATGCAATGACAGAGAGCACTGAACAAAACCAGATGTAGCTCCAAAAGTGATCATAACTGAAATAACTTAAATCTGCAGTTCTCAGAGCTTTTCCAAGGAATTTTTACTAAGCGGGCTGCAAAACCTTCAAGTATTTTAACAGTACTGTTAATACACTGGAAAATGTAAAAGATCAAATTCATTCACTAAGATGGCTCAAAAGTGCAGTGGCACCTGCTGTCCCTAATCAGACTATGGAAAACAGACAGCTTCTACAGTTACCCGCTCTGGGGGCAGGAAGGGGCTGCTCTTCCAGCCTCCCTGCCAGCCCTCTGGACAGGCTCAGTGCACACAAGTCATCAGTTTCACCCTGCAGCCTGTGCCACTGGCGGCTGCTTGTGATGGCTTGGCTCAAGAATGCCTGTTTGAGTGAGGAAATGGGGACTACACAGAGCAGCAGAGTGGTTAAGCAGCATCTGTGAACAATATGTTTTTTTTTTTTTTATTATCCTACATAAAGCAGTACATACCTGTGCCGAGTTGATCGAGATGATGGCATAGGTGGACTTCCAAACAGGTAAACTGGATCAACACACTTAGTGATGGCACAAACCAAGGAGTGAAACAAGAATCAACCCTGGTACAAGCTGCTAATGCCGTGGGGGTCACAAGCTGATCGCACGCGCTTTGGGAGCCAGATTCACTTTCTGAGCTGCAGAAGGAAGATAACAAAGCACTTCTTGAGCACTTCCAGGATTTTGCACCTTTACAGCAGGAATTGATGACGTTCCACACTCTTTTTCTGACATAGACAATATCATCGTTTTATTTTACCTGCTAATGCCAGTGCTGCTAATGCCAGCGTCTGTACTTTTTCCAAAGCAGACCATAACAGACAAGATTGCAATCCGTCCATGCTTTTATCAAACTACACTTTCAATTTACAAATATTTGAACCACAAACCCGAAGTCTATTTGCAGAAAATAAAACCAAAATATGCCAGGTATCTTTAACTGTTGAAATAGCTGAAAAGAGTATTATTGTTATTAAAGCTATAAGAATGAGCTGAAAGTTCATCAGGTCAAGAGAATGATTTGGTTTTTTCCACTTTATTTTAAGGAAACCAACTTGCAACTATCAAACTAGTTCTATGTATGAACCCCTAGTCTTTGTAAGCTTTATTTCTTTTGCCCTTCTCACTCTAAAATCATAATTAAAAATAATCTTCAAGTATTATAAGTTCAGTCTGGAGCCTTTTACTAGTATCCATTACAACATATTAACTATACATTTAAAGTGCCACCCCCTTGAATTTTTTTCATAGCTGAGCTCCTAACACCATGAATTATCTTTCAGTCTCTTGAGAGAAACTAAAACTACATCACAATTCTATAAGCTGCTAAGACACCACAGAAGTACAAATAAACTTTCTAATTTAGCCAAAACTACCCTTAATGTTCCTTATTCTCACTCTCTTTGAAGTTTGGCTCTCAAGAGTTTTAGTTTAAGAGTTTAGACTTGATTCAAGAGAATTACAACCACACCCTCAGCCAAATACTGTCTTTATTTTCAAAATAAAATTTAATGGAAGATGGACTAAGGTCAACTCAATATTTTTGTCAGAAAGTCATTAGTTTTTATAAAGCACCATAAATCCACTTCCATTAACACTTTAAAGATATTTTAAATTCAGACATAAGTTCAGATTTGAACAATGGCTTTCCAAGTGACATACCTTAAGCTTTTAGGACCAGATTTTTCATGGTGCAATGTGTTTTACTTCAAAATTATGCACAAATATAGTGGGTACTCAAAATGTTCAGCTGCAAACACATGGAATTCCATGGATAGGTAAATTGATCAGTATTATTTAGTGTTGCAGTAACTATCTAGTAGAGTATTTATTTATAGAGCTTAAATCCAACTTAAGACTTGTGGACATAAAATACTTATGCAGCAGTAAAACCCAACTAAGATTAGCTAATTAACAAAGAATCATGACAGGATACTAAGAATGGATTGGATCAGGAAAGTATGAAAGATATATGACTTAATCAGAATTTTAGCTGCTTTCCTGTGCTTCTTAACCTGTTTAAATTGTTTGTTTACATTCCAAAACCAGTGTTGTAGGCCTTTTGAGAACTGGCACCCTTGGAAATAAAATCATTCTTTGTGTTCACATGATAAAATATCTGTGGGACTGGAAAACAGAGAAATAGGATGCTTTATTTTGGTCTGCCATGGATATTTCTTAGATTACTGGAACAAAGGAAGGAAGCAAATCCAAAAGTACAAAACTTCATATGCTGATTTAGTCAACTAAGTACTTTTGAATCTGCAAAACTGGTTAGTTCTCTCAGAGTAACAATTAATATTTTAAGATTTTTTTGTTTGTTGCATTTTGATTAGAAACAGAAATTCAGGAACAGTTTTCTCTTGGGGTAGATGAGTGCAAACAAATGGTAATCAAACTACTAAGAACTTTTAAAAAAACTAATTGCATCTTGATATTCTGAATAAAGACTTAATTTCATGAGCTGTAATAATAACACTGCTTGCAATAAAGAGGAAGGACATTTATTTCTGATATTTATATCTGATTTTTGAGATTTATTCTGAAAATCTACATTTCTTTTCCTCAGAAACCTATTTCTTGACTCATATATCAGTGACTAAGCAGGAGAAATTTTTATTTCTTTTGATGTATTTTGAAGATGCGTATTTTCATAGAATAAAAACCAAACAAAACCTTCAATTTTCTTATTTAGTCAAACTTTATATATCTGCTTTTAATTCATTAAGCATTTTTGTAATTTCTCACTCATAACCACCACGACGACAGAGCAACAGGACATGCTTGATGCAGAAGGAAATGTGGCAGGAGCTTCACACCAGGGAGATAATATAAAGCATTTAGCCGTATTTTTCTCCATTTTTTCTGCTCCACAAACAACAGACCACACAGAGGTAATATTCTGCAAGTTAAAATGTTGGGAACAAAAAGATTCAAAGCTGCTTTTTGTTTCCTGATGGAGTTGCCTTAAAAACCAAAAAGGCCCAACACTGAAACCTTGCAAAATTCAGAGTCCAACCAGGTGCTTAAAAACTTAACCAGAGAGAAACAGCAAATGAGGGTGGGACAATGTTGCCCCATGGGACAGAACTGGCCTTGCATCCTCTCCCCTGCAAGGGAGGGACAAGTGCTGGCAATGGGGGACTGAGAGGAGCAGGACAGTCCATCCCTCACTGCAGCTTAGAGGGTAAAGTCTCTACAGAGAGAAAACAGCCTTCTAGGAACCGTCTGAAAAAAAAAATGCAGCAAGGATCTTTCATCACTGTTCCCATCTGCCCCGCCTTTTCCTGAAGTGTAATTGTTTTATCTGTGAGGGGGTCCGTTTGATTTTTACTCAACCAGAAACCATATTCAGAATTATAGCTCCAACATCATCATGAAAATAAGAATACACTAACAGTATAAGCCAGTTCCAGTACAAAATATCCTAAAAGCAGCATTCAAATTATTGTAGTATTTTCTTTAAAAACCCAGCTGTGATAAAAAGTCATAACATAAATGAACCATTTTTAAAGAGGAACTGTAGTCACTACCATGACCCTGTGATTTTAAATTGAATCTCATTTAAACTTTTTGCCTAGGTAGACTTCCATCAGATGTGTTGCACTGCCACTTTCTCCTTTGACTTTGCAGAGAGCACAAAAATAAAAAACCACAGCCCTTTATCATATGCTGTGCACAAACAGCAAATAAAGCAGTGTTAACTGAAAATACAGGAAAATTTCTATTAAGTCTTGGTGAATGACAGTAGGAGCATTAATATCATAAGAAGATGTGATTGTGAAATCAAAATTTGTTCATCAAGTGAATACAATATAAAACCACCCTCACATTTCTTCACTGCCTTGGAGCTACAAAATGAAGCATGGACTGTCCACAATTTTACAGCTGTGAAAGAAGAGGAAGAATCAGATTCTAGTGCTTTGTGTTTGGCACATCATGCTAAAGGAGGAATGTGGCAAAATCAGAGGAAATTAAAAATAAAACTGACCTGACTTTATTACTAGAATTTTAATTTTTTTAAAATTTTTTTTTTAATAAGTGCTGGGAAGTATCAGAATATATTTAATGGAAAATACCTACATTTGAAGTCATATAAATGATGATATTTCACATCATGCAAAGCAGCTCAAGTTAAGCATGTAGCAACTGAGAACAATGACTTAGCAGTGACCTGCACTATTCTTGTTATTTTAAGAGAGGAATATTTAAACCAAAACTGCCATTTGTGATGAAACTACAACATGGAAAATATCCACTAGGAAGAAGAAAGAGACTACTTAACTCATTTAATTTATGACTCAAATGCTGGTCTGAACCCAAATTGTTAGAGGTCAAAATCCAGTACATCATTTACTTTGAATAAAAGCTGAAACAATTAGCAAGAAACATGATCATGATTCCTCACTTGAATTTTTAAAAAGTAGCAATTTAAGGCTTATTTAAAAGTTTTTGTACTTGTTTCATGGTTTGTATCTTAAGGCACTTTCAATTACTATTTTATATTAGTATGTCAGTAATTATAAAAATACTGTTTAAATTACACAGAAGATGCACAAATATATAAAACATCTTGTAATGTAGCCCATTTAAACAAAATAATTATAAATCATTCCCAGCCAAACCAGGAAGAGGCTTTAGTGTCTCACCAACCAAACAGAGCTTAAAAAGTAATTTCAATTATGATTTGTTAGTCCTGCAACAGGCAAATGCAACCCATAAAATTAATTTATCCTGTGAAAATTTCCTTGTAATCCCCTGTTTTAAGGTCTTCCATAAACAGTCATTTATGATATATTTTTTTCATAAACACTGTACGACACCCCCAAAGAGATGCTAAATTATTTCACTTAGTACTTCAAATTTGTTCATTCACTGAATAAATTTTCATAAACGTTAACGCAAACCTTATACATACATAGAAATAATGAATGGGATACAAAATTCTCAAAAATAAACAACATACATGTATCTATTATGCCCTTCACCAGATAGCTCCTTCATTTTTATACTTCCAGTCAGTTCCTGATCAATCTCAGAAGAGCTTGAATACCAAAGGATTGAATCATGACATCTTTGCATATTCCCATATTCATTACTGGCTGCTCTATTTCACCCTGCCAGCTACTGCTCATCATATCAGCTGAATCTGCATCTTCTCACAAACCCTGTTGTTTTCCTGTCACATGAGACACCTAAATTTCATACCTTATAACTAATATTAGGAACCAGTAATAAAGTACTAAAGCACAATGGATCAGCTCTCTGCTATTAATAATTAGCATATCACAGAGGTTACCACAAAAAAAACAACCCTGCAGAATTGTAAGGAAAAAATATTATCACTGAGCAGCAGCTGCATGCATATGGCAGTGGTTAGAGTCTGACCCAAAACGCAACATCAAAATAAGAAGATAAACTTCAACAAGACTAAGCATTTTTATACTTAACAATTAATGGTGTATTATAATTACTAATCAATCATACAGTTGCAATATGTAATGATTGTCAAATCATCATGAGTGTAAAGGAAAACTGAGGTTCAACTTTTATACAGCCTTTGTTTCTTACTCTCACAGATTCCTCAGCGTCAGAATTCCCTGGTTTAACACTCAGCCCTGGCATTAAGCCTTGAGGCTCATCCCACAAGTCTGCAAAATCCCATGTTAAATGCTTGCTTTAGGAACAAGACTTTGACATTTACCACAACATGGGCACTCTCTCTCTGTCAAAACTGAAGAAGTTTGGCATTCTTTATCTATGTTCTAGATAAAGAACCTAGAACATATTTCAGAGTGCTTGGTGGGAAGAAATTATCCATACCAGCAGCAGTATGTTTCATGAACCCAGTTTCATCAAAGTTACTGCCCACATGGACTTCCTATAAGCCACCAGACATCTAAAAAGGTTTGTCTTCTCTGCAAGCCCACAGTTTCTGTCACCACCTCCTACACAAAGCTTCCCTTTAACAGAACATGATTCCCTAGGGCTTAACCATTACCTTCAATTTGTTCTGTAGCTGTACCATACAAATTCAGTTCTTGGGCACAGTCTCCAAACTTCCCAGTCAGTGACATGCCACTGGCATGTTTGCTCTGTCTCCAAGAAAAAGCCACTGTGCCTCAAACACTGTAGGTCAAAGCCTCTTATCTGAGGAACAGCTGCTCTTGTTTTGACCCATTGAGTTTTTCTGAGAAGGATCACTCCAGACTGGTCAGGACTACTTCCACACCAGTCCTTCCTGCAGCCATCCTTAAGAAATCTTGCAGTGCAGCTTTGTTTGAATTTACATCAGTTTGAATTTTTATCATAGAACCACAGACTGGGCTGGGTTGAAAGGAACCCTAAAGATCATAGTTACAACACCCCTGCCAAAGGCAGTGACAACTTATGCTAGACCAGGATGGTCAAAGTCCCACCCAACCTGGCCTTGAGCACATCCAGGGATGAGGCACCCACAGCTTCCCTGGACAGCCTATTCCAGTGCCTCACCACCCTCATAGTGAAGAATTTCTTCCTAATATCTAATCTAAACCTGCCCTCTTTCAACTTAAATCCACCTCCCCTTATCACTACATGTCCTTGTAAAAAGTCTCGCTCCAGCTTTCTTTAGGTTCTGAAATGCTGCTCTAAAGTCTCCTCAGAGACACCTTTTTCTCACACTGAAAAATTCCAAGTCTCTCAGTCTGTCTTCACAGGAGAGATGCTCCAGCCCTCTGACCATCTTTGTGGCTCTTCTCTGGAATCACTCCAGCAGGTCCACATCCTTCTTAAGTTTGGGGCCTCAAGAACTGGACACGTTAGTCCAGGTCTCCTGAGAGCAAGCCCATGCCTCCAAATTAAAAACATATATATATGAGAATATATTTTTTTCTCTCCTCTGATTGAAATCAGAGGGTTTCATCGCATATCCCACAGCTTCTGGAGTTCACCCTGACCTACACAAATCTTTAAATTTCCAGTCTACTGTTAGTTCATATTCATGTTCATAAGCTACACTTCTTAAAGCTATTACGAATTCCCCAGGCCAACCAAAGTATCAGGACTAGTGACTCTGCAGCCTCTGGACAGGTAGATGTCAGTTCAAGGAACTTTCCTTTGACTTCCCTCTTCTGTCTATTTACTTCAAATGCTTCAGCAGTGAGGTAAATGTTTTTTGCTGCCTTCATTGCTCTCCTGCTATCCATGTGCAGTGAACTGCAAATGCTTCAGTTTAATTCCCGTTGTTTCTGAACAATTACAGCTCATTAGCTTATCAGAGCTCCCTGAATAAAACACTGCATATAGTGATAAACCCTATTTGAGCAGAAAACAGTGAACATGACTACAGTGCTAAATGTCTTGATGAAAAAAAATCTACTAAATTTCACTACATCATTTCCAGTTCCCACCGAGTTCGCATTTCTGTGGTGTTAAGCTGACCAGGAAGGCAATTCTGCCAGGGTCCCACATTCAGAGGAATTAACCTTGTCTAAAGCACTTAACTTCTCAATGATGAAAATGCATTCTTTCACAATTAACATCAAGAAATCATTTCCAACCTGATACTATTAATGGAAACCAGATGTTTAATTTTCTTCATTGATTTTGTTAGCCATGCTCATATTCCCTGATTTCTCTGAATTCTGTAGCTTCGTTCAACAGATACGTGGATGCTACATACTCACCGAAGCTTGGTTCATATACAAGCAGCAAGAATCACCAAATACCACTGATCCAAGAGAGCAATTTTGGGTTTTCTGCTATAAATATAAAATGTTAAGCAGGTCTTCAAGCACTGCTGTTGAATTGTATGGAATTGCTGAATTTAAGTTTCTTTTACTCTACATATTAACCAAAATTGAATGAATGAAAACAGAGTGAATATCTGAATGAAAACAGAGTGAATATCTGTCATTGTACATTATTTCTAGCTGTAAACATATTGAAAAAAGGATCCTCAGTATTTAAAAACACTGATTTTTTTTTACTGTTAGCACAGTACACAATCTGTGTGAATAATAACGCAATACAATTGAAATAATAGAATTTTGTTAAATATCTTTAAAATAATCATTGAATGGCACTGAGGAGAGAATCAAAGTGATGTGTAAGCATTGCATGGAAGAAGAATGTTTACTCCTACATTATAGAATGGATTGCACCTAAAGCCTTCTTTTTTTAATTAGCTGATTTTACTGCCTCATGCAGCTAAGAGGTCTCAGGACCTGTTTGCCTGCACTTTTCAGTAAGCCTTGTATTCAAAAAATGGATGGTTATGCTGCTAGGCTGCTATGAACCTAAAGGAAAGCTCTTTTTGTGTGTGTACACTCCATGCCCTTGTGTGAGGGTGAGCTACAGTCTGAAGCTTGCACAGGACTAACACCTCTTATTGAATATAAAAAAAGAATCTTAATTTCTCAGTCTCTTGAAACTGATTTTTCGGGAGTGCAGCATTAAACGCTTTTTCCCCTCCTCCTTACCTTTGGTCATCAGCCATGTTCTGGCTGCTGTTGAGGACAATCCTCCAGAGGTCAGAGGCTATGAGCTCCTTCTGGTCGTTCACAAGGCTGATGCTGGGCAGCTGCAGCTCACAGACTTTGCTTTCTGACAGACTGAATTCCCGGAATGCAACAAATGACTTCTGCAGCTCATCCCAGTACTCCAAGCTGCAAGGAACCTGTGATAAAAGGGAGAAGGCATAATTACTTTATGCTTGATTGCAAATATAATGCATTATAATCTATACGCTAAAAGTGTAAAACTAATTAAACTAAATAAAAGTAAATGGTCATACAGGAAATCTTAACTGTAACCATTACTCAGATTTGTGCTGTCTTGACTTAAATAAAACTGTTTTTAGAACATCACTGCAGACTAACACTTCCAACTTTCTCTTCCTCTGTACAAAAATAGCTGCTTGTTCCACAGGAAACCATGAATAAAAAAGACAATTAATCTAATGCAAACATTATTTGTATTATGCAGCCAAAAAATCCATCAGATGTCTACATACCATCAAAGACATTGTAGGCATCATTAATTTTTTTAACTCATTGTTTTAGTTTTATTACATAACAAAATATACGTTTATTAAAATAATCAATGATGCAGAGAAAAAAATTATAATAGAAAACACAACACTTTGTGGTGGGCCAACACATTGCTAAAATCCTAGGTGAAATAATGAAGCACTTGTAAGCATATGATCTTTTTTTCCAAGGACTATTTAGACAAATAAAGGCAAATGAAACCAAATAAATACATAGTGGCTTCTGTTTAATTACACCCCTAAATTTAAGTCTGTAAATAATCCACTTGGATTATTTCAGGATGTATCACTGAACTGGAGAGAAAGTTATTATAGTCATTCATATAGGCAATAGAAAACCAATTTTAATAAAAGTATAGGCATCTTTATTTTTTTTAATAGCAAGAAAGTGAATGAGACTATGAATTTAAAACAAATGCAAACTCAGTCAGCTACAAAGATTTTAGAGAAAAGATACAGAAAGCCACAGGTATGGCAATTGTACATGCCCAAGAATTACTAAAATCAAGCTGACATAAAGCAAATAGTAAGAAAAAATTGTATATGTATGTGTTATTACCTGTTTTATCCCTCTGTATAGACATACATACATAAATAACCAGGAAAAAAATAAGAATGTGGGAGAGATGCAAGTAAATTTATAAAAAGTTTCGTAAGTGTTCTTCCTTGTTATTCAGTAAAGATTATACTGCAGATGACAGTAAGCTGATTAATTAAGAAGAATGAAGGTTAAGAAGGAAAATTCAGGGAGCTCAATGGTTCAAGCTGGGGAGGGCAAAGGAACATAAATAATCACCAAAGAATTCTGGAGGAATTAACATGTGGAACCACAGAGCCTGAAAGGTAGATTTTAACTACATCTGTCAAGCCACAAGGATATGTGAAGACCAGAAAAAGCAACCACAGTCACTAAAATTTTTTTAGTTCAAGATGTAGGACAAAAAAAAAATTTATCTAATAACTGTCAGTAAACCTCTGATGCCAGTAATGTGTGTAACACAGAGTATCAGAGCAGTATCAATCAGGAGAGCTGATTTAATTTTGAAGACTAGAGTGTGAGAAAAAGAGATTGATTTAACATCAAAACCCACGTCATGTAAAGAAAACAACACATCTGTTTATAAGCTGCATATTCAATTAGAAAGGGAGAAGATCTGTAAATGTCAGCTGGAAAAGTGTGAGGCAGTATGATGAAGGCAGGAAAAAGCAAATACCATCTTGAGAGACATCAGGTGAGATATTTCCAAAAGTGAGGGATAAATATTAATTGATTTGTATAAGACATCAAAACATCTTGGTTCTCTGTTGCTAACTGTACAATAGTGCTGTGCACAACAGCAGCAATAAGAAATACTACATTAAATTTGCGGCCATATTTCAAAGTTACACAACATGATTCTTTTTGCTCTCAGTGCCGCTAGACTTTTAGATTTTTTTCAGAACTTCTCAGTGTTAAATTATTTGAATGTTTAATGCTTGTGGACAAACACTCAAGACTGCTACATTACCACAGCAAAGCTCTTACCCTCAATTATGGATACATTAGATATATCCAAAGAACTTCTCTATGTTTACTAGGAACACATAGAGAGCATCTTCCATCATCTGCTGTCTTTTATACTACATTGTGGAGCCATTCTTTTTTTTAAACCTTCACAATCTCTACTGGTGGTAAAACATTTGAGTTTAGTTAAATATTGCAATATTTGGCATATTTCCTATAGCATGAAGTCTTGGAACTACATAATTATAAAAGGATCTGTTTCATTTCTGACAAAAGACTGCAGCTTTTCATGGTTGCATAGATACTTTACATATAGCAGTATTTACTTCTGCATACTTTTAAATCTCAGTCCCTAAAATACCTTGAGATTCTTTTAGGAACCTGATTAAATATATTTGAATACTTGGTTTGGTCTTGTGCTTCCTAAGGTCTATCAAAATCTGAATTACCTTTTCTTATCAATGTTATAGAGTAACATGTGTGCACTGGAAATCTCACAAAGCTATCATATATAGAATATTTATTTCTCTTAGATAACATCTCAAAACAAAACTCTTTCCTTAATGAGAACTTCACAAAATTGGATTAGAATAGAAAGTAATGGATGTTTTAAAAGAGGTTAAGGAGGATGACAAATTCTACTCCCACTAAGATTAATGACCTGGAAGAACAAGTTCAAGAGTATAGTCTGATAATTTTTTAAGCGGCACTACAATACAAAAACCATAAAACTATCAGTAAGGATAGAGGAAAATAATATAGAGAGATTGAAAATAAAGATTCAAAATAAAGGCAGAGTAAAACTTGAAAAAACCTTAACTGGATTTCACACATCCTGTTAAAAAAAAAAGTACTTCAGTATTTCCACTCATTCAGTACGTTGTAGATCTACTGAAACTCCTCCTGAGGAAAAGATGGTAAAATAAAATGAAAACAATTATGCCACAAAAAAGCAATAACTTCCTAATTTGTCTTCAGGCTGTGGTCTGTGGTATAAACTAACTAACACAGTGGAAGTTTCATCTGAGCGTAAGGAAGCACTTTTTTATTGTGAGAGTGACTCAGAGAGATTGTAGAGTCCCCCTGGAGATATTCAAGGACCACCTGGATGCAATCCTGTGCCATATGCTCTGGGATGACCCTTCTTGAACAGGGAGGTTGGACCAGAGGATCCACTTTGGATCCTTTCAGCCTTATTAGCCATTCTGTGATTCTGTACACTGCAGAACAACTTGTAAAGTGAATTATGAAAAATTTGAAAAGGCACAGGAATGATCGTTGAACTCAGCAGTATGAGTAGCCAGGAAAAACATCACTGAACAGTTAATGCAGACTGGTCAGCAAGTAGAAAAGATTATTCTTCTTTTATTTTGTTTACATTTTTTTTCAAACTACACTGTAATATGTCAAGAAATCTATCAGAGTAAGAGACAGGGTGTTTCAAAGTGTCATCTGCACATTAGAGATAAGAAATCAAGGACACACATTATGTGATTGCCTATACAAAATACAGCTCATGCTTTGGAACGACACAAACGATAAGCTTTCTAGTTTGAAGCTTGCAAAAGATTTAGTTCACTTAGAATCTTTGATTTCTTCATATCTAGCTTTATTTTTTCTAGGGGTTTTATTACTAATGCCTGATCTGGATAAGTTTAAGGAAAGATGGTAGCTCTGGGCAATATCGGCTGCCAAAAATAATAGTTGTGAAAGCCTGGAAAGGGGTTATAATGCCAGAACTGAGTCATTAGCAGTGGGAATAAGTGAACTAGCTGCAACAAAAAGATTCCCCACATGTCGGATTAAGTATGATGCTTTTACCTTAAAATATTTGAATAAAACCTAAGCTATAATTCAAATAATTATTACCTCTTAGAAAATGTGATCACTAGGGCTGCCTCTATAAAAGCAAAGCATATCTAATTTTTTTGCTAAACAAGAAGCTTGGTTCTTCAGCAGACACTTCCCTGCAGCTTTTTGTCTTCTTCCATAGCTCTCAAAGACAGTTTTAATTGCAATGATTGTATTCACCTGTCACTTAAGTGTGCATAGAAGTATTATTTAACCATGAGCTCAGATTTAACCAAGAATCTTCAAGCTCTGTTTTGCTAGAAAACCACACTCTGTGGCAAACATACTTATTTAGAAGGATGATCATGGCAATAGGGAACAAAACTACAGTCAAATGCTTTTTTTTTTTAATCAGCATCTCTGTTTAACAACAGAGATTGGAAGCAGAAATGAAAAGCTGTATGAAATAGCCTAAACTCTAAGCAGAGAAACTGAAGGCTGCTACTTTTTCTCTTTACTGCTGTGAACTATAGATACTGGATATCTGAAAATGGCATGGCAATGTTTGGAAGAAGAAGGAAAAAGGTATATTGGCAAGGTACATGACACAAACAAACAACTATTCATAAATGGTTGCCCTGGAGCAAACACCTTTTTAATTAGAAGAGAGCAGATTCCTGTTCACTCTGAATCTCGTTTCACTCTATTTTAAGATGAAAATTTTAATGTATATTACACTAACACATATGAAAAACAATGAGAAACTTGAAAATCCTCTTAAAACCCTGCATCCTTCAAGTAATTTCCTTCACAGTTGTAAACTTATCAGCGAGACAGAACAATGTTAGTAACCAACATGAAGTACTCCCTACTTTGTAGTACTAAAGCCCTACAATGCGGTTGTGTTTTTTCTTACCCATCATTTATTGTGTCACACATTATCAGTATCGGGATAATTTAATTCCTACTTGGAAACTAGGGGGTCAAGAAATGCTAGGCAGGCTGTTTAATGCTGCGTTATTAATTTCATCCTTGTGTTTTACAGATACTCCTTATTCCCACTTGTGGTTATGTGTAATATTGAGACTTGATAGAGAGATGAGTGTTGACCAGTAAGTGCTTTTTAAAGAATTTCAAGATCACAACATGCTTCTATATTTTCCTGTGAGCTGATGTTATCCTCCCAGCTTTAGACTACTTGGCTAATTTGCACTTGAAAAGCGCTGGATGCACACCACTTACCTGTCTACAGGTACATTTCTACAGCTGAGCAGAGAGCCAACATCAGTGGACTTCCACAACCTGCCATGTTACCATAAATGATCATACCTATTATTCAATATACATTTTGTCAGAAGGCTAGCAGGTCTCAGACATGGACATAATTTCCAACTAGGAGAGAAATAATTAAAATATATCCATTTCTTAACTTAATCCCATCTTTTTCATAAACATTTTTTTTGTCCGTAGGAAAAAGCTACTTATTACTTAAATACTGAAGCACATGATTTTAAAACTCAGTATAAAAAAATGAACTTTGAAACTACACACATGCAGATTTCTAGGCTGCAAAATACATCTTGTCCAGTTGAGAAAGAAAAAGAGATACTAACAGCTGGGTTACAGGATGTGCCTAATGTTTCTTTCAGTGATGCTTCCTTTTGATTGATGTATTTTCTAGAAAAGAAGCTTTTACAGAAGATATAGTCATTTCTTGAATCTCAGTCCCTCAGATCGTGGGCGCTTCCTCTTGGAAATTAAGCTATTCTTGGTCCAGAAACAACTACTGTACAAAAAAATGCACACAGAAGACAGGAAGCGTGTGTGTTTTATCTTTTCCAAGCAGGGCCACCTCAGTGGATGAGGCAGAACACAACATAAACTAGCACTCTGAGTCAGACACCAACCCATACTGCGATTTTGACTTCAGCTTCCTGAGCATGAATAAACTGATTGCTCTGTAATAAAGCTATTCTTTTATTAAGATATTTTACTGGTTTAGGGCCAACTGTCTTAAAAATACAATTCTCTCATTAGGTGAACAGAAGTTGCAGTAGCAGGAAATAAAAAGTTTTATCCAGATTTTTATAAGAAAAAAAGTCTTGGCAATAACTACCAGGAACATTACTTTTAAATTTGATTATGAAGTATTATTTATATAAGACTAGCAAAGAACTCCGCAGAAAAATACAATATGTAGAAAATATGCCCAAAAGAAAAACAAATAGACCAGAACTCTGTAATATGCCTGTTCAAACAACATACACAATTCGATCTGACCAGCGGAACACCTACATTTTGGGCAATGTAGGATACTTCAACATCCACATTCCGTATATTTGGTGTGACTGACGGTGTGAAATTGTGCTACAAACCACTTGCCTGTTAGATAATATTTTTTAACCTTCCTCCGAGCTAAGATAGTATCATATCTGTGTAGAAAACAGACTCTCCTGGCACAGCTACAGACCACCAATATCCCCATTTTATGCAGGAAAAAACCAAACAAGCAAACCACCAAAAATAGTGTTACATACCTGTGTATTTCAAGCAGTAAAGTTTATTCCGCTATGGTACACTCTCAATTTTCAACACTGGAATAATCAGACATCCTAACTGGAGATATTTTTCAAAATTATGTAATATAATTTCTTCACAGAATTGTTCTACTTCTCTTTGAATTTTTTAAAAACAAATTTAGTCCGAAAGCTATATCATTTAAACTACAAATACTCGCTCTAAAATTTAATATGCAATATCTGCCTAATTTAATTTTTTTTTACTTTATCTATAGTGAGGTCTTTGGCTGACTAATGAAAATAACTACTATTTGGCTATCTGAGTAATAATATATACCATGGCTCCTTCAACTCCATTTAACATATATACTAATAGTCCTATTAGTATATTTATTTCATTTTATTTAAATTTACATCTGTCCTGCAGTTTATAAAATAAATATCAAATAGAGTTGTAACAAAGAGATGTGAAAGAAAACTCCTGTCTTCTGAGAAAAGTTGTTCTTTAAAAATACATAACTTCCTTTTAGCTGACTTTGGTAAAAAAGCTTCTATACATCTTCAACTAATAGAAGCTATAAAAAACCTTTTGTAATATTGGAACCAGTTGAGAAACCACAAGTATTCAAATGCAGGAAATCATGATTTTATAACATTTTAATGTGATCTACTCTTGGGAAACAAAGTTAACCAAGCCCTATTTCTGTACAGGAAATATTCCACTGTACAGTTGTAATACATTGTGGTGAGGGGTACAGCTGCAATTTTTTCACCTGTAATGCCCCACTGGTATTGTGGCTTACTGAATTGCATCAAGATTGCCTTCCTGTCCGGAAAGCCCTCTAAGTACAAACATGACTCTAAGCCCAGGTTTTATTTTCCCCTGGTATCAGAATATGGTAATTTAAGAGCCCTGAGAAATGCTTTTTAACCTTTTAGAAGAAATATGTAGCATTCTTTTATTAGGAACTATGTTCTTTGCCTTTTTAAAACAACATATGACAAACTTACCAATTTATCAGGCTAGCAGGTTCAGAGCAAATGCAGGTGTGTGGAGTAATGTAATCTGTCACAGATACTGGCTTTTTTCATAATGGAAAAATTACTCTAAACACGCTAACAGCTTTTTTTAAGAAAGCACAGAATAATGGTGGACTATAACTGAGATTTCTGCAGAACTTTAAACAGGAAAATTATATACTGCTAAATGTTAACATTTTCTACAAATTGTCATTCACCTTCACACTAAGTCTATGTGATGATCACTTGTCTTTTGAACAGCAAAAGTAACAACATTTCTTTAATTTATTAGATCTCAATGTATTGTTTCAAGTATTGAAAAACAAAAGCATATGGATCGGAGATCTTACATTAGGGACTCACCTACTTTTTGCAACATCCTTTATTGTCTCTTTCTGATAC
This sequence comes from Phainopepla nitens, assembly GCA_013400175.1. Lineage (NCBI taxonomy): Eukaryota > Metazoa > Chordata > Aves > Passeriformes > Bombycillidae > Phainopepla > Phainopepla nitens. The sequence goes on along the minus strand of VXBQ01014375.1, from coordinate 190,910 downwards.
AGGAACTATCTTCGACATTTCATTTAAGGTTTTTAATTTTCTAGGCTTCAGTATTTATTAATAATATAAGCACTATGATGTTGAAATGTAGTCACCTCTGACCTTTGAGGTTAGCAGTCTATTAATACATAAAGTACCTTATAATTTCCAGTATATGAGCTATTTGGACCACATATTCTCACCACAGTAAAGCCTGACTCCTACAAGAAGTACCACAAAGTCAATGTACAGCCAGAAGGACGTGGGTTTGCGAAGTTTCATAAATCAGAGTCACAAAATCTGAAGAGTACAGAACACGAGGAGAGTGTAAATCTGTCATTAAGATAATCTGATGGTTTCGTCAGTCCTCTGGCACCCGGTAGAATTTTCACTGGCTCACTAGCCCCTAAGGGTAAATTTCACTGTGATGCACAGACAAATTATGCACAACTTCCATTAACATTCCCAACAAGTTACGCTTAACTCCCTGCAGACTGCAGAGAAACTCTGGGACAAACGATAGTCTCATCTTGATGTAGGGAACACTAAGATCACACAGCAAAATAATTAAGATTATACACACACAAACCAGTAACAAAATAGTAAAGTCTGAGATAATCCTACTCTCAGGCAAGGAAGTTCACAAATAATATTTAAAGTTGGAATTCCCTACGAGAGCAGGCTCTGTTTCAACATCTGCTTAAGACTCCAACTTTAGTCCCTATTTCCTTCCTTGCAAGAAAATGAAGACAATACTTATAATTAATAGCCAGAATCTTAACTTTGGAAAACATGTGCAAAACTCAGATCAGAAAATTTTCTTGCCTGCAGATCATCTGAAGTTTAAGTGGCTCAAGGTACAAGCAAACCTACAGGTCTGTTACACGGACCAGCTGTTCGTGTGATGATCTGCACCCATTTTTGAACTCATGCAGGAACAGAAACACTGCATCTACTGCTGAGAAAGAGGTTCCTCACATTAGAATAAATGGTATTTGTTACACTTTTAGTTTATGATCAGGGATGTTCAATAATAATAGTTTCTTTTCAAGCCTGTTGCAACTCTTCACAAAGTAGGGAGATAATAAAAACACTGTATAGAATCTTTACATAGTAGTAGTTTGACTATTACAGTAATTTTGAGTAACATCCAAAGGTAGGATTAACAAGAAATGTAAGCTTTAAAAAGCAGACAAAGCACCAAATTTGCCTTCTGAGCAGTTCACAACAGCCAGAAAAATAATTTCTCCATCCATCTAAACAGTCTCATTATTTGAAGACACTTCTGAGTTGCATGGCAGTAGATTCAATAACTTGCAAACCAACAGGTTTACCAAGAAGCATGCCTGAACTTTACAGCTCATTATCTAGTAACACCATGAACTTAAATCAGTAACCGGTCACACACAAATCATCTGGATTTCCAAAATAGTTGTTGCTTTGGGAATATAAGAAATAAATCAAAAATTTGTGGTTTCCCAGAAAGCACTTTTCCCAGACTCTCAAATGCCCAGCTGAATATTGTAGCCCCAACAGGGAATGAAAAGTAAAAAGGATGCGGAGTCAGCCAAAAATGAGGTATTCTCTGTTAAAAGGAAAAATGAATATCTTTGACACTGATCATAATTCTTTTCCTGTTGACTGTCATGTCAAATCCTTCCTGGAATAATGACTTACAGTAGGTCTAATGTCAGTCATTCTTAAGCTCATGCTTCCTTCAGCCACTGTTTAAACAGCCACGAGGTGTTAGAAAATGACTATTTACTGGCTGACAGTGTTGAAAAAATCAGATTCCAGACTAGCAAGTTTGCAAATGCTTTATTTAAACAGCACATGCGTGTAAGGCAACAGACAATTTTTTGAATCCCTGCCTTTTGAAGTTGGAAATATTTTATGTTCTCCTAAAAGAGATTTCACCACCTTTGGAAATGCTCTGTGTGAATTTTACCACAGTGGTTTTATTTACGTAGTCTTTCCTTATTAAATCCCAGTTAAGCCCTTGCAACCTCAGAACTATACTCTCTGCCCTAAAATATGCTTCAGTAGGCCTTGAGATTTGGTTAATTTAATCACCGCTTTTCTAAACTGTGCTCTGTATCTTAGGACACTATATAAAGAAGAAAGGCCAAAAAAGGAGACCTCAGCACACATTCATCTTTTCAGCACTGTTATAATGCTGACTACACATTGCATGCAATAGGAATCCTGGCAGGTACACAAGGGAAACATCCTCAAATACAAAAACCTGTCAAGGTTATAGTCCAGCAGATATTTTATTTTAACTTCATATGGAGAAATGAGCAAATGCCATAGTTCATCTTTCTTTTGTTTAACAGCTTGCATCTCGCACTAGATGACAATCCAGGAGAAGATTTTTAAGTCTGTGTTAGTGATGCATCTTAAGTAAACCAGATAACTCAGAATTTGGAACACTACACACTGTATGATTACTTTGATTAGATAAATCTGGTTTTCTCCTGTTCTTAAATCCATGCCACTTGGGTAAATGTTCTTGTGACAACACATAGCTTTTGTTTGAGATATGGGGCAGTGCCAGCAACATCCCTCATTGGAAAGATAACTCTACAATGGAATGACAATAAATGAGAATCTCTGTAAAAGGTTCACTAGATAAAACAGGCCTCCAGCTGTACAGGAGATAATTTGCATGTCCTGTTCACCTGCCTGCACAGAAAAGCAGAATATTTCCCTGATGGCATATGAACTGTTTTCCTACCTTGGTGAGCCCCTCCCAATTTTTGCTCTCTCCCCTGCCAACCTAAACCTGTCAACCTTGCTCCTGGTAAAGATAAATGACAGAAAAATATAACCCAGATTACATCAGAAAAGTATAACAACATCACAGCAAAGATAAACATAAATTGGAGATTCTTAAGACTGCAGGAAGACACAGGAAGACTTTGGGGAAACTAGACACACAGTGCAAGTACAGTTCTAAGCCCTGCAGCACAAATATTCAACAGAACTTTCTTTGAGGTTAAATATCTAAATGTAGCTAGCTTCATATTGTATCTGCACAATGTGAAAGTCACTACTGAATCAGTAACAGATTTTTTTCCCTGCTTTCCCTCTTTCAAATTTTAAAAATATCACAGAAACAATTTTAAAAATATCACATATCTCTTCTCAGATTTGGACCTGATAGATCCAAGAAAATGTACAAGCACAGTTGAATTTTGCATCACACAACACTTCTGAAATACAGCCCTTTGTTATGAAGTAAAATATACTCTTCAATTATTCTATATGTTCTGGGACAGTGGAATTATCTGCATAATAATAAACTATTGTCTGAAATCAAAAAGTGCTTTTACTCCTTTCATCCTAATGCCACACTTTCAAGGCAACCAGAACAATCAGGATGGAGGAAATTCCCACAAATTCTCTTTCAACTGTCCTAGTAGCCAGATCAGCTAATGTCCTCATCATTTAGGAGATGAGGAGAGACACTATGAAGCCCTTACTCTGAAATTTAGACTGTCCAGCCCATTCTTGTTCCTAAAGATGCTCATGTATCTTCTACAATTCTGATATTTCAAAAGACATTTCAACAGGAGACATTTGCATACATTTTGCAGGAGACATTTCAACATACATTCTAAACCAAAATCTGCTTGAAGGCTATTACCTTGCTTCAAAGCTCTTGGTGAAAGACATTTCATGGTCAGATTTTCTAAGAATGAGAATCATCACTGCCCACAGATTCCAACTTTACCTGCCATGCCACAAGACCATCACAGAGCAAATAGAAGACCTTTGCCCTGTAATGATGAGCTGGTTGCCTTACAGAATATATTTTAATGTTCTACTGGGAAACTGTGGCATGCCTTAAATCTTCACATGTGAATACTTGCTGAGACAAATTTATAAACACCTGCACATGAGAGTGACCTAAATGTAGCAGTAACAAACTTTTCAAGCAAGATGAGTAGGTTTTTTCTCTCCAGTTTTAAGTACATAAACAAAAGACATACATGTCTTTCTTTAAGCACAGAATAAAACAGGCTTTTGAAGTTGCTCATCCACATATCTTTAACCACAAACTTCCTCTTACTAGCAGTCTACTTGCATGATTTAAGTTTCATCTGTTATAATGGAAAAAGTCTCAAAGAGCATCCCTTTTATTTTGACTTATCAATGTATCAATCTTCAATATTTTAAAAATAATGGAATTGCTACTTCATCTTGCTTTTTATCTTTTGAATAAATTTTGTGAAAGTTATCAAGTTTGGACTTCCCTTTAGTTCTGAGATGGGCATATGATTCTCATGTCAATACCATTCTACACCTTTGAAAGGTGTTTCCTCAAATACTAGTCATCTGAAAGAATGGTAAATCACAAAGAGACAAAGGCCATTTGAAACGTGAAAATGGGACTATAAGGGTTTAATGATTAAACAGAAAGTGTTTGCCATGTCTGTTAAACAGGAAGAACAACAAATTCAGATGCTTTCAACCTCTGCAAAGAAGTATAATCCTGATGCAATTTCTTGCAATTGGGTCTAGGATTCTCACTTCCATCAAACAACTAGATCCAAGTTCTATTTCAAATTGCTAAAGAAAAGCCACATGGTATGCCATGGCAGAGACATCAGCTCTTCCTGTTCTCTCCACAAATAAAAACAATCATCTTTGGACTGTAAAAACAAAATATTAGAAACTTGACCAGTGAAAATTGCTTACCTTTGCAACAACACAAGGTAAAGCACAAGAAAACAGCTTTTGGGGCAATTTAGAAACAAGAGGAAGGTAAGGTTCAACAGACACAATATAGTTCACATCAACTCTTATAATCTGAAGCTGTTCTCTATCCTTTGGCTATACCAGATAACATGTACCTTCAATATTTAGAAAAGTTCTCTTTATGGGGAAGCTTTTGCAAGTTCCAGGAATTTGAATAATAGCTATAAAACCAGAGAGTTCTAAAACCTACCCATGATTAAAACATTATGCTAAAAGATTAACAAAGTCAGAAAGCTAGATGAAATGTCACAGCAACTTACTCAGAAAGAAAGAACATGTGACTGGAAAACTTCAAGGGGAAAAAAACCTGGAAAAATTCAAGACAAACTACAGAAGGGCACCTTTGACTGTATCTTTGTGAAGCAGAGGATTAAGGGAGACTGGTAACACAGCTGGGGACATTATGGGTCCTCCTTGTATTTGAACATATACACAACCCTGGGAAAGTTTTTAAAGTGTATTTTAATATAACTTGGTATCATTATTGTCTTTAAATTTAGATCCTTTTTTTCAAAAAAGCTGAAGTCTTTGGCTTGCAGATGTTTCTCTAATGTTTCATTTCAAGAACTGAATAAAATAATGTTGTTTTATCTTTTTTCTCTTTGTATTTAATGAATTTTCCATATGCACTAAATCCACAGTATATTAATTAACATGTATCCATACAGGGAAAAAGTGGAGCTGATGAAAGGCCTCATGACTAACTTAAATAAGAATCTGAAGTTTGATATGAGTATTTGATAAATGCAACTTACCAAAATTAAAGAAATTAAAAATTGACTCTGTATTACTTATTCCACCCATATACCTCTGTTAGATTAATAAAAAAATGCACATTGTTCATGTTTAAAATGGCTGTTCATCAGGTGTATGGCCTTTTCTGGAAAATGTGATAAATCACCACCTTGAGCCAGGCAACAATTACTGCCATAATTAATGGCCTACAACTAAAGCGTGGATCCTTTTGTAGGCACTTCAGTACGTCATGTACCCAAAGCAGGATCTGTGACTAGATGTCCTCTGATTCAGCTGATATCTTTATATTTTCTCTTGTGGTAGAAATCTGAAGAATTACATGAACACCAGTGGAAGCTGGCAGAACCTGACCACTGGTAGCTGGGTGCTTCTCACTCTCTGAGGCAATCACAGTGAATTGGACCTTTCTCTGGACTGTCATACGGAAGCACAAAGCAGAACTTGTGTGCTACTAAAAGTCCAGCTGTGTATGCCCACTTGAAGAAGAACTGATATTCCCCCTGGACAGGGTCATATTATTCCACAAACACATACATAATGGTTCATGATGTCTGTTATCTATAATGGGAGTGAAATGTAATTAAACCAAACCCTTGGTGTGCTGTGCTCCATAAATACCAGCCTGAAAGAAGGCAAAATGCTGGCTTTCATAGCAACCTAATAGGGTCATCAAGACAGCCTACAATAACACAATTTTGATCTTTGATTCAAACCTCATGCCAAGTGGAGCTGATTTTTTTCCATTTAATTTTAATTTTCATATAACTGGAAGGAGCTGACATTTGGCTGTCTAGAGGGCAAAGAAATTGGCAGGACACTTACATGATCTCATCAACAGTTACGTGCACGGTAATAACATTATACCATTTATCTGAGGAAGATTATCCTACTTATTCATAACTCAAAGCATATTGGTGAATAATTCAATTTTAAAAGCAATTTTTAACATCACAGCAATAACGAAATATAATTCAACAGTTTTGAACAAATAGAAAGAACTGGGAAATATTTATTTCCCTTGACTAACAATACTATTCTGATTAACAACCAGATTGAAATTTAAAAAAATGACAGGTCCAGTTTGTAATACAAAAGGCAAATGGAGATTACCAGAAGTAAAACTGAGCTAAAATCAACATATGCATGCAAAGAATAAATGAATTTAAAAAGAATTACACTGGACAGGAGAAAATGTAATGACCTGATTGCATACATTAGAAAGCAAAAATTCCAGTACATTAAGGATCAGTGTAATTTTGAGGCATGGTCCATTTTTGGGGCACAGAGACTGCAGCACTCAGCCTTCCTTCAAAGAGAAGCTCCATGATCTCACACAGTCAAACTGCACCATCCACTTCAACCCTCTCAAGATAAAATGAGAGAAAACAGACCCTTTCCCTCTACCCTGTGGATCTTCCTAAAAGCAGCTCAGACAGCTGCCATCACAGAAACAGGAGAGAACAGCCAGACTGGAGATTTTAGTTCAATGATTCCAGTAGACCTTGGAAATTTCAAACCAGGTCTTTCTTTCCTCACATGTTTCAGTTTCAAATCAAACAAAGTCTTTAAGCAAAGACTGATGGATGAAACCATAAAAAGAAAGAATAAAAACTGTATGCTCACAAACTAAAACTGATAAACTTGACTATAGCTTATCATGCAACATAAAAACTTTAGAGGTAAGTGGGTAAAAGGTTTATCCAAGTAGTTTTGAAATGAAAGATATGCTCAAGCTGTGCAATGTACCTCATATTGGTTTTATAGAGCTCCTGACATTTGTTTTGTGCTTGTTTTTAATAAATCTGAGTTTGAAAACTTTCACTTTACAGCAATAACATTTTCATTTGTTACTGAAAGTAGAAAACTCATTACCCACCTGAAGAACATCTCCAAGGTCAGCAGTGCTAATATCTGGGTCTTCAGTGGTATTAAAAGGAACAGGGTTAATTCTTACAAGAGTGAGCACTCTGGGTTCTGGATATCTCCACAGCATCATTCCTGGACTATCCTCAGTTTCATTGTAAAACACAACTTCATAGGCACTGGGCAGCTTTTGTGCTTCTGTCAAATGAAAGAAAGCTATAACCTGTTATACAATTTCTAGAAAGAAACATGCTGGTTTATGAAACTAAAGTGATTAAAAAGAAATCCCTCGGGATCAAAAGGAGAGAAAATAAAAAAAGCAATTTCCCTGACTTTTAAAACATTACAGCCTAATGAAAAGAAATCAAAAAAGTATTTTAAAGTTTTCTTTTTTTTTAATTCTGGCAGATGTCTTTTCAACTGCTTTTCCAAAAAACATAAAGTTATTCATTGTAAGAGGCAAGTAATGTCTAATAGGTTACTACTGTTTTTACTTTATAATTTAGACAAAAAGAAACAAAAAAGAGAGCCAAAATGATATCCCTCTTACCTGCATCTTGTATATACTGGAACAGACCTGTTCTCAGATCATCTGAGGTATGCTCAGTTTTTGAGGCCTGATTCCTTCCCGCAGAAAAACAAGTAGGGCATGTACGCTCAGGTATCAACGTCTCTACACTGCCCTTTTTAGCCAGGTACTGCCACAGAAGCTCCTGAAGAAGAACTAAACAGTTCAAATGCTCTTGACCCCAGAAAAGCTTAAAAAAAAAAAGAAAAAAAAAATAGAAAAAAGGAAGGAGAGAAAAAAAATTACATACAAATATTCAGCCATTTTTGAAGGGGAAAACACCTCCCCAAAACAACAGGAACTTTATAAAGCTTGGAGTCTGCTCTACTCACACCTTAATTGCTTGCAAGCATTCTTAATGTTAAAATAAAGAACAGAAGCAACAAAGCATCTTTACAAAACCATTTGTCAAATTTGTTCATTATCTGAAGGAAAACATTGATTCCTAACATTTAACACTTCATAGTGAAGCTGTCTGGAAGACCACAGATCTTAAAAGTTATATTCAAGAATTGTATGTACTGCTAGGGCTGGTCACAGGTTTCTCAGTTTAAGACACAACAAAAACCCCTTAAAGATACAAAATTGAAACTCTTCAAAAAACTTGTTGCTCCAAAACTGGAATTCTTGAATACATTTGAAACTAAGTGACACAGCAAAAAATGTGATGCAGAGGACATATGTAAGATCATCTTAAGCACAAAACTGAAGCATATGAATTGGGTGTTCTATACGTCCTCCAAGTGAGGTTAGAAAGTTCAACGCTTTCTGCAGTTTAAACCAGAAATACAGAAAAATATCTTAATAAAATTGGGCATGCAAAGTCCAGAAGATTCACACACTTTGTAGCAAAACAAAAGGCAGGAGGGCATTCCTTTCTCCCAGCTTTGACAAGCATTGCTGGTTTTTTCAAACCAAGCTCCTGTTTGAGAGAATTGTATTAATGGGAACAAGTTCTTTAGACTTCACATGCAGTAGCAGGCCTTGAAGCAACATGGAAGACAAGGAAGCAACTAGCAATTAATACAGAAAATAGACTTGGAACCAGTGTGGGATGAAATCAAAATCCCCAGACAGTAACTTAAAACTACATGGTAAGGGTGTGAATAAAGTAAACAAGTCAGGTGTGCACATAAAGAGTAGTGTAAATTTTTCAATGGGGGAATAACAAGAAAATGCCTAAAGGGAGTGTAGCATGGCTGCCAAGAAGGCAGGCTTTTTCCTGCCCTGCATCTACAAGTAAGCCCACAGAATAAACCAAGACCTTCTTGAAACACAGCCACTGCCAGTCCTGAGCTGAACACTCCCAGGCTAGGCATGTCATCCCCTGAATTTAGTGCATCTCCACTGTGATTTCTAGAGCACCTCTGGTGTTGGGGTGCCACACCTACTCTAGCAGCACCTCAAAGGAGCTCTCTGTCACCTCAAGCCAATCTCAGAGGCCCCAGTTCCCCCATGACAGAATGATGAGCAGGGATGAACAGGCATGAACACTTTTCTCCCTCACGCTTTTATTCATTTCATTTGTAGGCAGCTGGGAACTCCTGGCCGTGGAACTCCCACTACCATACGCAGAGATGAGGTACTGATTTTACATAAGCTCTCAAAGTTCTGCTGCAGTACAAATTAACAGTGATAGACGATGTCATGTTTAGAGCTGGTAAAATCATTAGCCATAAATAAATTAATTTGAAACAGAACCGCTAATGATTTTGTCAGCATTCTCAAATCTATTCTGCCAGACCAAATACTTAATTATCTTCTGCAAAAGCTAATTGTCCCTAATTATACTCTAGTAATAAATGGCTGAAATTTATAGAGTTTTTTTGGTACTTGTCAAAACCCAAAGTTTTGGAAAAAAAAAAATAACCATTTTATTACCATATGGAGGTAGTCAGCCAAGTACCTGTAAAAAAAAATTTAAAAAGGAGCAAAGAAACAAACTGACTTTATTATTCATTAAGATATACTTTTTTCTAAATATGTATTATCTGATTAACCCTATTTCCAGTGCTGTGGTTCTAAGACCTTCTAATGCCAATTCTGGGAAAAAACTTAATGACACAATTAAATGTCAAAATTTCCTTTTTGTGTTTTCTATACTTGATTTATGTATTTATTTGACAACATTTGGTGTGTATAGATACTACAATAAAGCTAATTAAAACAAGACATATCTTAAAGTATGCTTGTTTAAGCTCCACAGAATCTATTTTTCATTTCAAGAACTCCCATGCTTCCTGGACTGATTTCAAGTTGTGGGCACTTCCAAAAAGGAGAGGATAGCACGGAAAACTGAGTATTAATTGCTACAAACAACAGTTTGCAATTACTCCCCTGAGAAATTCGTGTAAGTTTAAAAAGAAAGGATATGTACTTCTTAAGGCTACCCCTAGGCATTACAGACACATAGATCATGGACAGACAAACACACACCCATCAGAACAGGACCTTAGATATTAAGTGTTAGTAATTTGATCCAGGAGTTTTAAGGAACACACACATACAGCTAAAAATACAGGGCTTAAGCAGTATTTTAAAAAAAATAAATCAAACCTAAAACACTGTACATAATTTTTCAATCAACAGTTTACATGAAAGAGTAGATACTTATTTTATAAGGTAAAATAAAACCGATCCAAATCAAACATGCAAAAATCCCCAACCTAGTGACTGGTTGTGGGATGCAAAGGCTTTAATGTAATTTATTTATGAAAACTCAATCATCTAAATCCAGTTCAGCTCAATGGCACAGCCATAAGCATCTTATACAGACCTGCAGCAGTCCTCCTCTCAAATCAATGTAGATTTTTGGAATAGATTGCTCAGGGCCAGGATCACCGCTGTGCTTACACCACTTGGCTTCCACGCTAACAGAGCAGCAAAAAGGGCCTATCAGAGATTTGGCTCTTTCTTTGAGACTTGTTTTAAGTAAGAAATCTTTTATGTCAAGGACTAAAGATGATCCATGGATTCCTAAAAGGAGAGAGAGAAATTTAATCCCACTGGCAGCTATTCTCCCAACATTTTTGTGCTTATTTCCTGAAATCACTTTACCATGAGCCTGGGGATCCCTGCCGTCAAGCCATTACTCACACAAGTAGTCCCACTGACTTCCCTGGAAATACTTGTGTGGACACTTACTCTCCCTCCCCAAACAAAGGCATCACAGCTGGGTAACAATATCTGTAATTTTTAAAAAATTTCCTGGTTTTTTACTTAGCTTGCTCTTCCCACACTATCAACCAGGCTTTATACCATGTTACAGTTAGAGAGCAGGTATGTCTCATCCACATTCCTTACAAAGAACCATTTGCCAACACATCACTATTTGCATTCTGAGTATTTTAAGGTTTATGAGAAGAGACATTTTCCATTAAGCTATGAATTTTTTTTTCCAAAAAAGTCTATTAAGAACAAGAACAGCTGTTTCACTTGATTATATTTCAAACTGATAGGAAATAGCGATTTTGAACAGTTCTCTCTGCTTTTGTCCAGGTTAATTACTATAACATAGCACCTTGCTAGACTTAGGAGTACTTAGCAGGAGAAGAAGGGTACTGTTTCAATTCAAATAATTCAAAACAAACGCTTATCTCAAAAGATATAATGCACATTTCCTGAGAAAAGGGTTTAAAGTTTGGATATCATAACCTTTTGAACTTTACATAGATTCATAAAACCTAAAAATGATAATGGCAGATTACATTTATGACAGAACTTACATACCCTCATTAAAGACACAAACATTTTGAGGGTAGAAACATCATCTAGAAATATCCCAGCTCTTGTGAATTTAACTTACTGCAAATCACTGTTTAATAAAATAAACCATACATAATATCTCTATTTCTTTTGTATATTTACATGGAAAGCACTACATCTGAGGTTGGCTTAACTTTTATCTCCTTTGGTGCTAATACTTGGACTCAACGACCTGAATGTTGGATGTCACCCCACTTTATAATGCACACAGCTTATTTTTCTAATGAAACTAGACATTTATAAAAGGCAATAGATTAAAAAAAAACCCTAAGGCTTACACACAGGTGTTTCAAGGTACAGTTTCATTTTATATTTTTATAACTTTGTTGGTAGAAAAATCTCCCCAAAACACAACTCACTCTTTTCAATCTATGCAGTAACACTTCTCCTATGAATCTCTCTTAGCATCCAAGGAAGAAGTCTGTCTGCATTCTGGGGCTTACAGTTTTATAATATGAAGCACTTTTTTTTTTTGTAATGAAAGGAAATACATTGCATGTTTTTTTGCAATACATTGCAAACACCAGGAAGGTGGTCCAACAGTGCCCATAGTAATAGTGGTGTTGAATTGTGTTCAGCCTGAGTAGGAACCACAAACCTAAACTATCTCTCCCTTGAGCAGCTGGAGTTTAGCAAGAATGATCAAGGGCTCAAACAAACCATTGTCCCATGTCAATCAACAGGGCTGTTGTCACCGACCGGGAAAGCAGTTCTAGCTTTGGAGATTTTATTTAGGCTGGCTTCTGAAATCCTGCATCTGCGCTCATGGGTAACAGGCTTATGGGATAGATCTGTTCAAGGTGGTTTTTGACACTGAAATTCAGTGATAATCAAGAAAACTAGCATCAACACACACCAACACTCTGCTAAGATTAGTTATTTTAGGAGGCACTACAATACTTGGAAATTAATTTTTTTTCCATATTCTATATGGAATTTTGATTTTAAAGAGAAGAAATTCTTGGTAACTATTGCACAATTCTTCAATTTAGAGAAATGTTCTTCCTATAGTTTTATTGGAATATGTGCCAAGTTGCAGAAATAACAAAAGGGGAAAAGGAATGCCAGAATACAAGTGGTTTTATTTATGTTTTCTTTCACTGGGATTACACTTGGAAGGATTATGCTTTGCAGTCTCTTTGTGTTGTCATCTCAGCTCCACAAAGTACAAAGAAAACATAATATCCAACAGCTTAGAAGCAGAACTGAGCATTCAGCACATAATACTGCTTGCTCAAAATCAGCAGTGTCTTTCTCAAATGCTAAGCAAACAATGAGAAATGAAGAAACAATTAAGAATAAGGAAGTGTTGGTTAGTTTTCAATACATGAAATATTACAAGAGACATCCATGGATTGTGTCCTACAAATACCAGGAAAAGCTCAGGAACTCAGTAAGAGATTTCATTTTTCTTGCTGTGACCCAGATTGCTCTTGTGTAGACAAGAATCACACCCTCGTCCCTTCTAGTAGCTGTATCTACGTGTCCTTTCAGGGATTTAAAAAACCACTGTTCACTGTTAAAAAAATGCAACACAGAGAGCATTTAGACAAACTTGCATGAAGTGATGTTTTGAGGAAGCTTAAAGAAAACAAATGAAGAACAAGTATGCACAAACCTTAAAAAGCAATAGTAAGTAAAGAGATCTCTGTGTCCGAGAGAAGTTCCAATAGGGTACTATTTCTATGGAAATCCTAAAAGTATATGTTCAGTCAGTGAAGTGCTTTCCCATGACTAAAGCAATCACCTCAGAAAAGTAAAGATGCAAAATAATTTTCCCTTGTTTTTGCCTTCTCACACACTATTTTCATTCAGTCCTTCAAGGCATCTCTCACAAACCGCTATTGTAGAAGTCTACCTTCAGTTTAAATAGATTAAATCAGAGTCTCCATTTGAAGTGAACTTGAGATGGCAGCACAAAGAAGCAGTACATCTTCATAAATTATTGTGTGACATGTAGAAGTTAACTTGTGGTGTTTGGATTATGGCTCATGAACACCAATGGACTTTTCAGTACGTGCAATAATTTACTTTTAGGAACAAATAGTTTCATGACTTTTAAAGTACTCCTCCAAGAGACTAATAAATATGAAGCACTTGCTTTGGACAGTGTTTAAAAAATGCTGCCAGCCCTCCCCGTCAGACTCCAGCCAAACACAATAGCACCACAAAATGCATCTACACCACCAGAGCAAAGGAGAACTTAGACCAGGCTTCTGTGTGTTGTTGGAAGGATTACCTCTATGATGACATATGCTCAACAGGAATATCGAGGTATTTTTATATGCTTGGAAATAACGTAGGAGGGTTTAAAAATACCTAGCTTGTCACATTCAAGAAATGACCTTGCTCCAAGATTAAAGGTGGAGATCATTACAATAGAACAGTGAAAAAATTCTACCTAGACATTTACTTTGATATTCTAACATCTTTTTTTAGTCAGTACCTACTTGACTTATGCTAAGATTTACAAAGACATCTCACAGAATCTGAGTATCCTAATACAGTTTTACACATAGTTAGAGTTGGGTTTATATATATAATTATAGTACAGTTGCATTAGCATTTGTCAATAATAGGAGGCTTCATCATTGTTAAACTGGTGTGTGTGCATAAATCTGTTTGTGAGAAAAGAAAGAGCTGGCCCATTTTAATAGACGCAGCAAATACATAAAAACAATCCTTGCCTTACAGTATCACTTAGGGTTTAAGCAATACAGGTATTGAGAAAGAGCTCTGTTTGTTTTTCCTGGTTAACAAAGGGAAAGACAATGTTTTGACATAAACTAAGGACCTTCTGTTTTCAAAAACACTTCAGTGCTGATATTTGAATCAACTCCAAATGAAATGAGTAGAAATACAGAAGGAGCTTTTTTCCTTCTATTATTCCTTGTGCATTTGCTCTTCCTTAGCTGCAAATGCTGTTTGGTTCACTGCACTGTCACCTAATCAAACACAGAGCACGGTTTTAATTGGCAAACTTCAATAGGGGACAAGAGAATTAAGAAAATGAAAACACATGTATTTTAACAAAGGTAGCAAATGGCACTTAGCTCTCTTCTGGAAAGGCAGTAGCTTTGCTGCAAACAATAACACTATGAAGAAAATTGCTTTTCTGAGTTTGGGGCAGCTCAGAAGCAGGAGTGTGTCCCAGAGCACAGATCCAGCCATGCTGGTTCAGAGGCATGTGAGAGACGTGGTCTCACTGCCAGTAGCAGCCTGTTGAATGTATTCCCACCTCAGGGATCATGGCACCCTCTGAAGGAAGAAATCCAGGCTCCCCCATAGATCCTCCACACATGGGTGGCAGAGATACAATCTTGCTGCTGAAGGTCAATTAGCAAGTGGCTTTCCTTACTACCTTCTACTAAAGTGATAATCTGTGATATTTGGTTCTCAACGTTCATTCTTTATATTTGTAACTTCAATAGCTAATTTCAGATTGTCAGTGACATTAAGACAGCTATTAAAACGTAAATATGCTGTTATATCTAATATATTGGTACAATTATCTACACAATTCTTTCCTCTTAAGAAAACTGTAGATACATCACATACTGAGTAGTTACACTACAGTTACAAGGCTCTGTTGACAAGTATCCTTGACAAACCATCTTCTGAGAAGAAAGGGTAACAAAGCTGTGAAAATAATTAGAGGGGAAATACTGCAGTTAATTTAAGAGCTGGTCAATTTAATCAAGTCTGGAAACAGCAGCAGCAAACAAATGGTGAGGCATAGTAAAGAACAATTTTAAGAACAATTTTCCAGGAGAGATTTAGTTAACAATCTACTGACTGCACTGGATTTCTCATTAGTATCGAGCTGAATCTTATGATGGTTCATTCTCCCCATGAGAACAATACTTACATGTTACCAATTAGCAATTCTTTAGTGAAAGAGAGTTTTTCAGCATTACATTGAGACACATATGGGCTCTGTAAAAACATGAGATGTGTAACACACGGTAAACAGAAAGTAATGATCTTAAACAGGCCAAACCCTTGAATTCATCACTAATAAATGTCCCCATGCATTCAGCGGTACTGGCTGCTGGGAGCCTGTTTTCTTCAAGTACTTCAAACACTAAAATCCAGGAACATTTATTATTTTAATCCATTACAGGCAGTGGTTGATTTAACTTTATTGGTTGTGGTGGTGGTAGTAGTTATAGTAGGGGTAAAGCAATGTTCTTTTACACATCATTTCAAAAGGGCTTAATTATATTTTATAGCCTAGGCCAGGAATCTTGCTTGTTTTGTGTCTAACAAGGTTCAAATGGAGTTCAGGTCAGTGATGAATCAGAAAAGAAGTCAAAGATGGTTATCTATTTGAAATGAGCTCATCTTCCTTAAAGAATAACTGAGCAGGTACATCATGTTCATTACACTGCTGCATACTGAAAAATATCAATTCAGCTGCATATTGCTGCAACTGAAAAATATCAATTCACTTGGTGATTTGGTAATTTTGGATGCCCTCTGTGATGCCTGATCACAGAGGGCATATTAAAGTTTAGATCCAAAGGGATTTTAATTGTTGGTCAAGGTTGTCTTTGGAGTGCAATAATTTAGAATACATTTGTAAAACTCCACACTGCCTTATGTTATTCCAATTAGGTGGAAAAAAATGCATAATATAAACAACAACAACAAAAAAAATAGCGTTCCGTTTGCATCTGCGAGTCCAGCTTTCAAAAGTGAGTGCTATATTGATATGAGTAGTACTTGGTTCTTTAATCACAAACATTTTGTTTTTAGATACCACCACGTTTCAGAAAAGCAGTTAAACATTCTTACTCCAGCTCTAAAGATGGACATGGGGATGTCCTTCAATTTAGAAAAAGATTTATGCATTTTCACATCTTAGTTTTAGGTGGCTAGTTGAAAACTTTGGCTTATTTTCAGGAGACAGCTGTTACCTACAAATGCCACTGATCTTTAAAGCTGTACATACTTAGCTCAACTGGAAAATAGGACACTGAATGGTCGGCCAGCAAATGAAGTATTAGAAAATAGTGGGTGCAACCCAAAATGTATCCCAATATAATCACCACAAAGTTGATTTAGAGTTACAGTTTTGATGTCTTGCTCCTCTGGCTCTACACTTGATTCAGTGAATTTTAACTGCTTTAGTAAACTAAATCGTCCATGAACTAGAGGGTAACTTTTCTTTAGAAAGAAACCATCCTGGAGATAGTGCCTGGCAGCAGCTGAGCCCTGTTTGGGCCTCTATAACCCAGTCAATTATACTTGTGGAAGTCCAAGACTTGACAGACACACCCAGGCCACACAAAGCAAACAGGCATCCCTGCACTCTTGGGATGTGGCTCCTGAGGATCAAGGACAGTCTAGGTCCTGGCTTATGCCAACCTCCTCCCTTCAATCCTTCCTCCTTTGTATACTTTTCTACATTCTCATTTCTTCCAGCATGGTCATTAAAGTGAACCTGTCCAGTGAGCCAGCTGAAGGAGTCCATCTTGTTGCAAACTTTTCTTTTTTATTGGGTTAGTTTTCAAAGAAATGAGTGCCCTGACTCAACCTAGTGATCTGAATAACTGAGCTAGCACAAGGCAGTGTGCGGACATGTGTGGCTACAATAACCTGAATTTCCTATGAAATTGCACCTTTTGTCTGGGCAGCAAGCTGATGATTCCATCCATAAAAATATTCTTGACATGGAAAAAGAAGAAACATGTCAGTATATCAACAATTTAAACAGCTTAAGGAACTGGTCCCTAAGACTGAAAATATTGTCTAAATTTTGTGTTCTATACCTCACACTGAAAAATGAAGACTGAACTGGAAGAACATCACAGAAAACATAAAATGTATAAAAGAAAATATCCAGTTTTCGCTGTTGTATCTATTTTCTCATGAATTTAAACAGTCTATTAAATTGACTTCCATGTAAATACCATATTACCTACTGCTGCTACATACAGCACTGGGATCCTGCTATCAAAAGAAATTCTAGTCTCAAAAAATATGTAATTAATTTCACAATAAAAATTGAAGGGATTAAAAACCCAACCATATTTGTTCTGAATCAAATTTAATCTGAAATACTTTTAAAGCTGTGTTAAACAGACAGCAAATGCAGTTCTAGAAAATTAGTGCACACTGTCTTGAATAAAGAAAAGAACCTACAAGAAACTTTTCATTCTCTTTTTTACTCTCTAAAGTTAAGGTGCTAGTTCATCAGTAGCAATTCTGAACCCTATTACAAAGTATCAGCAGGGAATCTGACCAGGATTAATAGTGGAAATCAGTCCTGGGATTAGATGGTGTCTTGTTTCATGGATTTTAGGCCATCTGTTCTTCCCTCCTACATTATACTCCTGCAGAACTATAAACGCACCTCCACCTCAGGGACTATAGAAAGGAATTAGAATTCTTCTGCTTTTCATTATCACAAGATTCAGTAACTCATTTCATTGTCAGGATAATCCCCTTTTACTCTTTCTTTTGCGCTTGCAGGATATGCCAAAATGACAAATAAAATCCCAGATGTTGGAGACCTGATGAGGTCTCCACCTCTCCTTGAGTGTTGGGTTTAAGCTACTTGGGACATGGTGTCAAATCTGACAGGACCCTGATGCCCACACCCAATATTCATTAAGGTTTGTTAGTGATTTGTATAGCTGTCTACAAGCTGCACTTCCACCTCAGTCCTCAGTGGCCATTTAAATATTTAGTTTGTCCTCTGGCTTTTACTGACAGAGAATTAATTTCCTATTGTTCAAGTGTTGGAAAGAGTTTATATTTCTTTCTAAAAGTAACAAACGCCTTCTGGGTGTTGTAAATGGCTTGTTACTGCTGCATATTATTTTAGGTAGTCATATCTAATTTAAAGTTTTATTTCCCCATGGGCTAACTTGCATATCTGCAGCATCCAAAGGCTATGACAACGCCTTAGCAGAGTTTTCTCGAGGGAGTTAGCTGACTCCAAAATGAAGTTTGGTCTTTGTGCTGTATCAATTCATATCTGCATTTAATTTCCAAAAGTTCTGTAAAGTATCTCAAGTATGTAATTATTTTCAGGTTTAGTAAAAATACTTGCAATTATCATAGGCTCAACTAGTGTCTATTTTTTCGCCCTTATTTATATGCTAAAGTAATCATCTCTACATATAGGACAAAGGGCTGGGGAATTCTGTGAATGATCTTCGGAATATTTTATGTCTGTAACTTTCTCAGTTCAGACACTGAGCAGCACGACTTCCCTCCCATGTCCAGCCAGAGTAAAATAAGGCTCCACTGAGAGGCTTCTTGCTGTCTTTCACTTTGGGAAAAGAATAGTCCTCAACTTCTCTTAATTTATCTGCTCTTTTGGCAGGTACGTAGTGCTAATTTCAACTACAAACCTAAACTAACTGAAAGCCATATGTTTAGAATTGCATTCTATTTTCTAGTATTTCCTGCTAAAACTTATTTCAATCCTAATGCCCCGTGACAGTTAAGGAGTGAGTCACACACCTCAAGCACAGTATCAAGCGATCTCAGACCTGACTGGGTACATGGGACTCGAGCTCTAAGCATTTGTACAAGATACCATGTACTTCAGAGGACAAAAATCACTGAACCAGGTCTAACAACAGTTCTTGGAGTTGGGGTTTGCATCAACACTACAAATAAGCTGCCAAGCTAAGTGTTTGGAATTTACTCGTATAAAACGGGTACAAGTTTTAACTTGTAACTCCAAGCCACAAAATATAAAATGACTAGAGATAATAGTTTTATTGAAGATCAGTACGACAAAGTCCTACCCTTAAGGGCATCAGGAAAACTATAATGGTAACCTCTTCTAAAGTAAAATTAATTTTTGTTTTTTTGAAAAGGGAGTTTGTTTTGTTTTAGTATTTTTTCTTTTTGTGTCAGTATGCTGCAACACAGTCTACAACAGTATTACTTTACTAAAACAAAAATACTGAGTATTTAACCATGAGTACAGAGGGGAACATAAGTATTCTAACAGAAATAGTAACCGTGTTGTTATAAGTAACTGTTGTACTAAAACCTGAAAAATGTCCAAAAAATGAAGTCCCTTGACACACTAAAAGTTTGGGGTTGTACAACAGTGCAGCAGGATATATTAAAAGAGAAGTGTTTTAGTTTGATTCAACTGCAATGTGAGTGTTCACCACTTATAATTTATTTTGTTAGAAGTGAAATTATTGAACTAATTAGCTTCTTTGTTTTTCAGAAGCTAAACCTTTTTAGTTTCATAAGAAATTTAGAAGAAAAATGAAACCAGAATGCCTTTAGTTTCCATGATTAAACCAGTAAAGTCTAGAGGGAAAACTGATAATTAAAAAAAAAAAAAAGTTGGACAGCAAGCTTTCTTCTTAATTTCAGCTGAAAAGAAATGAAAGCAACACACAAGGTCATGCACTCTTATTTGCCCCTTATAAGGGAGGAAAAATGCCGACAATATATATTCTTGTGAGATTTCTTTTGCTCAATAATTCCTAGCAAATAGGATTCCTTACAAAACAACTTCATCTCCTGCATTAAAATTCATCTGGAAAAGGGGTCGTTTACACTGTTTATAAAACACTGCCACATAAAATGTGTAAAAAACCCATATTTCACTAAAAATAGCTTGCGTAAGTAAGGGATTAGAGTAGTTTCTACTGCTATAATTGTTCCTTTGTAGTTTTTTCCATGATGTTTCTGAACAGTGTTTTTAACTATGTTTATTAAAGTCAGCACATCAAAAGGGATCAAAGAGTAAGCTAGTGAGAACCAAAGAAACCCCAAGCGTATTGTGTTGTCTCACTGGGGAGTTATGCAGATTCAAGTAAACAAGTGCAAATTGTTGAGGTTTTAATGAAAATTTTCTACAATTATTGTATCTGAAGTCATTCTATATAATAACATCTGTACAGCAGATGGCCATACTGTACAAAAGGCAAGCAATGCTCCTTTTTCCTCCTCTGTTTTAACAGTACATCTGAGATGACTACTTTTGTCATTGCACTTAGCTTGGTTCAGCAAATAATTCGTAAAATGCAGCTGCTGCAGATGGTCACAATAGTTATTCGACTGTAAAATCAAAGACACAGTGAAGTATTCATGTATTAGTTTCATTCTATTAAAAAAACCTTTGACATTAGCCCTGTTCAGCTTAAAAGGTGTATCTATAAAACCTTTTCTAAAAAGAACAGTAGTGAAGAACTGAGATATTTAAATGCTCCTTCCTCTCCAGACACAGCTACAAACTTCTAAAAATTGAGTTAGTTTGCATAATTTCTTTGTAATAATAAAACAAATCTAGTTAGCAACTGTGGTATTCTTCTGATGGATTTTTAACATAAGATTATAATACCATTTCACCCACAGTGAATATTATATCTTATCTCCTGAAGTTGTAATTTCCACTTTGGTTTCTATCAGCACTTCAAATTCAGATTAACAATTGTAAAAAAAATTCTTTCAAGAAATTTCTTAAAAGATTTTTTGACAATTTCAATCAGTTTTGTGGAAGTGTGCTTTTGCTTTAATTAAAACTTAATTTATCGCACCATCACAGCAGTATGCAAAACCTCATGCAGATGTATTTTTCTTTTTATAAAGCAGAGATAAGGCATTTTTATCTGGAAAAAAATGTGAAAAGTGTCTGTTGATGTCTATTAATTGTCTGGTTATGGAAGTTCTTTATATAGAATAACTAATGTCCATTTTCATTAGATTTGACATCAGTATTGCTCCACTTCACAATGCCTGCCAGACTATGACCATACTGAAGATTCATGTACGGCTTATAACGCGTAAAATAAAGATTGATTTCCTCAGGCTGCCAGAAGAATTAAGAAACAGAACTTCATAGCTGAAAATGTTTCTGAGGCTTAACATGCAAGGCAAGGTATGTCCTCCTTCTGGGAGAATGAAAACCTCCAGGGTAAGTGAAATACAGTGTGAGTTTGCCAAATTGCTTTACAGAGCAGTGACGGAGCAGCCCGGCTTTGATGTATCGAAGCGTGATGTGGACAGCATAACGTACCATGGGACAGATAATGCATACATGATAGAGGGGAGCTGATGGAAGGGAAGAGGATTATTACACAGAAACACAACTAAAACTGCTTAAAGCACATTATAAAGGCTTTTACTCAGTTGCAGTGCCTTCTATGCAAGAGTTGTGATCGAAATGAAAAGCGTGGGAACACAGAAACTGTTCCTGCCTGCACTGCTGTTTATTAATGGATAAATCAAAAGTTTCAGGCCCTGGCACTTTCATGGGTTTTCATGTACTATGAACCTTAAATTTTTCATTTTTAACTGTTAAAACAATAAAGAAGAACTGAAACTTGCTGGCCTGAGGAAAAATATTTCTGATGAAAAAGAAATAAATCACCACCTCAATTGGCCAATAACTTGTTCCTCTCAGGTTTTACTTCACAAGCTACTCTTCCAACTACCCACATCTGGCTCATCTCCACACCTTGGAAATTTTATTAATTTTATTGAAATATTAATAAAACAATTTACAGTGACAAAATATCTCCATTTTAAATGAATCCCTGGTATCTGGTTAATTGTACCCGAGGTGTAATGTTTCCCTGCAGTGCTTCAGTAACGAGGTCAGAGTGAATGTTTTCCCTGTGTGACTCTCAGGTGTGCAGAGGAAACATGTAAAATTTGAAAACTTCATAAATCTGGAGGAGAATAACAGCATGACCCAATATTTACACAGCAGCACCTGTCAGGGCTCTGAACAATTATTTTTAAATTTTTTTAAGACAGAAGCAAAGGTTATAAGAAGAAAATCTAGTTACAGAGTGAAAACTGTCTAAATTTTGCCCTTTGAATTATTCGCTAAATTATCAGAATACCAGAGGAGTGGTTCTCATAACCACTATTTCAGCCAGAATTCCATCAATAAATTAGTAATTACAAGCTAGGTGATATTAACTACAGAATTAATCATTCTTGGGTGCTCCCTCACAGAAATTAAAACTCAGGTAATAGAGCCTATCAGGGATTTGCTATTTTCTGTTGAGGATTTATGATGTTGGCTGGAGCAGTTCCCTGCAATGCCCAACACTTCGAAATGGTCACTAGACCACCACTTACACAAACCAGTAGCTCTTCCAACTTTAAAAAAAACCCCTCTTACCTGCAGCTTTATGTCCACTTTTAATATTCAGGCTCCCACTGAGGTTTGAGAAAGAGACTAACAAACAAGGTTTACTGGGGTGTGGGATGGTTTCCATCAAAACAACCATCTGAACGGTGTGAACAGAAATTTTCTGGAAGCAGGAAAGGGCTTGCCACAAGTTTTCTTGCACTGAAGCCTTTTGCACAGTGTTGGTGTGCACTGCAGGTAGAAAGTCCTTTGTGCTGGGGTGACTGGATATCAAAGTGACATCCTCATCTGGAATAATGCCAGCTGATGAAGCAGCTTCCTTCCTGGGCACATCTTCATTTGTGGTTACGATTTTCTTCAAGAACTGGTTTATTTGGTCAAGTCTGGCAAAACTGAGATTTGCTTTCAAAGGTTTTGATATGTCCACATTTATGTCAGCTGTAGGGAAGAATTGGAGAAAGAAATGTGATAAGTTAGAGTGCAATTATTCAAACTGTGTGCAAATGTTAGGCATTTATAGTGGAAATAGCTTTTCTATCATATTTCCACCATGTTTCATTATAAGGACGGGATCAATGGTAAAAGACACTAAAACAATATTTTTAGCAATAAATCAGAATTAAAATATAATGAAAAATACTGTAAGCAAACATCACTATATAGAGTTTTAAAGGAAGAAACATGGCACAATGTGGATTTTATCTCATTTCTTCCCAGGGATCACCACCACTATCTGAAAGACATGCACTTTATTCGAGTGTGTAGGAGGGTAGATACATTAGTTCTTTGTGTCAGAACAAAAATATACTTCACATTCTCTTGAGTTTTATATCCAGAAGAACTATTTGACTAAACTCCAAAGCCAACAGCGAACATTTTCAACACATTTAAATGAGTGAATAACACGTGTATTGTGTTGTTTCCTACACAGCTCATATGCAGCAGTCTTCAATGCATTTTCAAGATGAAAAGTGAAATAAAAAGCAAATACAAAAACTGAGGTATGTTTGGATTTCTTCATTTTCTAGGGAGAATGGAATTATGTATTGTTTTTGAAATTTTTAAAAAGTCATTATTATTTTAAAATGTTTTTCATCTCCTCACCAAAAAGGATTTTGGTGTTTCTCACACTACTAAAAGACTCACAAAATTTTTAGGAATCACAATTAATACGAACAACATTGTTAATAGTGATATCTTGGTATCTGAGACATAGGAATTGCCAAAATTATTTCACAGATAGGAAACAGGATTTTACGAAGGCTAAAACTTATTTCTGTGCTGCAGTATCAGTACATAATCACCCTTACAGAGATCCAGCTTTTAATTTAGTTTTTAGGATTTTTTATTTCAGATTCAGTTTTTGACCAGTAATGAGACAGCTATTCAGGTTAAGGGGAAAAGTGCTTTTCCCTTTGCTGTTTGACTGCCAGCGCCCCAACCCTATGAACCAAAAGTGATTAAAATTCTGTGCATATATCTAAACTAGATTAAATGTTCAAACAGCACTATTTATTTTTGACTTTCATTATAAATATATACAGGAAACACTGTTGAAGGTTTTACACAGATTAATGAATATTTCATCAAAACTACTTTCAAGTTGTCCAGGATCATATTTTACTGAACACTGATGCAAACTAGAGAGCTCAATTCTCCCATTCTTTAGGTAAATTTTTACACCAATGGTAAAGGGATGTAGAGGCAGAGTTTCAGAGCTGCTTTTAAGCACAGGTTTATACTGACTTCAGAGACTCACAGACACATGACAAAGCACTTTTCTGATCCCCTCCTCCCAAAAATATCTGGCACATTTTCTACAAAGATAAGAGGAATTTATTAATGGCTGTGTAAAATCTGTCATAGCTGAATTTAAAAAACTGAAACAATGTTAGAAAAATGTCTGTAATACTCCACAAGCTACAGCTAACTGAAATTTAAGACTGAAAAGCTATTTTAAACTTAGAACTTTAATTACTGGCTTTCTGAAAACATTTCCTCTTGCACTGAAAGCCTTCCACACTAAACTAGGAACCGGCAAAACACTAGCTAATATGTGGACCTAGCAGGAAGGCAAGTACCAAAGCTAGGAAGCTGGGCTTCAGAAGAAAACAGGATTGGAAAGGGTTGTTAAACACTGGAATTGGCTGCCCAGGAAGGTGGTGGAGTCACCATCCCTGGAAGTGTTCAAGAAGCACCTGGACGTGGCACTTAGTGCCAGGGTCTAGTTGACATGCTGCTGATCAATGATCAAACGTTGGAGTCAATGATCTCAGAAGTCTTTTCCAACCTCACTGATTCTGTGAAGATTTTCAGGCACCTAAAACCACACAAGATCAACTCGGAAGATTTTTCAAAATCCTTACATACTGACATTTTAATTAAAACCATGGGAAAAAAAATGTCATAACACTTTGGAAAAACTCCCCACACTCTTGGCACTTGGAATATCCCAAGATTTGCCTGCCTTTTAGGCACATATCACTAGGCCTCTCCTTCCTTTGAATAGAGAAAGGAGGTAGGAAGAAAACAAAGACCCATGTGATATTATGACATTTATTTACAATACTCAGATAAAAATGAGTGGTTTTAAAATGAAATGTTAAAAAACCAACTAAACAACTGCCTTATCAATTTCTCCCTTAGTAATATAGTAATAAAGGAGTAAAATAGAATAGATGTTATTTATTGCCTTCTGCTAAATAATTAAGTTTCTAACCTAGTAAAGGAGGATCCTTACCTCTTGGTACAGCAACTTTCACATCTAATTGCTTTATTTAATACACATCTGATTGCCAGCACTTTCCTATGGTAATACAGCCCAGAAGAGGGAAGAAACCTCCCTGACATCCCAAAACTTCTTAGACCTAAATTGACTCAACAGGTGTCAAGGGCTTAACCCAAAGCTTAACACACCCAAACTGTGTGTGAAAGATGGAAAAGGAGATGAACACAAAGGCAGAAGCTCTTTTTGGGGCTTCCTTCTGCCAGGCCAGAGTAGACACAGGATGCTGGTGCAGCTCAGTGGTGGAACATACTCGGCACGTGAGCTTGTGCTTTATCACTGCTCTTGGCCACTCATCCAAGAAGACAATAAAAAAAGGGCCACCAGGACACCAGAGAAATGCAAATGACTTCCCTCTTTTCTGTTTGGAAACTGTGCGTGTCACACAGAAAAATCTTGTCATGACTGATAACTTGACAAAGTTTTGTATGAAGTTATTTTTATCCAGTAAATCGGTCCTGACAGAATGTGGTGGCAGCCAGAAGCATAATTGCAGAAAATGTAACTTTGGAACTTTCACTGGAAATATTTTAACTATCTCATAATGATATAGATTATTTTCACATCTGGTTAAAGATTATGTAAAGAGATTCTTTGGTATTTTAAGTAAAACATTCAAAAAGAAAAAAAACCGCCACTATTGACTAATCTTTAGTCTTTGGCCTCTTTTATATTTTATCCTTAGCAATGTAAAAGAAACTTTAACATTCCTTCTAAGGAAAATATATTTAAGTGATGGACAGAACAATGAAAACTGATGAAATATGAAGAGCTATTTATAGGAGTTGATTAAGATAGATATTCAGCAGCTTCACCAGACAGTCAAAATGGGCTAAAAAGAGCTTTAAAATCTATGAGTCACACAGATTCAACGGGAATAAAATTTTTAGAGTGCAAAATCCAAGCAAAACAGTTTTTTAAGATTATTTTAAACACCCTGGGAAGAACAGCGCATAACACTGTGCAGATTCTCTACCTGTAGGAAAACACAATCTTCCTGTAACTCAACTAACTCTCTGACTTGCCCAAAATTACATCAGAATCAAGACAGAGCAAAAGGTAGCTCAAAGTCACCTTTAACTCCGCAATTACATCAGCTTCTCTTTTGTCTACTACTGACTGGCCAGCAAAATGATAACCCAATGCATTCTTTAGATTTAAGACATATTAGCAATAACTTATTTTGCCAGGTGTTATCTATTTCCAGAAAAAAAAAGTGAAAAAAATACTGTGTTTGCAAATAGATTACATCAAGTGAGTTATTTCTGTTATGCTTAAAGCAAACTGAGGCTAGATAGTATCAAAGCAATTTTTGATTACAGTATAGCATTTGAGTGTAGAATTTGAATTTTTCTTTCTCTTCCTCAATTTCTTCACTACTTCTCTTTAGATCACCCAGTAAATCCATCTATTTCAATTATTAGTTTCTAATTAGCCTTCACAACTTCCTGAACAGCAACTAGGAAACAGAACGATGAAATAACTAGTGAGTTAAAAGGAGATTAGATAAATATAAATAAATTACACTTATTATATGCTCCCACCACACCAGGAGATGACTTAACAGTGCAGGAAAAAGAAACACTTTGGAATAATGAAATCAGAGAGGGAATTCAGGTCCCAGAGGCGATTCTACAGAGTTTTATGTTAATGTACACCTTGTGGGGGACCAAAAATCAACTGGAATAGTTTCCTGAAAACCGTTTCCAGCTATTTTCTCATTTTAAAAGTTCCAACTTCACTTGACCCATTAGTCATCATATTACTTACATTTATTATGTATTTTGAAATCTATTACAAAAAACCCAATGGATTCAATATGGCCTGTTTGAACTAAATCATAACAACTATAAAAGAAAACCTATAAGCAGCATTCTGAAATTTCTGTCTGAAACAATTTCTTTCTTTGTCATTTTATTACTTAGAGCTCCAGATAAAAAATTTCAGGGTTATAAATATTTTACCCTTGTTCTCCATAACATTCAAATTTGTATTGGGAAGATATAATTTTCATCTGTGAACTTGGGATAATGATATTACTCAAAAGGACTTTTTATTCAGAGGGCTAAGGATGAATAAGCAACACAAAAATAACAAAGGCTCCTAGCATGTTGCTCGAGATAAATTCCAGCTCTTACTCGAGCTGGAAGCTTCAGTGAGCTTATTCTAATAAATGCCATAAGTTAATGTGCACAGTGTTACTACTTCTATGACTTAAAAACTACCATAGTATTGTCTTAATCTTAACTACCAGAAAGTAAATGCCATGAAAATTAGTCATAAGCTGAATATGGACAGGCTGGATCAATGGGCCAAGTCTATGAGGTTCAATAAAGTGAAATGTGAGCCCTGCACTTGTGTCACAACAATCCCATACAGCGCTACAGGCTGAGGGAAAGGTGTCTGGAAAGCTGCTTCTTGGAAAAGGACCCCTGGGTGCTGGTTAACAGGATTTGAACAGGAGCCAGTGTGCCCAGGTGGCCAAGAAGGCCAATGGCATCCTGGCCTGTATCAGCAATAGTGTGGCCAGCAATAGCGCGGCAGCAACTGTCCCCAGTACTGGGCACTGGTGAGGCCACACCTCAAGTGCTGTGTCCAGTTTTGGGCCCCTCACTAGACAGAGGACATTGAGGTGCTGGGGAGTGTCCAGAGAAGGGCAGTGAAGCTGGTGAAGGGTCTGGAGAGTAAATCTTATGAACAGCAGCTGAGGGAGCTGGGGTTGTTTAGCCTGGAGGAAAGGAGGCTCAGGGGGGACCTCACTGGTGTCTACAACTTCCTGAAAGGAGACTAGAACCAGGTGGAGAGTGGCCTCCTCTCCCAGGCAACCAGCAACAGGAGAAGAGGAAATGGCCTCAAACTGCGCCAGGGGAAGTCCAGTTCAGGAAGAATTTTTTCACTGAAAGGTCAGGCATTGGAAAGGGCTGCGCAGAGAGGTGGTAGTCACCATCCCTTGAAGTATTCAAGAAATGACTGGACATGGCACTTAATGCTATGGTTTAGTTGCCATGGTAGTGCTAGGTCAAAGCTTGGACTTGATGATCTTGGTGGTCTTTGCCAACCTTAATGATTCTATCATTTATAAGACTGGCATCTTTTCAAAGACAGAGAAACGCTGAAATGTGAGAGAGAAAATGCCATTTTCTAAGAATTGGTTCATTTTCCATAACCCTCATTCAGCAGTGGATCTTTTACTTCTCACAGCTAACACAGAAAAGGTCAGGTCTTTCTCCTTGAGGTTGGACATGGATCTCACTCTCCCCTTCCCAAAGAAGGCTGTAAAATATTAAACTTCTTAATATACAGTGTTTCTATAGAAAAACTACTATTTATCCTAAACTTAAGATGATTTAATTTCCTAGTCCTAAACAGGAGAGGAGCAGATGACGGCATGAAACATTTTACCAACAGTGATATTCTTTCTTCCTCAGCCACCCATCCTGATGTAGAGACTTTAAACAGAGGAAATATGAGGAAGGTAAAGGTAATCTTGAGCCCTGATTCTGATTTGGAGTCAGGGTGGCCCTTCAGCAAAAGGGTAATGGCTGAATTGCAAAAATTAAATTTATAAAAATAGGAAAGAGACATGTAAAGAAAAGACCAGTTGTACTGTTCTCAATTGTCTGGTCAAGCATCAAAAGAGACACAAATTAAGAGAAATTGAAAAGCAAGAAGAATCCAAACGAATTGTTTTTTTCCTCTAATTCATCATTCTCAATTTGGATCAAGGCAAAATGAGGAAGAAACTTGAGACAAGGCTTCAGAGGCCATCTGCAGTCCATCTTGCATTCTGCTTCTGTGAGACAGATGCCAGTTAGTCTAGAAGAGACTGGTAGTCACTGCTCATTATTTCCACCTACTGCTGTCTGTGTGCTGCAGCCCCACAGAAGCAGCTCCAATATGGGAAATTGGAGCCTTCAGGGAGCTGCATCACCCTGAGCCGTGCTGGGTGCTTGCCAGCGGGAATGACACCTCCTTCCATGACCCAGTGTGTCACTGACATTACATGAAGGTGGCACTTGGACATTAACAGCTCCAGCTAGCCAGTGTCCAGCTTTGAGAGCTCAGACAAGGCTTAGAGCAATGCAATTCTATTCATTTTTTAAAACTGTCACAAGTAAACCAAGATAAATTGGTGTAGGTCAAGAAGCCCAAAGATACCATTAATAAACAATGGAGGGTTACTGCTATTCAGTAGATGCTGACTGAAATTAAGCAACTGTGCAGCTACCAAATACAGCTCAGAAGTGTGTCAAGGGCTGGGTGGGGAGGCTGAAAATTACAGTGGGGGCATGTGGAGGCACCATCATGAAAGGAAAACCCTGGCTAAGGGAAGCATTAACTCTCTCAACAGAGACTCAGGGAAGATGAAGCACAATACAGTGAGACGAAATAAATTGTTCCAGGTCATGGAGCACGTTTGTGGAAAAGAAGAGATCCCATAAATACTAACTCTCTATTTTCTGCTTAGCTGCTGAATAATACGTCTATATTAAGACACACATGAGGAAAAAAAAAAAAGAAGGCTTCAGAAAATGGAGCAAATATTTGAAGTAAGTGTTAAAAGAATGCAAATACACTGAAAAAGATTATAAGAAAATATTTTTCAACTTATCCATGTAGCTCCAGTGTGCAGACTTCATTTTCTGCAGTTAGGCATATAAGAAACTAAATTTAAATAAGTGTTGTAGACACTGTCTTTAGAAAGGTACTTTGATGATTTTACTCATTTTTACACTGATATTACAAACAATAGATGTGTCAAATCCAAAGCGATACCTACGGGCTGGTACACCTGTTTGGAATATTTCTCTTTGCCCTCTTAATCAAATAAATATAATTTCATGGCTACAGTGTCAGTGCTTTAAAAACTTGTTTGTAGAAGAGCAAAGGGAAAAAAAAACCCTACTAAAAAGCTCAAAAGTTTTGCAAATGACCCAGAGTTAATTAGAAAAGTCTGCACCCTGGCTAGTTCCCCTTCTCACGTGTCAGCTCTCATTAAATCAAAAAATTCTCCTTTCAAAGTTAACAAACACCATGGTTAACAAAACTGTTAAACTGGGATCAAGTGGGCACATTCCTAGGTTTATATATGATGTCATGCTAAGCAGCCCACAGCTGAACTTGCAAGTAGTATGAATGATTTTTCAATATATTAAGTATCTGATCTAATGCTAATTTTCTCTCTATAGGCTAACTGTGCTGGGAACAGGTGGCCCTGCTTTCAATTACGGAGGGCTAACATGCCAGTGTGAGGCCTGGATTAGTTCACCTTCTCACAGGGAATTTGCCTCGGTTGGGAATGGATTTATTATGGCTTCACACATGGAACGGAGCTCATGTCAGCTGAGGGCAGTGATACATCATATGATTCAAATTAACCTGCTGTGGACTGTTCCGCAGGGCTGATATTGTGTATTAAAATGACGACATTTTTAAAACAGCTTGAAAGAAACCAGGATTGCTGAAGTGCAATGGTTCCAATTTGTTCCAACTAATCTATCACCTGCTGGAGATATTATTCTAGTGGGTTTCTGGTAGCTGCTATTTTCCAGGTTTCTCCAAACCACTGACCTTGGTAATGGATACAATTGTTGCCTCTGCAAACAATGGGGAAAAAAGGCTGGAGAGAGTGCCATGGTGCAGTTCCGATTATTGTTTTGTATACCTAAGCCTAGATCCCCTGCTGTGCCCCTCGTGATCCCCAAATCATGTGTGGAGGGACTGGCATGAATCGAAACCCACCAGGTCCCCAGTTCTCACTTTATCTTGCAGTGGGACATAACATTTCTTAGTTTATTTGGATATTGTCTTCTGCAGAAATTATTTATAAAGGTGAATTATCAAGGACCTCCATTACTTCACATCTAACCCAATGCCTTCTCAGGAAACTACTGCAGAAAGAGGACTTCAGTATACAGCATCCATAATTTGCGTGTATAAGTATTTTAAGGCAATTTGTATGAAGCTGTACTTTATAAACATGTTCTTGTATCATTTGCATCCAAAAGACTATGCCAAAGACAGTTTTTCTAGGTAAGAAAGGTGATTAAAAAGAAATCCAGAAATAGGACTAGAAAGTAAAGATGATAATTTTTCAAAACCTATTAAAACAAGATGGTCATACTTGTTCCTCACATAATGAGTTATATCTAATGCTGAAGCAATAAATAGTTCACTTCTATGTATTAGACAAAAATTAGATGTACAATCCAGTAACAGTCTGAATATAAAAGATAGAGGGTCATGTAGAGTGATGTAAATGGAATTTTAAAAATTTTAAATAATTAGTTTCTGTAAAAAAGAAAAAGAATAGTCCTTTAATATGTTGTGGGGTTAAAGTTGAGGTCTGTTCCCACAGGCCTGATGATGAATGCTTATTTCTCCTAGGATCCTATTACCTTAAATCTGGAAGAAATATAGTTTTTCTTTAGTTGCCAAAAATGTACAAAATAATCAACTCCTGTGGCAAGAAGTGCATTAATGTATCCTGTTATTCTCATTTAATTAGTGGTTTCCAAGTTTAGCTACTTGCTGTAGTTTTTTGATCTCCGAGCTAATACAGACTGACAACCTGGTTTCCTGTGTGGTGAAACCATACGGTTTTTCTGTGGAACACCATCTACTTATCTACTTCAGCTGACAAACTATATGCAAGGAGTACTGGTTTTATCTAACACAGCAAACATTGGGAACCACTTGCAGATTTTTTACTGTTAACTGCTCAATAGTATTTTGCATTATAAAATATAGGTATGTCTGATTCTTATATTTGAAATTTAACCTCAGCACATCAACGATGTATTTTGAAAGAAAAATTGCATTACAATTAAACCACTGAACTCTGAACACTTAAAATCAACACAGAAGACTGTATGGTTACCCCAACTGCTACATATTTTTGTCTGCATAGGCACAGCTTTCAAATATGTGCTGACTTTACAGAACAGTTGATCATCTGTAACCAACAGGCAGCACCTACCAGTACATTCAGTGCATTTCAGCAATTTAATTACTACAGTTATAAACCACATATACATAAATGACTATGAAAACACACACACAATATCACTAGAAAATAGGTCACTTAGTAGCAGCATTCTTTGCCAGATATTCACCAAAAAAGAACAGCCTTCAAGGCCTGCAACATAACTCTACTCCAGCGGTGCCTTTATTTATTCAATTTATTAGCTAAGCTGTCTCCCATCACACATACTGTTTGTTGACCTTGCAAGAGCTCCTGGGAGTTTTGCTGAGATTCTTGTCCTCAAAGAACAATTGCCAGCTGAGCTAAGATCTGGTGGTGTAACACTTTCTCCAGGCCTGCTGACGGCCAAGCTACCTCACCCTGGAAGAAGCTGTGGTTAGGGGACTTCTTGTCCCACAGGGGAGTCAGTAACTCATTTTCCAGTAGCCTGCTGAGGAGCTGTCAGGCTCTTGTAACTCTTTGCATGTGCTGTTCTGATGCAATCACATGCAGAATGAGCCTTCCATTACTCATCCAATGAAACTTCCATCCCCCAAGGAAGGCTTCTTGGTAAAGGTTAGTTTATTTGAAGAGGATCTCATAGTGGTAACAGCTGAGGTTAGAAAAATCTGCAAGGGATGGTGGAGATGTTTTGTTATACTACACTGGCAAACACTTCATTAAAATTCAGAGAAATTACCGTTGAGTCATGTGTAATGATAGTTCCAATTAGCAGCAAAAAGATGATGAAAGAAAGCCTTTTGGCTAAGAATAGATCCTGGAAGAAATCTCTGAAGTTTTAAATGCTTTGCAAGAACTAATAGATTGAAGATTATGATGCATTAATTTATAGTTTTCCAGTTCCCTATTCAGCAAAACACAATGGAGGGGAGAGATTTAACACTAATGTAAGCTACATCTGAACTGGTGAGATTAGGGTGGATGCTTACACTATTTGTGAATATTTACTTTGCAAACTGGTGCCAACTTCCATGTTTTCTAGTTTAGCTAGCTAATCTACTAGCTTCCTACTGAAGGACAGCATCAGGGAAACACCATCAGGTGTGTAATAAATTAAATATAAAGGCTATGCCAGGAAAATACAGTGAGAACCTTGAGAGAAGTGGAATGCACAAATGAAGGGTCTAAGAATACAGAAATCTGACAAATGTGGGGACAGAGGACATATAAGAACTGAGGGCAGAAGAATAAAAGAAAACCATTCTGGCAGCAGTGATCAAAAGGTCCCTGATAGTAGGTATCTTAACCCCTCTTGTGCTGTTCCTGATCAGACTGAAAAGCCAGCATTACTATAAATTAACCATTTTTTTTTTCTCAAATGGCAGCAGAACATGCAGTAGGCCTGCAGATTCAAAGGCCTATCAATGTAGCCAAATATGGATCAATATAAAAAAGGCTCTGCATTGTCAAGTTGTTTTAAAAGTCTTCCCTAAATGATGTCTTCAGATAGCATGGAAAACAAAAAAACAAAAAAAAGAGCAATGCTGAGGTTGTTCACATACTTTATTGTTTCCTTGTGCAAAAAATGTTTTTTTCAAGCTACTTAACCACAGGCTTTACAGTCAGGGGTCAAATATGTGTGTTTCATTCACTGGTTACTCGGTTTGATGTCTTGGGCTCTGATATTCAGAAGTGATTACTGCTTCACCCAAAGACAATATGAGCTGTGTTTCCAACATCAAATTCTATATTTTCAAGTACTTTGGAAAACTTAATTGTGTGTTTTAAATTGATAACCTTAATAAAATGAGAAAAAATTTAATGTCCCTGTGCCTCAGCTGTCTTCTGAGAAATGGCAAGGGCATAGTAATTCATCATCCATGTGAAGGTTGTGCAGGTAAATTAGTACTTCTGTAGTGCTCAGATGCTACAGCTGTAAGGTATGCAAAGGTAATTCTGCTGCAGATCCAGGATTAGATAGTGTGCTGTAAGACTGTATGAACAGGTAGCTGAATGAACAGGAAAATCCAGTATCAAAGAGCTTCTCACTAAATTGCCTCATAACAGCTCACTCTGTGCTGTGGAAGTAAGGATATTCAGGATAAAAAAATAAGTTAAATTATTCAACAAACTATAACAAATAGGCATGTGAGAAAATAGTTACAACGTATTTTCTAACTTTTATTATAACCTCAATTATTCTACATTGTAATGTAGCAATAAATACATACTTCACAAAATAGAGAAAGCAATTTGCAGGAATTTCTGATGCTCTAGTGGAGTGGAACTTCAAGTCACATTATGTTACGTTACGTAAATGCTAAGAAACCTCTACACCATACCGCTTACATTAATTAAAGAAAAACAATATCACTAATTTTTAAATATTACAGTATCAGCACTTTGGTTGATTGGAATTTCCAGTGCCAGGTATCCAAATTTCAAAGAACCCAGGAGAAGGTGGTTTAGAAAAATCTTCAGAAATGTTATAGAAGTCATCTTTTCTAAACAGAACTACAATAACATTTCAGTTTTCTAGGACTAGAGGCCAGTAGGCTTCATTCTGCTGGAAATTTGACAAATTCAGCCTTTCTAAACTGCGGGAAGAAAATGAATGATTAGACCTTAAACCAATGACTGGTCCAGGACTGCCTGTTCCCCAGTTTTCACTTTCCTTCAGGGTAGTTGCTGGAGGAAAAATTTACATTAATGACCAAGGAATACAATACCCTTCTGATTATTGGACATCATTGAGTCATAGAATAATCAGGATTGAAAGGGACCTTAACACTCATCTCCTTCCAACTCTCCTGCCATGGGAAGGGACACCTTCCACTTGATCAGGCTGCTCAGGGCCTCATCTTGTGTCTATGTGTGCAAATCTACACAAAGATTACATTAGAAAAGAAACGTTAAAGTGCAGCACTTACCTGGTCCATTAAGGAAGTCTTTAATTTGCACAGTGATAAGAGGAGGTGGAATACCACTTTTAGCATCTACCTCTCCTGCTACTGTCTGCAACCAAATCTTGCAATAATCCAGAGCTTCTGGTAGAGTCTTCCCAGGATCTACAGATGATAATCATCACCGTCATTAATTATATTCCAGGAATATGATATATTACAAAATGCTACATACAAAATTGACTAGACAAAATTAAAGAGTTTTAAATGTAATATGGTAAATATTATAACTAATAT
Organism: Phainopepla nitens; assembly: GCA_013400175.1. Taxonomy (NCBI): domain Eukaryota; kingdom Metazoa; phylum Chordata; class Aves; order Passeriformes; family Bombycillidae; genus Phainopepla; species Phainopepla nitens. The sequence continues at coordinate 155,216 of VXBQ01014375.1, read as the reverse complement.
AACTGGTTTACATAGTATTTGCACCTACACACAGATGCATGTGTAGAATAATGCATGCATTCATGGGCAAGAGGACAAAGCTCTAATTAAAAAAAAATAAGAAAACACGCAAGAATACCAGGCCAAATAAGAGTACAATACATCAATAAAACAAGACAACTGTAAATAGCACACAGTTTCAGCTTTAGTTAATGATCAAGTAATGACACTTAAGGACTCCTTAAAAGAGAACCTGTGCTCCAAACCTGCTATTGTATTGTCATTGCTTGGTAGAAAAAATAACAACAGAAAGGTAAATTTTAAAGGTAAAAAACCCAGAATGCTATGAGAACTCAGGAACAGAGCATGAGAACAGAGCAGTTGTATCACCCCCTGCAGAGCTTCACTCAATAGCTAATCAGTAGCTATTCTTGGGTATCACCTTGAATGGTGTTCCTTTGATCAGGCTGTAATACTACAAAAGAACATCAAAATTAAATCCATCCAAGGGCTATTCTTGTTTTCCTTTTCCACATATCACACATAGCAAAAACAGTTGGGTAAAAAGGCTTTTTAATCTTTAGGGACTCATGACCTTCATTATGAGCCTTCTCAATTCTGGCATAATGGTCTTAAATTATAAATAATCAGTCACTGTTTATTATTGAGTCTGCTATGGTAATTATTAAACATCTGTCTCATCCTCAACTTAAGAACATTTTCTTGAAGCTATTCTCTTCTTTTCAGTCAACTAAAAACTGCTATAATTGCTTTGAGTTTTACTGAATTAATTCCTTTCAGGAATAGGATTTACATACTCACTGTTATAGTCAACATATGGTACTGTGGTATCACAGTCATATGTGGACTGGGTATATAAAGTCAGCTTTGGAATTTGTGTTTCTTGACCTTATCATGTGATTCATATAAAACTTGGCACATACGAACCCTTATGTGATTTCAAAGAACCTACTGAAACCAATTGATCATGACTTTAGATCTATATGGAAAAGATCAAAAGTTAGCACATTCTTTTGTTTTTATTTGATCAATTTTCAGGCAATGACTTTACAGCAATATTTGTACTGTATGGCATATACATTACAGCCTTTTCTTTCCTCTATTCCTGCTACACATTTTATAAAGTCAGCTCTCAACAGTTATTTAAGAGCTGTCACTGTATACAACAGATCTGTATATTTTCCACATTTTTATGATTCTTAACCCATTTCTTTTAATTGCAATAACCAGAGTGGTGTGGCACACTCCCTTTTCTATAGTAACTGTTTTAGGGAATATCTTGTTGTGTCTGACATTTTTCTAGTATACTGAAAATACTACTACTGCTACTACTACTACCGTTACTCATCATCATCATCATCATCCTCTTTACCACCAAGGTACACATTTTTCCCAAAACACAGATTTGTAGCTGTTCTGAACAAGGATGTTATTTCTCACTTGGAGCTACAAAATAATATCCTATTTTGTGCTGGTAGATCATAATAAACAGCTAATGTTCTAACGTTTTTCAGAATATATAGTGTAAAAATTACTGAATATTGCTCAATTAACATCACTGAAATGAAATTCATCTCTAAATTACTGTTCCTCTGTAAGTATTAATATAAACATTTAGGTGTACCATTATGGCACAAAACATTGCAATATGCCCTTATTTTTTCTCATTTCTAGAAGATATCATCACATACTGTATGTAACAATCTATATCTTCTACCAGCTATTCAGAAAATCCACTACATTTAGCTGAACACTTCTTTTGTAAAATACACTTACAGGTAGTCTTATCATCCTCAGATGTGTTTATGTTATTAAATACCTAATAATTATTTCAAAGTTCTAGCTCTTTCAGGCTGAAAATATCTCTGATGAAAAGAACTTACATAGCAGAAAATCCTGCATGACATATTTCATTAACTATACAAACTGCCCTTAGGCCACTGGGAACTGCAGCACTTAAGCAAAGAACCAAAAAAAAAGTAACCACGGGACTCTGAGGAGATTGTTTTGCTCTGTCATATCTCCAAGGAGTGCAGCAGTGTCATCTCTTCATCACCTGGGGCACTCCAGGACTGGATTACGTGAATAATAAGGACTCCAAAAATTACATATTAGGGACACAACATGAAGAAATCTCAGTGCAAAAATTAGCACAAGTCCAACAAAATGTATTACTTTTAACCCAGCACTGGTCTTATAGAGTTCAAGCATTTTTTAAATGTAAGTGAAACTGAGCTGATTTTGGAAACAGGAATATCGCACTGACAATTTTACATTAGAGATAATAATATCAAAGAGCTATGCAAAGAGCGAGCTTGAGTGCTTCCAAGCCCAGGCATTTGGAACCTGGGTAACAGACTTGGCTGTCCAGCCAAATATGCCAGTTTTAAGTTTTTATGTAATGATAAGAAAGCTAAACCCCAGAGGTTTCAAAATTGACTATGCTTGTGTATATCAAAAACTTGAGGGCAGTTTCAGATATTAGGGTCAGACAAATATACACCTCGAGAGTCAAACAACCTAAAGATGTGTATCCCTATTAAAATATCTTCTAAGGCAGAAAACAGCATATGCATTTTCACGGGATCAAGAACCAGGAAAGGAATAAAGCAATATTGGTGAATCAATCCCTATGCCAAAAGCACTGACAATAGAGAAGCAATTGTACAAAAAAAAAGGAATTTTAGGATGAAAAGTGAGAAATTCTTGATGAGAAGAGCTATTAGAAAAAGGACTCTTGTCTCTCAAGGAAATGATGGAGGCATTCAGAATGTTTAAAAATACACTTGACAGAACACTATAAAATATACAATTGGGAACAATTATGCATCAGCAGGGAACTGGTTCTGAATAATGTATTATAATAGGTCATTTCCATTTCCATTTTCTATGATTCTCCCAAAAATCAACACTTAAATTTGCAGTTATTTGTATAAAGAAAATGCTGGAGAAAACCCAGGGGATGCATATATAAGTAAAAGGAGAGGCTAGAATTACTCCACAGCAAGCCAAGAGAGAGAAAAAAAAGATTGAGAAGCGAGGAGCAGTGAAGATGCCCAGAAATTTTATCCTCCACACCACATGAAAAATTTGTCTGTGGCAGCAAAAGAAAAACGGTGAGACAACTATCACAGATCGACAAGATTTTAAACTACAAGAGTGTAATTTAAAATCTGTAAGACTGAGAAGGTGAAGCCTTCAGTAGATCCACATTTACCTCCCTCCCTTCCCTCTAAAACAAAAATTAAAAAAATAACAATCTCTGGCTATTTTTTAATTCACCTAAACATCCAAAGCCACTTTCAGCCTTGCTGAGATCAAGACTTCAGGTCCAAACTTCACTTTATGAAATATCTTCCTAAACTTGATTTGAACAGAAAATTTTTTGACTTCACTGCTATCCCCTTGGTCTTCTGTTAACAGCAGAGAGCAAACCCCAAACTTCTGAGGAGAACAGGGATTAAGGGGAAAGGAAACAAGGAAGGCAGGAGAAATTTTGCATCTTGAAGACTTGCATTCTCCAAAATGTGTCTTTGTTCCTCTTGGTAGCTGACAGCCAGGCCAGCAACGGGGGCACAGCCTATGGAAGGCTTTACTGGGGGGAGCTCAGGGGCCCCCCTCAGCCCCAGGCAGGGACAGGGACAGAGCTACCGAGCGCGTGTGCGGGTTCCCGCTTGGCCTGCCCCGCTGGAACGCCACCCAGCCCAAACGAGCACTGCAGCGTGCTTTGATTTCAATGGATGAATCACATTTTGGTCTGCAGTCAATTTTAAAAGCCAGTATGATGCTGCAATCATCTCTGCATTTGAAACTCTGAAGTGGAACGTTTGGTCTTGTTTTCAAAACGGTTTCCACTAGAATTTAAAGAACACAAGTGGAAAAACATTTCTGCTAGCGTACTCACAAGCGCTGTGTCAGGAAGCTCAGAAATGAGCACTTACAGTAACCTGAGGAATGCACATTCCCAGGCCAATTTGGCTTCATGGGTGGGGGCTGCACTGCTCCCCCCTCATCCATGAGTGCAGATGTACTGGACAATAAATATACCCAGAGGGGAACAGGTGACACTCCAGCAGAACTCCCTCAATGCTGTGCTAGGAAACAGCCTTAAATCCTCTCTCTGCCATGTAGGAAGCACAGGCTGACAGAGCGGCAGTGAATCAGGCTTCCCGCCAGAGCCAGCCTGGGCTGCTTTTCATGCAAAAGCCGGGAAAAGGCTTTCCATTAGATCAGAGGTTACATGTGGTTTTAGCTACTGCATCTGCTCTTCATGGACCCCCTGCCATCAAAGGCGTGGGTGTCAAATAAAATAAAATAAAATAAAAATCAAGAATAATTCTGGATGGCCTCACAACGACTGTTTTTTGCAAATGAGTCGTTGGCGGAAGTTGAAGAAATTCCATGCGTAACAGATATTTACTGAGAAATTTCTCTCCCTTGAAACAACCAAGCACCACAACCTCCTCTTTGAAAGTAAACAAACAAACAAATAGAAAAAAGACTTTTCAAGAATGCCTCCAGAGTACAGTGGTCAGGAAATGAGGCAATTTTGTATCTGGATTACATTACCTGAAACAAAGCAAATAAAGATTTAAAAAAATATTTATAAAAGCAGCTTATGAGATTACATTAAAAACAATTGCACCCACTTTTATTTAAGTAAAAATGGCCAAAACTCTTAGAAAAAAACTAACAGTTAGCAGATGCCTTTTTGTTAAATATAGGATGAGCATTTAATAAAAAAGGGTAATTTTACTGTATCTTTCAGTTTATTTTTACAGAATCTCACAAGTAAACTCACGGAGCAACTAGTCTTTTTAGTGCCACTTATTAGGCATTTAAAATTTATTCCATTAATTTATTTACTTTGATTTCAAGTTCCTGTACCTTGCAGTAGCATAATTGTAATTAAGCTGCGCAATTACAAAACACAAATGAAGCAGTTTAGCACAACCATAACAAAACTGAGCTAACGTTTCAACAACCTAATAAGTCTTCTGCTTCTACAAATTGACTTGCCAGTGGACTTGGTTGGAAAGAAGACTAAGGAAGCACAACCATTGGGTCTCCAGCTTCCAGGCAGGCAAATGCTCCCACATACAGAGACTGGTCTGATGGAAATGTGCTGCTACTGACTGCTAATTAATAAACTAAAAATACTGAAATTTTAAATAGCCTATTTCCTCCTATTTAATTCTTAAGTTCTTATTTCTTTCATGTTTCAGAAATTAAGCTAAAAATAAATAACACAGCTAGTGTCAGAGAAGCCAAGTTCTTTGGATGAAATTTGGTGTTTCAGCCACTGTACAATGCTCTGCCTCACAAAGGGAGTGATAGTTTAATGTGCAAGATTGTGAATTTTATGCTCTATTCAAAACTAATAACAAAGCCCTTGTCCCAAATAAAATACATATGGCTTCATAACAGTATAAAATCTTCATTTCTACATAACATTTAAAGCAGTAAACCATCATGAAGCAGTAATGCTTAATTCTGTCACAAGCCCAGGACTAACTATTATTCTCTTTAAAATATATGTTGGTACAATTTAAAAGATAATTTCCCTGTTTTATACAAAGGTTCATAAAATAGACTGTCATCAAATTACCGATTAGAAGTATTTCTAAAGTCTAGAAAATCTTTGTTGACTCACAGCTAAATAACGTATTTCTTAGAAGTACACTACTGGGAGGTGAGAGATGAAAAGCACAACTAGATCCAGACTATCACCAGGTTTTCTCTACCCTAAAGTTTTTTTGTGGAACTTATGTCAGCCAAAAAATAAGACCTTCCTAATTTCTCAACGGAATTCTGTATTTGCTTCTGCTTTGCAAAAATTTGAGGGTTGTTTCATAACTGTAGATTTTTTTCTTTCATAAAAACCGTAAGAAATGGCACAGTATTTCACAAGACCCGAATCTATGGCTATTAACAAACGGTATTAGTCTTCAGAATTTCACACCAAAATTGATAGAAACAATTCTTCCAAATGTTTTAAAACATTTCTAAAATACTCTTATGCAGTGTATATGCTGCAGAATGAATTGAATACATAGAATGATTTTAAATGGGAGAGATTTTATTAGCATCTTTTGAATTTAATGTAAATCTTTCATATACAGCTTAACTACATAAGTTTACCCATATTAGTTTAAGTAATGAGAAAACACCCCCATAGGATTACCAACAATACTTTATAACAATGTAATTTTACTTTTGCTCAAACAAGTCTCAATTTTTAGGCTGTTATCAAAATTTGCAATGCTATAGGCCTGAATTTTTGAGCTGCTGCCATGCTGTTGCCTATGTCCATCACGGGATGGAAAGCACACCATATTTTCATGAGATCTATGATTTGCTTGGTTGTTTCTTTGATTTGCATTCAAAGGGGAATATGCTCCCTCAGTTCGTACAATCCAGTTAAAATATACCTTTTAAATTTAGCTTATGTTCTCTTCCCCATCCTATGTTAGATAATAGAGGTAGTTGCATGCACACGTACACACGCAAGAGCAGTCTTCTAGAGAGGCTAACTGGAAACGTGGTTTAGCAACATTCACTGCAATTTAAACATACTTTATGCCTTTTCCCCACTCTCCAGTCTTTGATACACAGAGAAATATAGGAATATAGTGCATGTGTATTGTACCGAAGGAGAGAATCGAACTTGGTTCTTTCAAATAAACTCTATATGGTTCTTCATAAGGATGATACATCTCTTTCAGACAAAACTGTCAGCAAATAGTCACAATATGCAGAAAGCTTGGTGTGACTGATGAAATCAACCACAGCAGCACAAAAATGCCACAAAGAGCTCCTTATTCCGTATTATATGATATGCAATATATAGAGTGTGTATAATATATACACACACACACACACACATATATATGTAACACATACAGTTTATGGCTATTTTCCCCCTCATACATGTTAGGAATTAAAAATAGAAATGTCCTAAACTAACATGTTACCATAGCAGTATGACAACATTAATCCTAAATGATGCAACTGCCAGCACAGCAGATCTTCCTAAACAAGAGGCAATAAAAACTTTATACTACCTCTTTTTGCTGAGTGAATTACTGTGCAACTTGGTGTGCCTTAATTTTATTAAATTACTAATACATTTAGTATGGTATTTTTAGGTATTAGCACTTTGGCACCCACCTCTCAAGCTCTTTTGAAAAGAGCACTACTGCTTTGGCAGCAAGCACAGGATCCTATGTGATACATGAGGAAGGTGCTTATTTACTGCCCACAAAGGCAGCAGGATGAGACCAGGACTTCTGCCTTCACATAATATCTGAGTCCAACCTCCACACTTGTTTACATTTGCCTTACATGGAAAAAAGGAAAAAGAAAGGGGTAAGACCCATGCATGCCTAATCCTGGGTCTTCCAATTGAGCAATCTATGCTGATTAAGGAGCTCTCAGGCTGTAAGTTCCTACTATCTTTATTATTTAGACTTCTTGCCATGCTTCTGTGCTCTCTGATGCACTTTCAATTTATAAGAAGACTTTATTACAGCTGGTGTTTTGTAGAGTTTCTGCCATAGACATAAAGATGGCTAACTCAGGAGTTAATTGTAGAAGCAGAATGGACAGAACTTTGCCCACTTCATTGGTGGTGGCAGCTTGTACCAATACTTGAATGGCTCAGACATGAGAAATGAAGAAGTCCTATTGCACCTTTCCAAAGCACTAACTTCATGAAGATGTGATCTTAGACCTACTCCAAACTTCCTTCAAGCTTTGCTTTCTGAATTCTCTTCACAGTAATTGCTGCAATGACCACACTTTACATAGTATTTAAGAAATACACATGAGAATAATCTGGAGTAAATCAAATTCATGACACAGATGTGTTTCATTCCAGGCAGGACAGAACAGGAACAGCAGAGAAAGACGAAAACAGAAAAAGGATTAATAAAATGTAGCAGAGAACAAATCTCCCTGTTTTAAGTATCTTCTCTTCCACTGCCAATCTTTCTCACTTTTTATTCCCTCTCAGAAGTTCCACTACAATTCAGATTTCTGAGAACAGTCAAGATTACATTTTTTAAATAAGCACATTGTTTTTATGGTAATTTTCAAAAGATTCAATCTCATTCAGCAAAGATTAGGTAAAGCTGCACAGAAAAGTATAGTACTTTTCACAACTGCTGTGCTGGGAATACTGTCAAGAAAAAACTAACAATACCTATAGCTCTCATTCAGAAAACAAACTGAAACCCCAAATCATTCTGGCTGTATGTTCACCTGGAACTCTGCAGATTCATTTACACTTTTTGGGGTAACATTCCATAATGATGTATCTCATAGAAATCATTATACCCTGTACTGACTGCTAGACAAATGAATTGCAATCATTTGATTTCTCTCTTCAGCAGTACAGATAAGGCAGAAAAAAATACTTCAGAATATTTTCTACTGAACAGCTATTTTGACATCTCTCATTACACACTTTGCACATGCAATTAAAAAAAAAAAGGCATTTTTTTAAGAGATGGAATTTGCTGCAAAACCCTATTGCTCAATTGAACAAAAACTTAAAATATATGACATCACTTGATGGTGTTTGAAAGATCACTTTATTTCTTTTACAGCTTATGTCCAAAACACCAGGTGCTTCCACAGTGTTTATCTTAACATTTTTTTGGTAGACTAGTATAGGAAAATATTGTGACATTCAGTCATATAAAATGCTCTTTATGAAATTTCTTTAGCTTACAACTTTTACTTCCTTAGAAAATTTTGAGAAGTTACAGCAATGCAACAATCCCTGTCACAATCTGGTAATGAGAAAGCAATACTAAGAAACAGGAAGAATTGGTTGCTAAAAGTTAGATCTTAATTAATTTCAAACATTTTACACCCTTAACTTGATTCAGCTGTGAGGTATAATCCTAAAAATATGTGTATTTAGCGATGGATATTTAAAGATGTCCTGAATTTTCTCAGCTGTTTTCCAGCACCCTCTGTAGCTTTCAGACGTGCAATCATTTTCACAGCTCTATAACCAGGACTGGATGTTAACGCTCTTACCTGTACACTTGTAGTCTGAGGCGACTCCTTTAAGGCCAGCGTCGAACACTGATATTTCTACTTTTTGCTTTCTGTGGTGGCAGCTGAGGAGCACAGAGGGCTGTGACACAACCAGGTAGAGAAATGGCTGCAGCTCCATGTCGCCGGTGCCCCTGCGCCCAGGCTGCCGGACAATGGTTATGCCCAGGGCTTGCCGAGCAGACGACCTTGTGGAAGCGTGCAGACTCTCCAGGGACAACAGGCCTGTCTTCCTCCCAGCAGAGCGGGGAGGGTTACTGTTCAAAAGATCGTCCGCTGTGACAGAAGAGATGCATGGCTGACTGGGCTTCTTGGTATCATGGCTGCTGCCTGAGACTGTTTCTGGAAGGTTCAAGGAGCTTTTACTTATCTTCTCACCATCTTTCTGGTCTTGCACCGATTTTGATTTAGGCAAGGCAGCGCATGAGTACGTCATCAATGAGATGCGGCTTGCTGTAACAAAAATGTCAAAGGGAATGAAGTTGAGATTCTTCACGATGGAAGACTGGCGGGAAGGACGGGCAATGCGGTGCTGGCTGGTGCCACTGTGCTGCTCGATCTGAATGATTCTGATCTTAACACTGTCACTGCCAATTCCACTGTCCTGTGCCCCGCTGTAACGGGAAGAAGTCTCAACTGTTCCTCCATCAGCCACATCCATCTTCTTCTGTTCTTGCTTGGAAACCTGCAAAGGAAAATGTTATATTAACTTCTGATAGCCATATTCCAATTATTTCCGTTTCAGTCATAGCAAAAAATCACTACATAAACATGATGTCAAAAAAGAGAAATATAAAAAAAAAAATCTGCCAACTTAACTTTAACACAGTAATCACTCATAAAAACACAGCAGGTGTCTGTTCCAATGAAATGATGACTCACAATAGCTGAAGAGCCAAAAAAATTGTGAAAGAGGAAAAAAAAGCAAGTAAGGATTTCTAGGCTTAGAAAACATTTCAAAAAATTAAACTCTTCGTTTAAAAAACTCTAAAGAGTTTATAAGAAATTTATGGATTAATATAAACCCATATATCTGTAAAATAATGTACTGTAAATAAAAGCCTAGTTAGAATTGTTTTCCAGTTTTGAGCACTGATGCTCAAAAATCACCTTTCTTACTAAAATTTTATAGTGTGATTAGATGAAATAGAACATAATATGAACCCACTACACAATCATAAAAAGACTAAATGGAAATTATAAACTGAAATGTATAAAAAATATATATTCTAGAAAAAATATTTTTCTTTAGAGTCATGGAAGGCAGCTGCTTTATATAAATCACCAAAGTTAAAGGAAACATCAGAACTATCTAAAGGCTATCTCGGTGATGGGTAGCTTTACCAAGGCCACATAGGGTATTGGCTGTGACATTCATAGCATTTCACATGAGAAATCACTGCAGATAGAAATATTACAAAAAAAAAATATACCAGTGACAAACAAAAAGAGTGCAAGAGTGAAATAAAAAGTTGCAAGGCTGTGTCCAGAGACCTTATAGTCTCACCTCAAGAGACAGAGATATCCCAAGACAAAGAAGTACTTCAGGAAAAAGCACTTTCAACACTGCTCATGAAACAAGTAGGAATCCTATCAAAAGCCTGAGGATAAGATGGGGAGCATATACTAAAACACGTGGCAAAAAAAAAAAAAATCTGCAAAAATTCAATAATAATTGATGTATGACTAATTCCTCAGATTCATATGAAGACTAGAGTCATACATTCACCCTGTATAGCTTCCACAGCATAACTAACACTTCCATCTGTGCTGCTGCAGTAGTTTCTGCTCTGCTCTGTACAGGAGCTAACATAAGCAATGCCCAACTCGGTCAGGCTCATAACCCATCTAACCCAGAACCCTGTTTTCGACAGCACCAGGAGGAACCTCTGTTAAGAAACACCAGAAACTCTGTCCACTTCCTGCAATCTGCTCCTCTCCTCTTCCCCAGGCATCCCCAGCTGCTGCACGTAGGATGCCAGAGGTACATGTTTCTGTGGTCATTTTAGTAACCATTTCTAGGCTTCTTGTCCATGAATTCATCCACTTCCTTTCTGAACACACTGACAATTTCTGCTCTCCACTACCTTTGGGGGCAACAAGTTCCAATTTTTTTTGAAAAAAAAATTGCTTTAAACCATCTCTTCCTATTGATGTTGCTTTCCCCCAATCTTTTGTAGCATATGAAGTGTTCAGGTCCATATCTGTAACTCCACTATGGCCTTCTTGAGTACTCTACAAAACAGCCAGGAAGTGGAACCACTACAGTTCTCTATAAAAGTGAAATGCTGCCTTCTGTCTTGTCCTCCATCTCCATCCAGATGTCCAGTATTTTGTTGGGTTTTTTGGCTGACACTGCACATTGACCCAATGATTTAATTTCTTCATTGCAGGACCTATTTTAATAATTTCTTCTTATCTTCTCCACCCAAATGAACTTTCAATAAGTGAAATATGAACTAGGGCAAACAGTATCTTAAGTTCAAACTTAACTTCTCAAAAAAGAATAATGAATTAAAAATAAGTAATTTATCAGCAACTTAACTACAGGAACAAAGGGCAGTGAATTTCTCAATTTCTTCAAATTTCTGTGGTCTTTATGCAGCAATGTATTAGGTTCTACATGTACTGCAGAAATTGGGTTATGAGGGAGGTAAATAAAACCAAGCTCTTTAAAACTTCCTTTATATTGTGCTTTATAGAACAAAGGGAGCAATCTCCTCTCTTTTTCTTTAAAGGAATGAACATACTAGAAAAAGTATTACAGAGGAAATCCTAAAACAGAACCATTAACTAGCTGAGATTTTCTTTGAAAAGGTTTTTGCCAGCTCTGGTTACAATCTTTTCAGATTCACTCATGTACATATTTTTCAAATAACCAATAAAATTCTTTGTGGCTGTTTTCTATGGTAGACTCATATCACTGACTTGTAAATGTGATATCACTTTTAATGCTGCCTCTGTAAAAATAACTAGAGACCATTTTAATGAATCACTACATTGTGAGCCAAGAAATCCTCATTCCTCGTGATATCCTAGCAAAGTTAGGCTATTTACACCTCAGCCTCTCTGCCTGGTGAACTATAAAGTGCTTCACCCATATCCTGCACTGATGCCACTTTCAAAATCCGTACAGATGGTTTCATTGCTCATGTATTGAGGGCAAGCAGAAAGAAAGGATGGAGCTGTGAAAAAACCTTGCCATATCATTTCATGGAAATGTTGTCTGTAATTAAATTGAGGGCATGTGTTGCTAAACCCAGCAATTTTTAATTACTTCACAGACATCAGTTGAGTTTGATGAAAAATGTTTTCAGAAAGCATGATGCAGTAGAGAATGCCAATCTTACGGTTACTACATGATATTCTCTTGTCCTCCTCTATGCAGCAGAAATTTCTGCAGCTACCTGACATTTAGGTTATGCATGACTTGGCCAGAGGAAATGAAAATATGGTGTCACCCACTAAGTGACAACCCTCCAGGGAGAAAAACATTGCATGTATATGACAAAGTGGAGGAAGAAATCACAGTACTTCTGTTTTCTGAATGGATCCTCTCTTCTCACACCTAAACAGATTTGAGTTGAAGCCTAGTTTTTTTCCTCTGCCTTTTTTTATCATTAAGTATTTATTAAATGTTCTGGTCTATGCAAAGTACCTCTAGGAAGGTAAGAAAGTAGCTCTGCTTCCATCCCCAGCCAGACTATAGGTTCCCTGTGCAGACTACTGCAAGGGTGCTAATTGGTCCCAACTGCTGAGTTTCCTGTAATGTGGACATTCAACTACAGAAACTTTACTGAGACCCCAAATCAATTCATGCAGGTCACTGAACAGCACTCAGAAAGCAATTTCTGCTCAGTATTAAGCAGTACGGAATACGAACCAGTGCCCAGAAGGTGAAAGACACCATATCCTATTATGGTTTTCCATGCCACCTGGTTCCACAATGAAACTTTGACGTATGTATGGTCTTACCACATATATTATAAAGGTTGAAACATGTGAATCATGATTTGCAAGACAGCTGTACATAACACAACTGGGTACAAAATTAAAGTGTAGAAGTATCACTGGAACTTCTTGCATCAATTTCAGCTCAGTAGAGTATCAAACCTATCAAAAATGTTTCAAAGTTAAGCTGAAGATATGCCTGGTAATAAACTTGGGAAGCACTTAGGTATTCCTCTAATGGGATAGGGAGATGAGAGGGAACGAGTCTCCATATAACAACTGTAAAAAGATTCTTTGCTGTATTATGGAATAAATGGGCCAATACTTTAAAGATGTCAAGAACAGCATTATCATCTTGCTGTTAGCAAATGTAATGGTAACATTTATCATTGGGCTGTATAATATCAATTCTCTTGCTCTTTACATAACCCATTTAAAATGAACAATAAAAGTTTTCTTTAATTAGCTACTGGTGTGCATTAACATGATCATGATTAAACCATAAAAACCAACTGTACATTACTCTGGTCCCCAGTCCCATGTGTTTTAAATTATTTTAGTTGAAAATGTACTTTGAGTCCCTTTTAAAAGTTCGACCTTCTGCTTTCAGAGAATTAAATGCATATTACTATAGTGGAGAAGATAATGTTTCAGACCTCCAGGCATATATTAAACACACTGGCAGCACATTAGACAAAATGCTTTACTTATTAGATACTTCCTATTCTAAACAGTGTCATCAAAGGCTAAAAACAAAATCCATATAAAAGCTGCACAATGCTTCCACACAGAACCTGTGCCAAAATCCCTGTACTTTCCAGCTAATGAGGAAAGGATGTGTACTCTTAACATATGAATGTAAGATTTTCCAAGCATTCACTTTAGGAAACAGGACTATTGATTCCACATGGCTTATGTTAAATGAAACTGTATTGGTAAAATAACCTTTAAGATATTTGGCATGATAACTATAATTAAACAGTATTCAAAGGAATAAAACAAAAGGGAATTTGGTTCCACAATAGCTAATTAAAATAAAATGAAAAAACACAGCATGTCATCTATCAAGATAAATTGTTATTGTTCAAGAACTATTTAAATACTGTTAAAATATACTTTTAGATAAAATCTGAAAGGACTGGAAAAATATTTGTGGTTTAAAAATGGATAGTTTGGTGAAGAAAAAAGTATAGGACGCTGAAATTTTAAGCTGAGATAATAGCTTTAAAGCTTTGAGCATAACCAGATGGTACTTAAATCAGAGGTATTCTACAGTTTCACTGTCAGAATAAGTTGCAATATGGAAAGGTTTTAAATAGTTAAAAAAAACACATCAAGATGATAGTTTACTTAGATCACTTCAGTGCATTTTTTTGTCCTTTCACAGTTATATATCCTCTCAATACTACACACCATAGAAGAGGTGTTGAAAGCTACACTGGTAGCTGGGGAACTGCGGTTAATTCTTCTTTTTCATGTGTTGAGATAGGTAACTTGACTAGCTTAACCTCTTGAGTTCACTAGGGCATATGGCACATATATCTATCAAGAGAAAGGGCATGGAAATGGCATGTCCTGTAGAACACACACAGATAAGTACATCATAAAATCAAGGATCAATAAATAGATTTGCTTTTCAACATTGGCAAGTCCCATCTAAGGTCACTGCAATTTTAACGAGGCAAGTCTTATTTATTTTCCGTTTCTGATCATAGTAATTAGATGGTAGTGGTGTCTTCAAAGTTTTCACTCCATAAAGAGCAGGAATAAAATCATCAAGGTAAACACACAACCTAATACTTTAGACCAATAATTAAGATGTTTTCCAAATTAAAGAGACATGTTTTACAACAATTGGCAGAATTGCCGCATTATATTTCTTAATCTCTCAAGAATTTTCAACAATGACAATGCAAGCATGTTCAAATTTCACTATAAACATCTTTATGTTCTTTTTCTAGTACTTCACAGAATAATTCTTTAATTAATAGAATAACTGTAAGCAATATAATCTTTGGAAGTGCAGCCACTCTAGAGGAAAAGCATCTACATCTGCATATTTTTTCCAGCTTCTCATATTAATTATGGTCATATAATGACACTATTGAAGTAGAATTTCCAGTCATTTCTTAACTCTGATCAAAACCTTTCAGCCAATCATGAGCTCATGCTTCACATTACATAAGTTATGGAAAGACTCACAAGTGTGAAACCACAAAATCAAAGTGCCAATCACATCTGCTCCATCACTGTTGTATGTGACCTAGTTTTATTCCTTTTGCTAAAAAGTATTAATATTTACATGGAAATAAAAATCTTGCATACTGGACAAAGTAAGTTACAGAAAAGGAATATGCTCCATTTTTGTTTTTTGTTGGGCTTAAACTGGAATCACAAAGATAACACTGGATAATTTCTTCCTTTGTACTAAGTATTTATCTACTGCATTGAAAAGTTTCCAACAGTTTAGAAATTTAGTTAATGTATCATTGTTATCTAATGAACGTTTGTTTGCCACATTGCTCTACTGAACACTCCAACTAAAACAATTTAATTATGTTTTGCATATGAGTTATATGATTGAATTTAATTCTGACCATTATTAAAATTATTTTGCAAATTGACATATTAATTTCACACGGAAAATATAATGAAAGACACACATACAAACATATTCGACTATTAACTTCTGTCCTGCAGTCTAATAAAGTTCCAAATTAAAACTTCAGTCCTACTATTAAATCTTGTCTAGATTTAATCTAGCAATCTGTCTATTGCTCTACTTGTATCAATCCAACTGCAGAAAGAGTCCTTTATAACATGAGCCTAAAGCTGTCCTCCAAAAGGGAACTATTAAATCAAGCCAAAATGAGGAAACAAAAATAGCAGAGATGTCTGAAGTAGTTTATTTCATAAAACTCAAATGGGTTTTTTCCCTCTAAGGGGTTTTCTTTTTTAAGCAGAATGTGTTGCAAAACAAATGATGCCAATTTGAAATGTAATTGTGTATATGAGCTTCTGGACCTACAGAATTACTTCAGATGGGAATTGCAGTTTTCACAATACTGCAGGAATTACATGCAAGTTGTGTGATGGCAAGGAGCAATACAAACTCAGCTTCTTTGTGCAATTTTTTCTCAGTTCTTCAAAAGTAAAGTAAGAGGCTACATTCTATTAAACACTGATGCAAATATTCATAAATCAAAGTTGTGTTAAATGTTCCAATTGTAACATGGATATCCAAGTGCTAAATCCTTTCTAATGCCAAAAAAATTTATTTTTTTCATCTTAATACAAACAACATGTTTATTTTGCTACCCTATGAAGGCCAGTAAGAAACTTGTGTTCAATTTTTTTTCTTTCCAAAAAAAGGCTTTCAATTTAAGAAAACCAGGTTGAAATTTTGCAGAGTTCTTTTTCTCACAGCCTTTTTTCATTAATATTTTTTACTAAAAGCATTAGCTTTTTTGTGTTTATTTTCAAATTTAAATTCAAACTTTAATTTCACATCTTTGCTGTTATACAAAAAATATTGTCTTAAAACATACATTTATTTTAGACACGGTTTGCTCAATTTTGCACACTTTTTTCTGATTTTTTTTTTAGTTTTTGGTTTGGTTTTGTTTGGTTTGGTTTTTGCTATTTGGGTTTTTTTTGTGTGTGGGTTCAGTTTGGGTTTTTTTGTGGGGGGAGGGAGGGGGCATTGTTTTGGTTTTTTTTCTGTTTAAAGCCAAGAAACAGCATTTTTCCATGACAGTCTTCTTGCATATTTCATTTGGACATTTTCAAAAGCAATAATTGAAACTTCACCTTGGTTTTGTGCACATACATATGGCACATACAGGACAACCAGGGCATCAGGCCCAGCTAGCAGAGGTTCAGGAAAGGCAGATCCTGCCTGACCAAGCTGATCTCCTCTCATGACCAGCTGACCTGCCTAGTGATGACTGTTGATGTAGTCTCACTGGACTTCTGCAAG
This sequence comes from Phainopepla nitens, assembly GCA_013400175.1. Lineage (NCBI taxonomy): Eukaryota > Metazoa > Chordata > Aves > Passeriformes > Bombycillidae > Phainopepla > Phainopepla nitens. The sequence goes on along the minus strand of VXBQ01014375.1, from coordinate 138,220 downwards.
AAGACATTGAGGTGCTGGAGTGCATCCAGAGAAGGGCAACAGAGCTGGTGGAGGGTCTAGAGAGTAAATCCTACAGGGAGTGCTGAAGGAGGTGTGTTTGTTCAGTCTGGAGAAGAGGGGGCATCGGGAAGACCTTATCGCTCTCTACAAATGCCTAAAGGGATTGCACCAAGGTCGGGGTTGGCTTCCTCTCCAAGCAAATACTGCAAGTGCAAGAAAACACAGTCTCAAGCTGCGCCAAAGGAGGTTCAGTTTGGACATCCAGAAGAATTTCTCCACTCAAATTGTGCTTAAGCATTGGAATGGGTTGCCTAGGGAAATGGTGGAGTCACCATCCCTGAAGGTGTTCAAGAAACAACTGGATGTGGCACTTTGCACTATGGTTTAGTTGCCATGGTGGTGCTTGGTCAAAGGTTGGACTCCGTGACCTTGACCTTGCAGGTCTTTTCCTACCTTACTGATTCTACAATTCTATGACATTTTCTAACATTTCAGTATCAAGATTTCAGTATCAGACTAATTTTACCAGTCTCAGTTGTGGGTCACATTTAAATAATTTAATTATATCAAATATGGAAATATTAGAAATATAATTCACTGTTATGACTTCTGAACATGAGAAATTGAACAAAGTTATTTACTCTCATTGGAGTAAACTCAAATAGTCTCCCATTGACTAATATTTAGCATTCTGTAAAATAAAATGAAAGATGCAGAAGGAAAATGCCAAATACCTGGCATTAATTCAAAGGGGAATTCAACAAAGCCTCAAAAGACAAATTTAGGCATCATTTTCTAAGAGACGATGAAAGAATGTATGAACAGTAAAAAGTCATTATTGTAATGTGGTAATTTGGTACTTGACTTTCATAATACAGATTCTATCTTCAGCCTCTCACATGAGTAACTGTACAGTTAAATGAACTATTCCCAGAATCAAATGGTACAATCTTTTTCTTAATATATACTAGATAATTTATCCATTTTGAGCATTTTAAAGGCAATTACAATAACTAAACCCACAGCAGATTAAAAGATTTCATGTACAGATGCTGCCTAACTAAACAAACTTCATTCTACATTATTTCCAGTAATGTAAGTCAGACTGAGTCAGACTACGTGCCATGAACAGAAAAATCCACAGTGCAGGAGTCTCCACTGAGAAATATCCAACTGCTGGCACACTACTGCTCACTGAAACATGGGCTGGGATCTTGAGTGCCTCAGATTTTTAAAGCTGCTAGATGTCTGGAAAATGATCTATCTATACCTTACTGCCTTTTTTTTTTTCCCCTAGGTTACTACATCTCACCTGTATCAACTTGTACCTAAACTGATCTTTGAATAAACCATGTTTCAATTTGTTGAGAGTATTTTAAAGATTACCTGAGGAAGTAAAGCCCGTGAAATGGCATGTGAACTAAAACCTACAAAATTAGGAATTCCAAAATACATTTTTTTTTGGGTAACAAGGCTATGAGAGAATATCTCCATTTTTAGCAAGCTGTTTGTCTCCATCTTGGTGTACAATTCAATGCCAGACTAAATCTGTATTTCCTCATTTGTGCCTTATATGACAGTAAAACAGCCAGTTCAGGGTCTTGAAGTATCCAAAAAAATAAATCCCAGAAAGAAAAAAACAACAAGCCAACCAACCAAAAAACCTGAAAAAAAGGTACTTGTTTTTTTGGCCTGTTCTGTTTCCTTCACTGGTTCATTGCACAATACAAAGCAGTGAAGGAAAATGACAGACCATGGCAGCTCATCTTGGACTAACTTAAGCCTCACAATAGCTTCCTAAATCGTGCCCACAGAATTCTTTTAAAACAATTATAAGAAAGAGAAGAATCATGGCATTGGAGCAGGAATGAAAGGTCCAAAAGAGGACCTCTGGAAGCTGCCTCCAGGGTGGGTGATGCATGGAGCTGCATCTTCAGGCTCCTCTGAATGATCAGGCCTGGCAGTTCTCCAGTGCCCTCAGTCCCTCGGTGCTGAGAGGCTGCTCCGAAGCACCCAGCACTCGAGTCATGCTGAGATTTGACTTTATACCTCACTGCAAAATCAATGGAGAACTATTGTGAAACACATCCTGCAGCAGTCTGACATTTTCAAAGCTTTTATCTGCAATGCTACGATTCCATTGGAGCCATTCAAACTGTGGGATGGTAACAACATTGATGCCCATTAGCGAGCCCAGATACAAACGGTTTACAAAGTTTACTTCTTAAAGAAAAACACTTCTGACCTTTACATGCTTCTATACGGTATTACTACTATAATAAAGTAGTATAATATAATGTACTATAATAAATATGCAAAAAGACTGCACATATTCCTGAATATTTTTTACATATAATGTTTTTCTGTAAAAAAGTTCTTCCAGTTTTGGGCCATGAAGTTCCTTTTGGCTCACGAACAACTGCTGCTTTTTCTGTTTTTGTTTCGTGGTTTCCTGTTTTTATATTTCTTTCTTGTTGAGTGTTAATAAAATACTTTCCTAAGCATTATTCTAAGTATAATTTTTAACTGGCCAAAATTCATTCACTGTAGTGGGGTTGCTCACAAACTTACCTGGGACATGACCCAATGAACTACTCAACCAAGACCAGTCTACTCAGAAATTACATTGTACAACAACGATTTAATAGAAATACAATGGGTAAAACTTCCAGATGTTCGGTGTGTAATGAACATTTATCTTGTGTGGAGAAGGCACTACTGCCTTCATAATGAACTTTATCAAGAGAAAGTAGAACAGTTATGTGCCCATCTCCCACTGAAAAAATAATAGTTTGGCAGATAATTTATTTGTGATTCTGAATCTCTTCTCTTCTGTTCCTGTTTTGGAAAGCAAAGAATCAACCAAAAAGGATGATCTGAGAGACGAGATAGCCTATCCTACCAGAAAAGCAAAGAAGACATACAAACTACTGCAAGAAAACATGAACTAATGCAAACACCCAAACCTAATTATCCCTGTAGCTCTGTGAAGAAAAATTTCTAAAATAATGTCTTATATTGCTGGTCTTCAGACAAATACCAGTTTTAGGGATTCTCTAATTCAAACAGCTCTCCAATAGTCTGAAATAACTGTCACTGCTGATTTCTGAGAATACTTTACTAAGTCATTATTCCTCCAGTGTTTTGATGGAGAAAGTTAAAATTAGTGGAAACCTTTACTTAGGATGAGTCAAGAATGAAGCTTCCAGTCTTGATTCATACAATGAGTCACAGGTAATCTGGGGGAAGGTACAGTCCCAGTGAAATGAAGAGCTGGAAATATTGCCTAGGAGCATGCACTGAGGAAAAAAAGTGCTAATACGCAAGACTATTAAGCAAATCCATTAAGTACAGCAGAAACATCAAAGCTGCACACTATGTACAAACAATTAAGAACTTTTAAATATCTTCTCTCTAAAAAGGTAGTGGCAGCCAATTATCTGCAGAGATAAGTTCAGAGAAATTAAAAATACCTGCAAATCTGAATTTGATTCAGTATATGTTATTAGCATCATATGCATGACTCATACCAATCTCTTATCACAATCACAATCTGATTTCACTATTTGATATAGCAACCAGTAAGTCAATCGGAGGGAAGCCAGCTGTGAAAAATGGAAGTATTGTCCTGCTCTTTAATCTCCTCCACACTTGTGAGAAAACACTCTGCAATATAAGTCAGTGTGACAACTACCTCTTTTACCTAAATGGGAATACCAATAGCACCAGATTGTATCATACTTACCAAAGCCACAGACCCTATGCACGTACTTTGTAGCCCTGCCACCAAAGCATGACACTGCCCTAAAAATTAGTTCACTGTAATTTCACTAGATTGGTTTTTGTGATAGGTGGCAGAATACATCAAATGTATTAGAAAGAAATTAAATACAGCTAGGCTCTTTATTATCCTTCCACTCTGAACACTGTGTGTCCATGAAGAAACACTACTACTTTCTCTGCCCAGCTCAACCAAAATTCAGTGCATATTCAAATATTCAAGACAAATGGAAAATTATTATTACTGACACAAATGAACTTCCCCGCAAGGAGGACACAGAACAAAATGAATTGATTGATTCCGAGAAGCTCAGAGGCACACACAATGCCAGAAATTAATGTTGATGACCAGGGGAAGGATATTGACATTCAGAAACTATTGTCTACGTATGCAATCCTCAACTGAAGTGTAAAGTTTAAATGATACTCTTCCATTCCAAATATCTAGTTTTAATTCAGGTATCTCAAAATTCTCATAGCATGACTATGGATGCAACTTGTGCAGCATTGCAAGAAGATGAATGAAACTGCAAAGCAATTAAAAATGCTAAAACACACCAGCTGCTTAGATTTGAAGTGTAAAACTCAACTGTGCATTTCTAAAAGTTCCAGGCTAACACAGAACTCAGATCTTCTGTGATGAGAGATTTTTGCTGTGTGAAACCTCTGTGCATGTATGTGCATCCACATACATGATTATGTCCTTTTGAGTAATTCTCATGTGTTTTGCCTCCATGTCTGCAAAATGGACCCTTCCTCATAAGGCTTCCTACTTTAGTGTGAATTTACTTCATCCCTAAATCTCTTTTTTTTTTTCTTTTTTTTAAATTCAAAAGCAAGATTTCTGCTTTGAAGAATCTTAGAAAAACCACATGCATTTTCCCAATATAAGAACAGCATCTAGGTTTCCACTGGAATGAGAATGTTTGCTCATATGAAGTATCAAGAAGTTCTGCGGAGTCCTTCAGAAAGATACCTCCCCACCGGTTTTGGCAACAAAATCAAATGATGAGACAAAGCTTCCTAAGAACGGAAACAGGGTATGGCAATGACTCAAGATACTGGCAAGGACTTTATTTTGATAGTGTCCTTGAACTAACCAAAATAGCTGTTATTTTCAGGAAAACATCCGACAAGTGGCTGTGTGGGAACCCAAGTACTGGTAAAGCTACCAGGAAAATGATGCAAGTATTATTCAGCTATTCCAGCTAAGGGTTTTTATTGGCATTCTCAAAAAGTTACATTTTTGGCACTCTCTCTGACACTACTGAGCTAGAAGATTATGTTTAAAACATATGAACAGCTCAATGGTAAATATTATCGGAAGACTTTAATGTAATATACATTTCAAAAGATTTAGCCATTCTACATATTTTAACAACTCCATAAGGCAATTAAATCTAGTAAGCCTACTTACTCTCTAAGTGGATTAGATTAATCTGTGGAACAATCTTAACAAAGAAAACGAAGTTATGCATGGTGCAAATTTTCTCCACCAAAGTCTACACACATGTATGTCTTGAATGTGCTAACTTTTTTTACATGTCTTCATGTTACTATATATTTGAAAAAAACACTTAAATTAATTCCTACAGCTTCCTTTGACATGTCAAGGTTTCAAGCCTTTAACACTAGCAAAAATAGAAAATGTATGCCACCTTAGAATTAAACATTCACCATCCTACAAAGATGCTGCTAGAAAACATAGATTTATAGATTAAGATGAAATTGCTTCAGATACCATTCTTTCACTAAGGTATAATTAATAAAAACTTCTGATTATAGACTGGCTTTCTTTTTTTTTAGCTTTAAAATTATAGTTATAAATATTTCATTCTAAAATTGCTAAACTATAAAATATAGCTAATTCTGCTCAACATACAATTGCTTGTAAATGGTACAAGGATACTGTTGCAGCTCTGACTCCTGCAAATTAATTTCACAGGAAACTTGAACCACTTAACTCTGCCAATAACACAAGCTGGACCCCCAGGACAACTTTGATCCATTTGATGTTACATACATTAAAGGCTACGCTCTTTTATGTTTAAACTCACTACTAATTACAACAAAATTTATTAATGCAGGTATTTTTGTCACTTTTCAGACAATATGAAAAACATGAATTTGTGACAGAACAGATAAATGAATTTGTGAAAAAATAGCCACACTTGTTTCCTGACAAAATCTCAGTCATGAATAACAGCATGTATGAGACTACTAGACACTCAGATGATACAACACTACCTGAATCTGAAAACAGAGTATAGCTGGCCCAAAAAAATTGAAAAATTAGGATGGCAGCCAATATAATCACCAGCAGTACACTCAGAAAATTTTGCCTTCTCGCTTAATAAATAGGATAGTACTAAAGTGGAATTCTGCCCTAAAGAAAATCAATATGAAACTAAGCAGCATATTTATCCCTAGGTGATCAGGTGGTCCATCACAAACCACACAAATGACTGAACAGTGAATACTGCCCACTACTGAATAACTGCTTTCCCTCCGTGTCAATACGTGTTTTGGTTTGTCACCATATATTTCCTGTTTTCTTACAAAACAGATTAAAAAATTAATTAATATTGAGACTTCTATTCTGGTTTCTAATTTGGCTGAGAACACGAAATATTCCATACTGTTTGAGGAAGACTGACATATTAGCTTTATTTACTTCTAAAAATAGGTTAAAATGCATGAAAAAATTGTTTCTTGTGAGAGAATGCCAGGGGAAAAAAGTGAAGATTCTTCTCATAAAGAAAATAGGGAATTTCAGATCTAAATTGCTCACTGCCCACTGACTATACCTTCAATTAATTCTTTACTGACTTCCATCCTTTCCCTTTCTAGATCTCATCTTTCTCTTCAAGGAAAAAAAAATCTTATTTTGCTTTAAAATGAAGGAAATTACAGAATCCATGTGTTTATAATTCCTGTCAAGGATCAAGTTTTCCACACTACCTAGCAGGTGATGTTCCATGCAGGGAAGAAATCCTAACTGGAGCTGTCTAAAGGTAATGTTGCCACAGCATCAAACCCTTCTGTACACAAGCATCAGATGACTCAAAGGAGAAGATTAGTCGAGATCAAAGGATGCAGAAGCCTGAGTCTTGCATCGTGTGACCCAACACTGCAACTCGCCTCTCCTCGTCAGATGCTTTAGCAAATCATCACTGTGACACATCCGGTGTCCACACTGTGAGAAAGCCCAAGCACGTGTTCTCTCACACTTCTCTTCAGGGTGAGTTTGAGCCCCATCTTGCCTTCAGTGATTTTGTCCTGCATATATGCCAACAATCAACTATACTTGCCATTTATGGCAAACCTATAGCAATTCTTCCACAGTTCTTGGTTTTCTAATACTGCTTTTCCCTGAAAATGAACCAGTGTGATTTCTTGCATGTGTTCTAATCTAAAGAAAAGTCTGAATTTTGGACCTTTTTATACAGCACTATTTCTGTTATCTATGTAATGAATACTTCAGATTAATTTGATCAATACATTAAACGATCAGAAATGGTGAATGATTTAAATTCTTTATGTACAATTTAGTTATTATTTTACCTGGATAAGAAAGCATAATGATATTGAAGGTAATGATAATGAAAATAATTTGCAAGTTATCTTCAAAATATTGCTGGGCGGGGTATAGAATACAGAGATTGGACAGAATATTTATGTCTTTTAGACTATTTCACTAAGAATAGTATGAGACAAGAAATACTATTCATTGAGCAGACATAAGAAGATAATCAAGATTATTATCAGTTCAGATAATCAAGAACTGTAGGCTAATAAGAAAAAAAAGTGGACTGAACTGCCACTTGCACTTAAAACTCTTGTAAAAATTATTCTATCACATTATGCTCTATTTTAAAACATTTGGAAAAATAGCAAAAGAGAAGAGAAAAGACCCCTAAACCTTAGGTCTTTAACTAGTATTGATGAGAACATGGAGGAAAACCAACACTTCAAAGTTTTTGTTTGCTTTTTCCAGTCTCACTGTAATCTTTTTATTTTGTTGCTATAATCTATTTTTTCCAGAAAATAACAACTCCTATGACATGTTTTCCCATTGAATTTGTTCCAGCATGGGACAAATGAGTCTTTAAACTCTATTGATATAAAGCTTCACAGCATTCTAGTGAAATACTTGTATTTTTCCTTTCATTAACAATACAAAATATCCTTTTGTGTTGAAGTAAGAAATATTTGGAAGAATGATATTTATGAACTTCTTTGTAGATTATTGCATGGGGTAAATTCCTCCCCACCTATATTTTATGTGAAATCTTGATATGCAAGAACATCTTTTCACCTTAATTTAAGTGGTCACAGAAAACATTAAGGAAAATATCATAGAAACTTGTCTTGAATCATGAAGTGACTAAACAGCCATCAGATACAACTTTCCATTTTTTTTCATCACATGGTTTGTGTGCTTGTGGACATTAAAAATCAGCAGAAAAAAACGGTTTCTTCCTAGCAAAAGGAAATACACTTTGAATCTGTAAATTCAAGTCTGGTTTTACTGTACGAAGAATTCCTTACCTTGTCAGTTTAGTATCTATCTTATTTAACATTGATCCTTCTCAATTACCTTTGTCCAAATGCTTATTGAATAGACATTTCAATGTAAGATAAAAATTTTCCTATGTATGTCAAAGACAGACTATAAACACTTTTCCCCCCCTTTAATTTTATATTTGCAGATTCTAAGCACGAAGATATCCTCAAAGAGCCATTTTCATTGCAACATTCAGTTTGAAACATTCTTTTTTTTCCCCCTTGTAACTCTAGGAGAGAAACTAAAGGTCATATCTTTACAGCAAAACAAATTTTCCTTTGTCTCCTACTTCTTAATTTTCCCTTTTTACATTCTAAGGACATTACACAGATTGACATGAAAGGCAATTCTTCCTTATCAAAACTTTGTGAGCTTTTAGGTAATCCAAGTTGCTGTCTTTTACACATCCATCTGGGATGTACAAGGCACAGTCTCAATTTGAAGCACACAGAAGTGGCCTCACTGTGCAGGAATGATAGCATAAGACATTTCCTAACTCCAGTGACACAAATTAGAGCTTTGGGGATCTAGTTGTGGTATGTGCTTAGAAACTACAGCTTTTTGCAATCCTTCTCAACTGTGAAAACGCTTCTCTGGTTATATTCCATAAATATGGAATAAAATCCATAAAACCAACATAAAATCCATAAAACCAACACAGTGACAATAACCAAGCCTAATTTTAAGCTAACCCTTGTCAAGTTGCTTGAGAATCTAAGTATTTCAAATCTAAATAATCCAAACTTTCTCCTTACTTTGTTACTTCCTTTATGGTATCTGAAACTTTAGATTTTGTAACCTAGTTAGAAGTTTCATAATAGCTTACTCTTTGAAATGTACAATCATTAAAAAAAGGAAGCTACAGTTACTAACTGTTCACGTGAAAATGCAGTCCACAAATCCCAGGTAATGAGATTGTTGCTAACAATTTTATCAATAAACTGAACATAATTTCAGCCGCAATAAATTTGTGATTCTTCAGTTGAGGTGGTGAAGATCCATCAGAAAGCATCTCATAGCCCAGGACATTAAAGCTGTGGTACTACTTGCTGTGTGACCTGCTATTCCTTAAAGCTCCAAAATATGGGCAGAACTGAGTAGGTACACAAGACGTGATCAGTAATTGTGCAAGCTACAACAACAAAAAAATTCTCTGAGACATATTTTACTGGTTCACATTTCAATACCTACTGTTTCTGGGGCATTAGTAATACTATAGACTGAGTTTTCACTTGCCACAACAAATATCAAATGCATCATGAAAAAAGTTTTGAAACCATCAGGATGTTATCGTTACATAGCATTAGCTTTTTTAATGTGCCAACAAATTTTAGGATATCAAGACAACCTAAATTCAACTGATTTACATAAAATACAAAACCCAACACTGTTTTGGCTCTTTAACACTATTACCTTAGATTTCAGTAATTAAAAGACAAGAGATAAACAGCTTCTTCAAAAGAAACTGGCAAATGGGAATGCCAACTTCTCAAAACATCAGCATACTAAAAATACTTCCAATTACACAAGCTTTCCATAAGAACACCATCCAGTCAATACAACATCTGTGCAACATGTGGATCTGCCATTTCACACTTTGACTGTCTGGCTTCTTAAGTAGTATTATCTGGAACTTGTTTTACCCCTTTTCTGACTGTTTTTTTTTTTCTAAGCAAAATACAAATGGAAAACAAATTTATGCTTGTTTTCAACAATTTTTTTTCATTTTTCACACAAGTAATTAATAGCATTTACTAAAGTGTAATTAAATTGCTCATCGCTCAAAAGTTTGCTCTGGTAAAGTATCATCAGCAAAAAAAAAAATGCTGTAAACTCCATTAGCTATCATTCCTTCAAATTTTATGTGTGATGCAATTGTAATAGCAGTTTTGCACATATATCCTGCTGACCATGTTCTTTATCTTACTGTGAAGTTACAGCAATAAGAGGTTGATGAGACTGCCATAAGCAGAAATAAAGGACATAACAGTTCTACTGAGTCAGAACAACGATCTTTTTAGACTCCTGTTCTCTAAAAGCAGATAAAATTGGATGCTTTGAGGAAAAAAAATATTATCAAAGAAAGCACAGAGAAATACTTCTTCAGCATACTCTTCCAGACTTCCTGAGTCAACATATCACAGGGCTTTAAACCTTATCACAAAAGCTTTTTCATGCCTCATCTGAAGCAATAGAGAATGATTTACACTTTCAGCAAATATTGCTGCAGTATGTCTAATGTGACAAATCAGTACAGAGCCAGATTTAGCCAGGCTAGGAAGGAATCAGCTGCCATAAATGAGTTCTCTGTGCCTTCACCCTTTTGGATGCTTCTTAGCTAATAATTAGTTTATTTTAATGGTGTATTGTTTATTAATCACTCAAGCATTTGCTTAACTTGTTTGGGTTATTTGAGCAGATAGGAGCTGCATTTCCCCCAGCCTTACCCACTATTGGGATGAATACAAATAACATGCTGTTCACTTTGAAATATTCAATATTTATAGTAGTTAGACTCCAAATATCATTTTTGTGGTAAAATAACAAAATGCTAAAGGTGAAACAACTTTAACTACCCCCTATTATTAATATCACTTATTCAGGAAGCTGGTGGGTTGTTGCTGCAATTTATCAGAACACAGGAGTTTGCCCTACGGAACATGGCACATCTGCTGGTGGGGTTTACTCAGTGGTTGGCCATGAGGCAGGTCCAGAAGCAGAATTTCATCTGCAAAGGTGACAAACACTGCTGCAGCTAGTATTTATGCAGCCTAGGAAGGGTGATCAAAGGTCAAATACCTAAAAGCAGGTTTTAACAAAGCAGAAAACATTAGCCAGCAGGTCATGCCTGGAATTTCAGAAAGAAAGCAAAACATGTGCCCAAACCAGGTTTCCCTCATTTTGCTCAACACTTCCCCCAGGTGAATGACAGCTTGTGCCCAGTGCCTATTGGCTCTGACTGCAAATTATGCTTGACATATGTATAGCTATGAAGAAATTCCAGACACTTCAAGTCTCAGATCATTCTTTGTGGGACTGTTTTGCCAGCACGTCTGACTCAATACTTCATCAGCTCAGTTGTTAAACGCAGTTGCTCCTGCACTTTAACAAGAAGAATTTTTCATGTATTTGGTGTGGGAAAGTAACTTCTTAAGCATCAAATTTGTGCAGGACCTACTGTATTCTAATGGCTAGCAATACATAAATATAGTAGCAAGTACATTGAAGAACTTTGGAAGGTTTGTTCATTGCTTAGGTAAAAATAAAAGAATGCCAGTCAGAGGCAAGGGAGGTCTGAGAGGGGTCAAAAACAGGGACATTTTTTTTCATTTCTATTTAAACTGTGAGAAAATATTTCCATATTTTCAAAAACTCATTGTTGAGTGCAGCATTCCTCACTGCAATTCACATGCAAATAAGCATGATTGAAGGAAAAGATGATGAGTTTGGTTTTCAAGTAAGAGCTGATGCTATTTTTATTAGTATATTAGATGCCTATCTGAACTTCAGACTGTATAGGATAGCTATGGACTTGTAGCCTATGGAAACATGCATTTGGGCTAGCAGAAAATAAACAAATAAGACTACATAAGCTGAGAAATAAGGATGAGGCAAAGTCAGCACTGGCTGAATGGCAGGTCTCAGAGGGAGTGGTGTCTCCCAAGGGTTAGTACTGGATCCAGTCTTGTTTAACTTTTCATCTCTGACTCAGATGAATGGGCAGATGCGCCCTCAGCAAGTTCACTGATGGCACATAGCTGAAGGAACAGCTGCTACCCCAGAGGGCTCTGCAGCCCTTCAGAAGGACCTTGGCAGGCTGGAGAGATGGGCAGAGAACCATCTGAAACTCAAAGGCCAATGCAGCTCCTGCACCTGGGGAGGAATAACCCCAGAGACCAGAACAGGATGGGGGCTGACCTGCTGGAAGCAGCTCTGCAGAGGTCTTGGTGGACGATGAAATGGTTGTTGTGGCCAAAAATGCCAAAGGTATCCTCTGGTGCTTTAGAAAGAGCACTGCCAGCAGCCTGAGGGAGGTGATCTTGCCCCTCTACTCAGCTCTGGCGAGGCCTCACTTGGAGTGCTGTGTCCAGTTCTGGGCTGCTCAGTACATGAGAGATGTGGAGCTCCTGAAGTAAGTCCAATGGAATGCTATGAAGATGATGAGGGGGACCTCAATTATGAAGAAAGGCTAAGGAGCTGAGTCTATTTAAGAATGACTTGAGAGGAGATGACTGAGACAGGAGTTTTTCCATGTCTATCAGTATCTAAAGGGAAGGAGTCAGGCTTTTCCTGGTGCTGCTGAGCAATAGGACAAAAGGCAATGGGCAGAGAGTGATGCACAGGAAATTCCACCTGAACATGAGGAAGAACTTCTTTACTTTGTGGATGACTAAGCACTGGAACAGGCTGCCCAGAGAGGGTGTGGAGTCTCCCTCACTGGAGATAGTCAAGAACTGTCTGGACACAATCCTGTGCCGTGTGCTCTGGGGGACCCTGCTTGAGCAGGGAGGTTGGACCAGAGAATCCACTGTGGTTCCTTCCAACCTTGTCCATTCTGTGATGGATTCTGTGACTGATTCTGTGATGGAGGGGATAATATACCATAGGGAACAGAAAGTGAGTAAATGTTTTCAGTGGACATCCTCTGGAAAATAACTCAGATGTTTCAAGTTGCCTTGAATTTTAAAAGCAATCATCTTCTCTTCATTAAGAGCCATAATCCTCACAGAGATATTGTGAAGAAAAAGTAAGCATTTCTTAGTACCTTTTTTGTTTTTCAAGGAAGATACAAAGTAATTGTTCTTTGCATTCAATGCCTCCTGTGTAGATGGTTATTAGACAGTACAATCTTTAGGACAAATTTAAATATATTATTTTTGTACACATGCATGTTTTTTTTCAGAAGTCTAGCCTTAATCTCAAGCTTATTGGAAAGTAAAAGTTGGTAATGACCTCAGTAGCCATATTTGAGGAGTGTAACATTCACTGACTTGCAGTAAATTGTTACCCATGCATTCCTACATGGTCAGCAGCAGACCAAGATATGTGTTGGTTTGTATTTCATTTCTTTTTCAAAGAGGAGTTCTTGTGTTTTCTGCTTCTAAATGATAGTATGACAAATAAGTCTTGCCAAAAATCTCCAGGTGGTAAATGATGGACACCAAGAAATAGATTCACCAGATGAAGAAATGCACTCCTTGAAAATTCACCTGTTTTATCACTGATCAGCAGTAAAACTAGTTATAATTTATACTGGAAATATTTTAACCAGAATATTAAAAATTCTTCTAAGGTGGAAATATGGCTCTTTTATTTATATTTCACCTATAATATTAGATATATCATTGAACAAAATCAGGACATTAATGGCACTTCACTCTTATATTTCCATTTCATTTCCTAGCACTTCTGTTTCTGTTCTCCATGTGCAAGTATTATGTGTTCTTCTAAGAATTTGGCATATATTAATTTTGAAAAAGTGAATAATTACAAAAAGGCAGCAACATTCTTTGCCCCTCAGGTAATCTATCAAACACCACATATGTATTCTTACTCTAAAGCTGTCAAGTAGATCAAAGCAATATTCTTTGCAATAATAGACTATACCTTATGAAGAAGTCAGTACAATAGGCCCACTGTACATCAAAGATATTTTATAAAATAGTATAAAGCTAGGGCTTATAATAAGTAAAAACACAGCACTGGAGACCTGGCATGAAGCTTTTTACAGAATATTAAAACACTTGAAGAAAAAAGATATTTACCCATAAATCATCACTTCTTTTTCTTTTTCTTTTCTACACTAATCTTTACAGCATTGCCCTGTAAACCACCAAATATAGCCCTCTTGGAAATCACACCTTTAAAGTTTAAACAAGGGGTTGCTACTTTGATGACTGTCATGCCATACCCCAATTTGATTGCCTTCTGTGATGAGATGATTGATTCTGAGGACAGAGTACTAGATAACATGTGCTTTGCCATTAACAAAGTTGACCAAGTTTAGGCAGTTTTCCACAGCTGACTTTTATTCGAACACTCAAGTGTGAACTGAATGGATGGACTATGAAGTGGGTAAAAACCACACTGGGACACTAAAACCAGAAAGAAGTAACGGTCAATGTTTCAAAGTATAGCTGAACTCCAGTTACTGACGGACATTCCTCAAGGTCTGATCATGTTTAACGTCTTTATTAAAGACCTTGGCAATGACACAAACATATCCAAAGAAAGATGACACCAAACTGGGGGGAGCTGTTGGCACACTGAGGGGTAGGGGCTGCCATTCAGAGGGACATTGCCAAAATGGAGAAATGGTTTAAACAGAAACCTCATGAAGAACAAAGATAAACATAGTGCTGAACCTGGACGTGGCATTTGCCACGGTCTAGTTGACAAAGCGATGATCCGTCAAAGTTTAGACTCGAGAATCGCAGAGGTCTTCTCCAACCCAAATGATTCTGTGAATCTGTGAGATGGTAAAGTCCCAAATCAAAAACTGGCTGGAGGCCAATGCTACAGAATAGCTTTGCAGAAACAAACCCAAGAGTCCTGTTGGCCAACAACTTGAACATGTGATAGGAGACTCCCTGTAGCGTGGGAGCCTGAGCATTTACTGGGAAGCATTAGCAGCATCACAGATCAGAGGTGAGATGATGAGATACTTGTGGGTCAACATCCAGAGTACTGTCTTTAGCTTTGAGCTCAGCAGCAGAAGAAAATAATTGACAAACCTGAATGGGCAGGGGATCATCAAGAGGATTAAAAGATTAAAGCACAGAATTTATAAGGAGAGAGTGAGAGAGCTAGGTTTTTTCAGACAGAAAAAGAGAAGGATGAAGGTAGGGCATCTAATTACTTCTTTCCATTTACTTAAAGCAGGGCTATAAAGAAGATTAAGCCAGACTGTTCTTGGAAAGGTATTGTGAAATGTTGGGAGGCAATGACTGAAAGTTTTATCAAGCAAAATTCTGAATGGATATAAAGACAAAAATATGCCAAAGTAAGGGTAATTAAGCACAGGATAATTACTGGTCATTCCTCTGAGGTAAAGAAAAATTTGACCTAATCTAGCTTGGAAATTAGTCTTCTTTTCAGGAAAGGAATGGTTTCCAGAAGTGTCTTCAAACTAAATTATGCTTTGATTCTTGCAATGCAATAATATGCAGGTGTGAAGTATGAAAAGCTATGTGCAGACTCCTGATTTGATTCACTAAGATAAAAACAGCAGCACACAATAAGTGTATTATTTTTATTTCTGCTGACTAAAGAAGAACCATAATAATAATAATAAATGTGCATATATTAGAGGGTGGAGTGGCTTCACTTAGGCACATAGAGCTACACAGTATTAAAGAAGAACTGGACAAAAAGTAATCAACCAATGGTTTTATATTTCCAGTATAGTAAATCCAGATGGAGTTCTATGACTTACTAAAGACAAGGCAAACACCTTGAGCCAGACATAACCCCATTATTCATTACAGGCGACCTCAGTGATGTAAGGCAGCAGTGATGCAAGGGAGTTATCAAGGAAGAGTAAATAAGTATCTCAGGATATAGTCAACAAAAGGCTTGCTGAAATTTTGAAGCAAATCCCTTACACGCTTTTACAGTCCCACTAAGTCATGCAGCACTTCTGCACAAAGCCAACTCAAAAATTAAATTCTTGGCATCTATTCAAATCTTCTGATTCTGTCCATTCCACTGACAATGGGAAAAAAAGTGCTCTACAGATAATTCATTGAAGATATTTCTATATATAATTTAGAGTATTCATCTCCAAAAGAGGCCCTGTGTCTGTAAAGTATCCAAGGAAAAGAAAAATACACCACATTTCCTTTTTACATCTTTCATGTTCCCAAATGTTAATGAAACAATGCCCTTTATTTCTCTCTATCCTTGGGAAGTGATAAAGGAAAGGAGGGTGATGTGATGCCTAGATTAGCACAAACAAACAACTTCTGGGATTTTGACAGGTTGAAGAGAGAGGAATGTAAATAGTTTGGCTGCTCTAGAGCATTCCTTGCTCCCACCCAGACTCACAAGCAATGCTGAAACTGTGAGATTCAGAAAAAGAAGGAAAAAATCTTCTCCAGGTCTCCCATTAGCCAGATGCTTGGAATAGTCAACTGTGACTTGCCCAATAACTATTTCCCTAACTCTTGTTCTTATTTGTGAAAGTACCTCAATAGGTCCAACAGCCATTCCAGTGGAATTAGTGCTTTGTCATGTATTAACTCATACTATCTTAAAGATGCTGTCAGCCTGACTAGGTTCCAGGTTTTGAAGATAAGAAACACATTTTTTTTTCTCAGGGCAAAAAGTTTTTCCTATTTTTTTTTTAATCAGCCCAGAAGTGTGAAATTTAAACTTACCAGTCTTCCACAGTGATTGGTTTTCAATACAAACAGAGGTATCAAGTCCCAGTGATAAAGATAAAATTCAAGAGATGGCTGCTGATCACTAATTTTCCAGACAAAAAGGAGAGATTAACTGTTCAGATGAAGGATACCTCATGAAGTATCCATCAACATTCTTGCTAAAGAAGAAGAAAATATTCAGAGGTGGATTGAATCTTAGGAACTTGAGTCCCTAAGACAATTAATGCGAGTAGTGGTTACTAGGCACAGAGAAAACTTTATAGCTTACTAGCTTTAGTGAAGGACAGTGTAGCATGTGAACTCACAAGAAAATATACAAGATTCGATAGAAGTTCAACACCAAATAATCACAAAAACCTACTTCTAAAAATATTGTTCCCTTCATCATTTACTTAATTCTTCTTGTACATTACATAAGATAATTCTCCTTGTACATACGATGTTGCAGAACCACTACCATAAATAATAGCATTTACCAAAAAATATTCTTGTTAATACTCATTCTATTCTTAAATCAATGTCAGAATGCATTTTGAAATTGACCATACAAACAACAAAAACCATGTATTTCCATTACCTATACAATTTTTTCTAGATGATACAAACACCTGCTCAGAGCTACACCACTTTGCAGATGGACTTTTTAAAAACACAATTGCAAACCAGGGAAAAACCTACCTCAGTGGTGGTACCGGAAGGTTCCAGTCCAACCATATTGGCTTGTACCAGCTGCTGAAGAAGTTGCACTTGAGCCACATTGAGGAAGAAGTCCAAATTTGTTGTCATATTCACTTCCAAAGAATGACCACAGACCAAAATTTCCTGTGAAATCAAGGGAAAATAATTTTCAGCTTCTATATAACTGTATTGTGGTTCCCAGGTGTAGCCAATACTTAACATTACATATATAGTACAAATGTGGTTTTTTTAGGAGAAACTGGTGTGTCATGCTTCTAAAGGATGTGGCTTATTCTCTGCATGGCTTTCAACAGCAGAACTGTTAAGGCAAGCTTTGCAAGAAAAGCATCTCATGCACAAGGCCTTGTTTCCATCTCTTGCTAGTATCAGTGGGCTGTCAGAGCGTCCTTGGCAATGATTCCAATTCTCCTTTCCTTCCAAGAAAAAGATGTACTTTTTTTTTTAATTTAAACACAAACTCTGCTTGATTTATAATGAAATCATGTGCTGGAACTCACTGATAGCCAATGTAATTGATTTCTCTTTGCCTGAAAGCCATTCTTAATACCTTGGCAATACTAGCTGAATAGCCACTGTTTTATTGGTGTTGTCTAGCACAAATAAAGATCTTTACTGTTGGCAAGCAATAAAGAGATGAAAAACAGAACCAATGCAGAAGGGGAGAAGAACTGCTCTGTCTCATGAGAAGTTTGCACAGTGCTCAAGCTCTAATCTAAACGAGACCTCTCCCTTCATGATGGAATGCTGTCCAGGGAATAGATAACAAGAGGAATGTATGTACAGAAAACACTGAAATTTTTGAACATATGCATTAGCAAAGCTCAGATTTTTTTTCTTTTCTTTGAATAACTTCTATGCATCCTAGCCGTACTGGGGCTTTCTATTTCTTTTTTACATTGAATAATTTTCCATCTGCCCTTCTGATGACCCTTTACGCAAAATGTGAAACTGTTGATTTCTTCTCTCTATGACCACTAGCTATTATTTTCCAACATGTATATCCACTGCATGTTGCAACACACATGTAGTACTCTTTACACTCCTGTACCAATTTTTTCTCTTCCCAGGAGGTAGCTTTTAAGGGAAATTATCCTTATGAGGTGACAAAAATTTCCTGATATTTTCACTATACAAAATGTTATTAAGCTACAGACTAATGCAAAAAAGTCAGCCATATCTTTTGTGTGTAACTTGCTTCACAGACTTATCGTTACCTAGCTGAACAACACACCAGCAAAAGTGACTGTTAAATCTGAGTACCTGGAAGTACCTCTAGCAAAGGTAGGGAAGTGGATGCTTTGTGGCAACTTGGGATCTTTGAAATCAGGCTAAGAGAACTCAGCTTCACTTTCTTATTTTAGACAGTATACAGATTGCATTTTCAGGTTTCTTTATGAGATGCTTGTGAACACGAGGTTTTGTTATGTTACACCTCTTCTCAACACCCTTCCATCACAAACTTTTAAAAAATATTGCTGGAAATCATTAAAGGATTCCCATTTTTGGAATTAATAATAGGCTTATCCACCTCTGGCTGGACTGCCTTTAGTATCAAATGGTATACAAAAATTCTTTGTCCAGCAGATAAAGAACATTTCAGCTCATGACCTTTCTCCAGCTGGCAATTTCAAAACACACCTGAACACCACTTCAAATGGTGGAATGGTAAAATGTTAAGATTATCCACGTAGTATATGTTACGCTATTTCTGTAGACATTTTGTACTAACCTCTGGGTGTAAATTCTCTGTAGCATCAATTTTTGTAAAAATAATTGCAGGAGCTGCAGTTATTCGAACAGTG
The DNA here is from genome assembly GCA_013400175.1 of Phainopepla nitens. Lineage (NCBI taxonomy): Eukaryota > Metazoa > Chordata > Aves > Passeriformes > Bombycillidae > Phainopepla > Phainopepla nitens. The sequence goes on along the minus strand of VXBQ01014375.1, from coordinate 118,988 downwards.
AAATCTGTTAAAATTGGAGTTAAAATCGCTCTCCTTTCCTGATGCCGCCTTATGCTAGGAAACAAAGGGAAAGAAAAGTAAAGATTAAATTACATTATAAATTGTCAGGAGGCAAAAAACTTTCCATATTATTCTGAACTTCCAGCACATAGCAAAAAACTTCTTCAATACTAGTTTGGCATTTGATTGCTACCTTAATAATCATTAAATATCATTATTGTAAATTAAATATTAATTCCAATCCTGAAGGTAGACTTTTATCTTCATTTCACAGGAAAAGTATGTCTAAATATTTGACTCTTCAACTATCTCCAGGTAGAGAAGTTTGACACTTGACATTGCTTCTTCTCTTTTTAATGCACTATACACAATAATTTTAAAAAATATGCGAACTTTATTATCAGTATTTTTAAAACTTGCCCATGAATGCCCTTCACTTTATAAATGGCTGTTCTGAAGCCTACATAATATTTGAATTTGAGCACTAAAATCTGTGTTGAAAAAATATGCAAAAAACTGACACAAAAATGAAATACATAAAAAATTAAACTGGCAAATCCCATGCAACACTAGGACTCCCACATGAAATCAGTAACTATTGTCCAAGATGTTTAGAATGATTTGAAAAAAATGCATGTCAGTCTTCCTCCACGCCTTCAGTCACTGCTTGTTCTTGGTGTTTTTTCAGCTAAATATCAACATTTACTTACCAAGAATATTTGTGTCATTAAACTTGATAATTGCATTTATTTTCTAGCCAGGTGTTTAGTTTTGGGGATTTTATTGTTTTTTTTTCCCCTCCTTTAACCAAACAGTAAGCCTAGAAGCACAACTGTTATAGATGGATCACTAATAGCTTATGACAACACATTCCAAATGGCCAGAATCTTCTGGGTCAGGTCAAATAAACTATTGCCACAAAATGCCATCTGAGAGCCTCTGATGAGGGAAAAAAAATGTAATGAGATCAAGATGGTGTTCAGCCTTTAAAAGAGGATATACTTCAAATTCCAGGGAGACTCCTTCCATCAAGATAATTTTTGGTAATTCTTTTTACCTATTATTGTTTGTAGCAACATCAAATACCCACATTTAACAAAGGATAATTCTAAAAATCATCATAAAGTTATAGGTCTGAGGTAAGTTTTCCTATGCTTACAAAATAGAAAATTGTCAAGTATGAAACAATGCAAGTTTAAAGAACAAACTACATGGCCTTAGGTAAGAAGTAGATCCACGTAGAACTCTTCATCAGCATGCCGAGTTCCATTTCCCTGCATTACCTTCAATTTTCCCACCTCTAATGGAGGCAGGGCAGTTCAGGCACCAGCACAAATCACACAGGTGAGCCAGACATGAACTGTGCAATAAAGAATTAGTCTCCACCATCAGCTAGAGTTATCCATGTTAGTGCTGTTAACCAATAGGCTTATCTGCTTGGCTATGCAGAATTGCTTGACTCCATGCAGAACAGGTATTGAAATCTCTTGATTAAGAAGGGTATTGAGATGCACAGTCTAGTAATGGTTCTGTAATGGATCCTGTAGAAAAGCAAACAATCTCAAATGCTGATGGTTTGTAAACCAAGAGTTAGGCTGGAAATAAATTAAATTGATATCATAACCTGAGGTGGAATTCAGTCTACTGCGAAAGATACAAAATTAATAATGCAAAAAATACAGAATTCATTTTACTGCTTAGCCTATTTCAATTTTGATGCTTCAAATTCTAAAAATTTTTTTCAGTGTCCTCAAAACATGTAGAAAGGATGGTGATCTATAAGGGAATATAAATTATACAGGCCTTAAAGCTTTTAAATTTATTTAGGATAACAGTATACAGAAGTTAAGAGCATGCCACAGAGGTAGTACTGGTATAGCACAACTGTAATAAACTTTTGCCTCAAATGACCCTCACTGCTGAGGAGGCTGCACACTACCATAAGAAGTGTGCAGTTTGCCTAAGAGTAAGCCAATTAGTAACTGGAGAAAGCTACCATCTTACCTTAAAAGCTTCAACATTTTGGTCAGTTATACCTCTATTGCTCTCTAATGATGCCTTTTAGAGCAAGGTTAGTCTCATTAGATCCCTAAATTAGAAATCAGACTTGTTAGTGGCTAGTGAACATCTTCAACTTGAGAAAATGGTCTTAGATTTTGGAGTTCTACAATTGTTTCTCTCCCTTGTCATCATCTTCATTTTAGATTTAAACCAAATGATTTTTTTACCTAGTTCCTCTTTCCCCTTCTCAATGGGATGAGAAAGAAATGCCTTTTTTTTTCAGGACAATGAAGGAGCTAAACAGCAGAACAATTCTATGAAAGAACAGGCAGCTATACTTTCTAGCTATACTAGAAAACTTCTACGTCAGGTTTCTTGAAAGGCTGGTAAGTATGATTTTAATATATGAAACACAGCTGTAAAAGCAAATTATTTGTTGAATCTCAAACCCTCAACTGGCTCTCTTCAATCACTGATCAAATTATTTTTTAGCTTAGGCATGTTAATTTTCATACTTTATACATATACTACTAGTACTAGTGTACTTTATACAGTACACTGCATCTTGAAGGAAATTTTTGATAATATATATCGATTCCTGTTTTATTTTTTTTATTTTTAAAATCATCCTTATGTGCTATCCCTGTCCGGCTCTACTTACTACATTCTGAATTTCTTGTGGGTGAATTTGAACCTCAGCCAAATCAAGTATTAGGAAAATAATTGTAAGTACAAACAGAAGGCAAACAGAGCATAGTAAATAATGAAGGGAGAGGATATGAGAAAGAGCACAAAAGGAACAAAGAAACAAATTCCACTTTGAATTATTGAGTCTTCCACACTGCACCTAAGTGCAACGTTAACTTAACACAGGTGTACGCCACATGAGCTTATGAAAAAACTTGATTGTGAAGAGCGTAATGATGGCTCTATGTCTGCAGCACATTCATTCCGTGGTTCATTTATGCATCTGTTATATATTTGTCTTGGAAAAAAAAAGGAAAAGCTAGTATTTTTAGAGATGTTTAAGCAGTTGATCATCTACACTTAAAAGTAAGTGCATTTGAAAGACCATATGCTGACACAAAGGAACAAGGCAGTTAAGAAACTGTGATAAGGTTTGGAGGTGCCTTAGTGCAGAATTTGGGCTTTATCTGCACAGTAACATAAACCCTGGTTATGGACCACAGATCCACATTGCAAAAGCACAGGACAAAAATGGTCTCTGTCCTCAAAGGCAGACAATCTAAGTATAAGAAAAAACACTCCCATAGCTAGGGAAGTAAAAGTAAACCACTAACAGCAGCATAGGTAACGATATCCATACAGTGGCAACCTGTCTTGTGGTTTTTATATTACAGTATAAGAGAAATTAATTTTTTGGAAGGATTTAGAATAAAACATTGCAATAACAATGTGAATGTTCACAGCAATGATGCTCCAGAGTGAGCAAGGAAGTGCCTCTTTGAAACGTTGAGTTGGTCTTGCTAACTGGCAGGATGAGACCTGATGAGCAGGGAGTGAAGACGTGTCAGAGCAAATGAAAGAAGACACGAAAAGGGAAATGGATAGACAGGAGGTCTGGAAATACAGTGAAAGCAAAGACATCTAATGATTAATATGACAAAAAATGTTGTGGGAAGAAGAGAGAAAAAAATGTGGAGATCAGAATTTTGCAATAGAAGTAACAACATTTGATTACATCAAATCAAATCATCGGTATTTGATTATATCCAGTCAGAAGCACGTTGAATTTATACAAAGAGGAAGGACTGCCAAAGAGATGATGTTACCCTAATTAAGGAGATGCGATGATGTGAGACTGGATAAGCTAAGAAAATGCACAAGCAGGATTAAGTCCTACTACTGTGACTCTCATGTGGAAAACACTAATCAAAACAAAGAGAAAATATGGCCAGTAATAGCTAAACATAACCTAGATGCGAAATTTGGAAATGTTTACCTTATTATTAACTATATTTTTTCTTAATAATACCTTATTGAATCTAAACTTTGAGTCCTCATATACTTAAAAATTCATAAGTCAGGGAGAAACTTGGATACATTCAATACATGAATAACAATTAAAAGCACATTTGCACCACATAATTTTACTAGCTACAGAAAGACGAGTCCTCATGGAGAATTTTGTGATGTGAAAAAGAAAAAAACATGAAATAGGCCACATAGTCAAAGTGCTCTCTAATAGTGTTGAGGCATGCAAAACGTCAAAAGATGTTATTTAAGACAGCATGTTAACTTGAGACTTATGAAAGAATTTTCTCTTGCAGGCTTCCCATGTAGCTGTTTAAATCAGCTAATCCCTGATATACAAATGTATTAGGAATGTATTAGGATATCTAACTACTAACGACTAAGTCACATCCTTTCAGCTCTCTGAGGTGGTGCAAAGATGTGTCACATGGCAATTAAACAGTAGATCGACATTTTGAGAACCATCTAATAACCAAAATTAGAAAAAAACACTACCTGGCTGTAAAGAATTACTATTTTTGTATAATAAGACCTCAGTAAAGCTGAATTTTACCTTAGGAACAATGCTGTGCAGCATTTCTTTGCTGTGGATTAATATGAAAAATAAAACACCTCATCTTGAGAAAGGCTTTGTACAGTATGAATACAAGCACAACTTCAGGTACCACAAAAGAGAGCAATTAAAATAAATTACTGAAAAAAAAGGCATTGCATTTTATTCTGAAAGACTCAAGGGGAATGCCCCTACTTTGTTACACAAAGATCTACAGATCATTTTTTTTCCTGGTCTTTCTCATTAGAACTTGGCAAGCTGCCAAGAACTTTCCAAAAAGCATGAAAATGAAAACTATTCAAAGAAAAATCTGCAGGAAACCTTTCTGAGGATCCTTGCAGCGGTATTTTGCTCAGCTCTGTACAACAGATCATTGGCTCCCTGATGTACTCCATGAGAGCTGTTCCAGATGGTGGTATGCCAAGGACAAAACTGTAATGCAGTATATTGCCACACTCAATTCATTACCACACAGAGAAGTAATGCTTTTAAGCTCAATTATTATTTTTTTTAAACAAAGTTTATTCAGGCTGCAGGAATTAGAAGTTGCTGCTGGGAGCTGTAGAAGGATTGCACAGGGATGGGGGCGAGGCCTCAAGAGAGGATATATTTCTTTATTTCCTTCAGGGCTGTTGTTTTTTCCACTGAGTGGAGGGAGAGGGAGGAGGAGATCTGCAAGCTGAAAAAGCAGTTTTCAATCAAGAAAACTTCTTTTGGTTAAGTACTCCCAGTTCCCCACATGCTGTTTGGTAAAGGGAATAAATGTGGACAGGTTTCATTTGTACATAACCTTATTAGAACTGTCTGACTGTTTCCAGTATTCTTTTTATATATTACACCATTAGGGAGCTTTTTATAACATCTATGGTGAAGTATAAACATTTCATAATGGAAAGAGTTATGATCCCTGATCCTCAGCACAGCACAGCATCTAGAAAGTTTTTTCTGCAAGAGTGCATCCACCCTACCAGAGTGTTCCTGTTGCCCCATTCTCCTCAGGATGACCTGCAGAGACACAGGAGGCATCACACCAGCTTTTCTCTACAGCCCCTCCTGAAGAATCTGACACTAAACACCTGCAAGTATTCAACACCTTAGTCTTAGAGTATGACAGCTTGCTTTCCAAACTGAAGTGTCAATGTTGGGGGGGGGGAAAATCAACCCCTTAACATATTAAGTACTAGAAGAACAGAACTCCAGAAAAAGTGGCGTGAAAATTCGAAGGATTTACTTTCAGAGTAAAGATTGCTAAAGCATTTAAACGATAAATTATGTCAAAACCCTTCCGATATTTGTTTGTGTGATATCAATAGATCTCCTATTTACAATGGTTTGGTTTTCATGCAAAATTTTTTAAACAAGGCCAAATTTCAACTGTAGATTAAATTACAATATAATTTATTTTGAAATTTTTGCAATTTAATTTTGAAATAATCCAGTAATGCTTTTTAAAGTGGGAATAGAAAAGGAATGGCTGGTATCTATACTGAAGTTTCCTGTAAAGTAACTATAAAAAACCTGGATATATTTGGATTCTATACTGCTCCACATAGCATTAAAGTATTACAAAAATGAGGGAAACAGATTTTAAAGAACAATCTTTAAACCCAGTGATTCTAACATACCATAACACTGGGTAAGAACAAACAGAAGTATATTAAAACCAAACAAAGAAACTAACCCTAAATAACTCAGCAAAAATAATTCATTGTTTCAGGTTAAACATGTCTAAGAAACAAAGAATTCTAAAAAATGGTATCAAAATAAGATTAAAGCATAAAGCTTTTGTGGTATTTGCAGTAAATATTAAAATAAACTTAACCCTGGAAACTGTAAGCACCATGCAAAACATCCTGCAGCCAGCCTCTTGCAACATGCTGGAAATAGTGCCTTGGATGGCAGAGTTCAGTGCAGGTTCTTCCAATTCTCAGCACATCACTTCCACAGGTCATAAAATAAACCCAGATACAGCAAAACTGACTGCTAACTAAAAAGCAAAAATGCAAAGATCCTGAAAAAACTGTAGTAAATATGCAAAATTTAGAATCAAAAGGGTAAGAAAGCACTCATACTTCTTCTTGAAAACAAGCTGGAATTAAAACTCTGTATTTGCACACCAGGGAGGAAAACCTAATGTATTTAATTAAAACTGTTCTAAAACTCAAGTAGAAGATTCATTCAAAAGCAATTTTAAACCAAACTTATTTGTATTCTAATAAAACTTAATTTTAGAAGTCTGCTGAGGAAGCATGTCCCAGCAGTTTTAGGAAAAAAAAAGAAAAAAAGAACTCAAGATTGTCTTTAACAGCTGCTTCCCCTGTCCTATTAGCTTTTCAGGAATCCCAACAAATTTCCTATCTGAATCTATAACCACAAAGCTCAGACCTAGAGTGTGCTGGCAGTAGGATTTCAGTCATCAATGGCAAGGAAAAGGAAAGGCAATCTCTCAGTGGCTGGTTTTGCTGTGTTAGCTTAAGTTGCAAATTGGCTGCAAGTCCTTTGGTGATTAACATAATCTTATTTTTGAAGATATTCCAGTGGACGTGAAATTTTGTGATGAAGACCCTCACGGGAACTTGTCTGACATCAAAGCCCAACTAGAAAGTCAAACATTTTTTAAGGCTAGGAATTTAAAATAAAAAACCTCTATGGAATTATATGAATTTTAAAAAAAAATTGTTAAAAGACAGGAAAGAACCATGTGATCTAAATGAAGACTAGAGGCTATTTCTGTCTTAAAATTTTTATCTGGACTCTTTGTCATTTTATCCTTTCTTTGGTTAAAATTGTTTTTCCTGCCCTCTATTTTTCAATGATAAACTGGAATTTATTATTGATCACATATTTTTCCTGCATGCTCTCCTCCAGAGTGAGCTTATCTGTCCTCTTGGCATTGCATCACTACATCACTTACAAAGCTCAGTCTATGTGCCATCCTCACATAGCCTTTGCTACAACTTGCCTTACTGTCAGAAAAATATGACTCCTCTCATCTCGCATTTTTCTGAAAACTGAACCAAAAGTAGTTATGTCTGGATGATTCTGCCTGTTTTTCTGTATCACTTGAGGAACTCATCCCTAAATTCAGATAGTAATCATATCTTAGGAACCATAAAATTGTGCACACATTTCATAAAAATCAGATTGTTTCTGCATGAATTAGACAGAAAGGACTTTTATGTGAAAATAAATAGCTAACTGTACAGGCAAAGAGGCATTTACTAGCAGAAATGCTTCCAAATCCACAAAATTACTTTTGAAAACTTGCTCTTGGCCATCAGACCTTACTCCTGCCAGTTTGAAAACTGAAATGTGCTACACAGTGTGTAGAATTTCAGTTTTAAACTATTTGTATGAATTTTTAAGTATTAAAAAAATAGTAAAAAAAAAAAATAAAATCTTCACAAATTGCAAATTAACCTCCCAAATTTTATATTTGAAAACTTCAAAATTTAAAGTAGTAGGCAAGTGTATGCATGCTTTGTCTTTCAACCCTGTTTAACCAGAGGGTGGGGCTTTGTGTGCACATATACAATACCCAGTAAAGGAGACTTAGCTGAAATATCTAATTCTCAAAATTCATCTGGTTTTAGTTATAGAAGTGCAAAAACCGGCTCAGAATCAATAGGAAATGTTCTACTTTATCCCTCTCTAATTTAGAAATGTCTAAGCTGGTTTTACTCAAGATTTGTAAAAATACAAACAAAAGAAGTTAAGAAAAAAAGAAAAAACCACACAACCACCACCAAAAAACACACCCTTCACAAAAAAAAAAACCCAAAACAGAACCTCCCATTGCTTATAGAGACTGAGAAGCTGAAGTTTCAGCCCTGGACTTATTTCTATGGACAGACAGTAAGTCACTTGGAAAAGAGCTTATAATGGAAGCAAAGGTACACAGCAACCAGACAGTAACTACAGTGTAACAACAGTAATATGCATTTCAAATGTGTAATGCACAACTCCAGGAAAATGTGCTTGTAGTGTAAAGCAAAACCAGTATTGAATGATTTAATTTAACTGTGTATGCTCTCTGCAGTGCTTGTGCTATGTAATTTCAGAAAAGAGTAAGTTTTTAAAAAAAATCCCTACCTGCTGGCCATGTTCCATTCAAGTGCTGGGTTTTGAGAATTTCTCTCAGTCTCTGTCAAAACCCCTCCTTTTCCATTTTCCTTCTCTGGTTTCAACTGATTCCAATAAGCAGTACCAATGTTGATAGATTGAAGATCTATTTGATATTGTCTGTCTTCCACCTCTGATCCAGGGTCTCGAAGAATTCCTAGATTTAGTGCTCTCCTGTAATGTCAAGAAAAGGAAAAGAAATCACTAAAGGTCAAAATCAAACCAATCAGATATTCATTAAGATCCAATGAAGGTATATCAATCTTGCCATTTTTGTCTACACTAAGTATTATTTTAATTCCAAATATTCAAAAATACCCATCTGCCTCTTTCCTATGGAATTCAATGGGAGATCTGCAAATGAATATATTCCTAAATTTAGCCAGATGTACTGAAGTTGCTATGAGATCAATGCATTGACTCCACTGCACTTCCAATCAGATCCATACGAGCAGCCTTGTGGGGAAGTAGGACTGATTCATATCCACTGAATGGACCCACGACGTCACATTTGAGTTTTCAAAAAGAACAGCTACACATCAGTATAACCAAGAAGTATAACCAATTGTCCCACTGTTGAAATTCATCAAAGAATAAAAGTTAAAAAGAATATTCCAAGATGACGGAAAAACAATTCAATCCTTTCACCACTGTATTTCAGCACAGAGTTTTTTAAATAAAATTCTTCTAACAAGTGAGAAAAAAGCATTTTTGAGCGAACAACATTCCTTGTGGATTCCTTTAAAGTCTACTACATTAAATTTCACAACGTATTTCAGTCTTGAGCTGAGTTTTGGAAACAGTCATCTCAACTTCAACAAAACATTCAAGAGTGTTGGGCTCTTCATTCAACAAATGAGTAGGGGCTGCTGAGACTATTCAATTTTACCTGTGACCAGTAACAGAGGAGTCTCCTTCTGCCATTCGTCTTCTGCTAATAAGCACTAGGAAATACTAAAAAAAATTATCTTGCCCTTTCTATACTGGGAACAATACAGCCTTCTGTGTGCTGCTCATTTGATACTATAATAAAAATTCAGCATTTTATTATCACTGTTTTTCAAAATAAGGGAGCAAGGGGATCTTAACTTTTTTTCCTTCAATCTATGATTACAAATTGTAGTCTATTTTTATTGGTTTCATACATCTGCATTGAAGCTTAAGTTTCTTATCTGCATATGACACCCAACCTACTGTTCTGTTCAATATTGTTGTCTTGGGCCAAAATGATTTTGTATAAAGCTGCTGTCTTCACAGAGAAAATAATAATAATTCTGCAATTGGTGGAATATGAGACTAATAATCTAAACATAAATAACTCTTAAAGTAGCACATCCCAAACTGCAAACTCAGAGTACAGGTATGCAAACTATAGGTATGCAATCTGTTTCAAAGTGCAATCCCAGTGCTGCCCAAATCCAAGTAACAGTTGAAACTGCTCATACACTGCCATTGTCACCAATGGAGAATGTTAGCAATTAAGAAAATTGAGTAATTAATCATATGTCCCACAGAGGCATGTGGATGACAGGAAAGCCATTTTGATCAAGTCATTCCTGGGGAGGCAGTGTGATGGCATTGTTCAGTAGTCCCTGTAACTTTCTTAAGTGCTTAGTAGAAACACTGAAAATCTGTTATGTCAGTAGTGGTATTTCAAAATTAAATGTGGTTTCTTAAAACTTAAGAATGTGTTTGTCAACTTTCCACACAGAGAGACTTAACCACAACCACTGTGCCTTTTATTATTCTTTCTAAGGCATTATTTCATCAATATGAATGCAGTTTAAAAAAAAACCCCAAAAAAACCAACAAAAAAACCCCAAAACCACCACAGTAGTTTTTTGTATGATCCAATGTCTATTTTCATACTTTGTCTAATACAAGTAAATACTGGAATATTTGTTTTGTGAACTAGTACTTAAAATAAAGCACCAATTACATATTTTTGGAAATCTGCTTATGTATATGAACCAGAATATGATACCAATTTCATGTGCATAATGGATTGTTCTCCCCTTTACTTCACAGTGAGCATTTTTCATTTCTTCTTTTATGAGCAGCTTGATAACTTGCAATAGGCTCATCTAGATAGTCCTTAGACTCATTCAGTATAACCATTACCTTGTGAACCAAATTCCTCAAGCACAATGTGTCTTATGCACTAATCTGAAACTCCCCACGGTGACAACGGCTTTCTTATCCTCACAAATTTTCTTATTTAAGCATAAATCACAACTAAATCACTCTTTGCAAAAATCTTTAGGTGCAGCAAAATATAGAAGTATATTATTTAAACACAAGGTACTTGTGTGTTGCGTTGCTGGTATAATATTTGTCCACAGCATCTTTTTTTTTTAATATACTTTGGGATATTATAGCCTAACTCTTCAATATTTTCATGCTGATATAAAAGTTCACATTTGCATTCTGTTCCTACTATTAACAAGCTCCTATATATAATACAAAACTCTCCTCCTGATCCTTCAGATACACTTTTGAAATCCAAGCAAACTGTGTTTCTATAGATAACCCATTTCAAGAAACACATATTTTACACATACATGTAAAATACAAGGATTAGCAATTAATGCCTTGATGTTTTGATGAAGCTCATTATGGCTTTCAGAAAGTGCATCATGCCAGTTTTATACAAGGATCAAAATATAGTCTTTTCCCAAATAAGTAATATATATACACAGGCATTTACATAAGTCCTCATTTCTAGTTTCCCATATTAACAATTTACATACAGGGATTTACATAAGCACTCATTTCTGGTTTTCCATATCAACAATTTTCCTAAGTATGCCTCCAATTTATTAGCTGTATACTTCCTAGAAGGATGAAGGTATGTTAAACCACAGCAGACCTGGCCTAATCTTAAGTACACATGCTTTGTATGAACTCTGAGCCCTTTGAAATCCTTGCAACAAATGAATTCAGGAAAACAGAGTAAGCCAAATTCATTATTTCTCTATCTCCAGGATAAGTTATGTTTTATCAGCTGAAATGTACTGTAGAGGTTACGATTTTAATTGCTTCCCTCTTCTGAAAACAACTTCATTCTCTCATCTGAATCTTTCAGCAGGTGGTGCAGAATACAACAGTTGGTCAACAATACAGTAAGATGACAAGCAACCAAAGACAGCTATAACCATGTAAAAGGAAACACAGGTTTAAAGTTTTTCTTTTTTTTAAATTTATTTAGTCTGGGTCAGGCTTTTTTGTATGTTTATTTAAGAAGCAGTTCATGTTGAACCAGTTACTACGTGCTGCTGAATAAGCATAATTCTGAGACCCACAGTAAAGAAGTTAAATTTATTCACTTACAGCTCATCTGAGACCTACAAAAAACTAAACAAGTCAGGAAAAGAGCAGTTAAAGACGTACACTATGTAATAATTAAAAAATATTTGCAGACTTGACACACAATAGCTAATTTTTATTAGTACTTACTGGATCTCTGTGTGCACTGATTTCTGCTTCCAGGTAGAGACAACAAACCTATCTACCCAAATTTCAATTATTAAAGGTTTTGCCTGGTGGTAAAAGATCCTTCCTATCCTAATTTAAAAAGGAAACAGATGGTAAGCTTGGATAAAGATATGTCACTATTTCATAGGAGTACAACCTGTGGCACAGATGTAAAAGGACCTCTTCCTCTCCTGCTTAAGCTTGTGAAGTCGCAGGCTAGATGAAGTCTGAAAGCCCCTCACCTATGCATGAGATGTGACTGAAGTATTTACCACTGACCTAATGCACCTTCACTGCCTTTTCCCCAATTCAATTCAATAAAGCTTCCTCCTTGACAAAGCCATTGAATGTATTGTACCAAACAGGAAAACTGAAGCAAGTGTTTCTTAGGGACACAATGGACTCTATCTGGAATGAGATGCTGTAGATGATAAGAATGGCACAGAATAAAAACGTGGCAAACTGAGAATCTATGGCAACAACACTGGCCTTTGAGAACACTAAGCTTCTACAAGTAAAACCTCAGACAGGAATCAGCTTTTCAAACAAAGGCAACTACTCTTCCGTTTTTTTTTTAATTATAGCAAATAGATGGTATAATAGATATCTTTTTGTTACAGACAAGTTAACACTTGAGCCCTTGGGAGAGAAACAGAACTTCCCCAACATCATACAACATATAGAGACATGATCTTAGTACTACAATAAAAAAAAAATCCTATAGCATGACTTCTCATGATGGAAGTCCTGGATGTGCCTAAATTTGGAGATATAAAAAACACTTATTCGTGAGGAAGATGGAAAGAAGACTGAGAAGTTAAGCAGAAAGAAAAGGAGAGCACAACACTGGGCAAGAGGAAGAATTATGGAATCAGGGCACTAAAGCTGAAATTAAAGAAAAGAAGCAGGTAAGAACATTCTAATATTGCAAGAAGAGATAAGGAGACATCCTTAGGCAAGAAGACAAGGTCCCCACATGATCCTGGTACATATTCTGCCATACTGAGTGATGCACATCTTCCAGAACAAGGGTAACCTCACCTTTGCTTTCCCACCCTGCAATCTGTCCACAGGGAGACTTACTTGTGGTGTAACAAACGGCGTTTTATGACTGCCAGGATGTTGGAAACAATTTATTTTAGTCTGGATCAGTAGAGCAGGCTTTCAAATGCCATCAGCAGTAAACTCCAATTCTCACTGTTTCTGCATCTTTTCCCCAGGAACCATGCCACACATGACTGGCTTTATTGGCAGCTGCTCCTTCTGCCCTCTCCAGCTCAGCCTCAGAATATCACAACCACTACCTCATTTCCATAACTGCTGGCAGCATACTCTAGATTGGGTACCAGCAATGTTTTATAAAAAGAAAATATAAACTGAGTACAGTGAGGTTACTTTGCTGAATGCTTTTCAGATTAGCAAGTGATACTACTGATTACAGGAATCTGTTTAACAATGGAAACTGCATTCTGTCTGATTAGCCCTAGTGTTGTGACCTGCACAGCCAGACATATCAACATTATCTACAGAAGGTAATACATGGCATATGTTCTATCAGACAGAGAGGTTAAAGTACCTGAGTTAATCTCCATATGCATAGGACTCTTGTAAAAAGAAAACACCAGTGATAGCTCTGTGAGTAAAATAAAAATGACCGACCACTTCTTAACATTTACATAGTGGACAAATATATCACATCCTAATGCAAAGGAAAAAGTTCTAAATTGCATTCTAACTGAATGTTTTGTAGTCAACAACACTCATAAGTTCTAGCTTTATAATGATTTGTAGTGTTTATCATTTTTGTACATAAGTATAAATCAGCTGAGATGTAGACTACTTGTACATTTAGTATGTTGGAAAAAAAAAGGCTAGTAACTGAAACATATGCAAAATTTTTGTCTGATTGCACTAGACTACCTCAAACAATTGCTACAGGAATGCAAAAAATACAAGTGTAACAAGTAACTTCCCTCTTTTTGAAATTAATATTGGATGTCTAACTTCTATCTCTTGGGCACCGGTCCCTTTTTTGCTCTGTATACCTTCAGAGATAAGTATCACTGAGAAGAGAGGAAGTGGCATAAGTGTTAAAAAAGCTAAAGCATACCATAAGACAACAAATAGTTATAAAGATCATTAAGTAACACTATGAATTCTATGTGGGGACTCAGTACTTTCAAATCACAAAAAAAAAAAAAAAAAAAAATCCCATTATGGATAAGTATGCCCTAAAAAAGGAGTCAATACATAAATGCCAAAGTGCCTGGTGAAAAAAAAACACTGGATGCATAGAACAAATCATCTACACTCATCATCTAGAACAGTTAATCACATAAAAGAGCACTAAGATTTTTGTTGATTGTTGTTAACATATCGTTTAGTCTCCTCTGTGTCAGAGTCTGGAATAACGATGTGTTAGATACATGTTTAGGAAATTCAACCTTGAAAAAGGTGTTTGAATTCTGCTATTTGAATTCATTCTGAGCTTCTGGATACTTCAAGCACAGTACAGAATCTACTACTGTGACAATTGTGGCTCCTGACAGAGAATGACATTAAGAGATCATCAACAAAGGCATCACAGTACTCTACCTACAAGTGTTTCCCTTAAATATGTCCAAGCGAGGTATTAAATAGTCACATTTGAGACATGTAGATGGGATAATGAGAAACACAGAGTTATCACCTCTCTGCTTCTAGACTTTCCTAGTTGTGCAGCAATAACTCTTCCACAGAAACAAATGATAGTAATAACCAAACTTTTTCTAAATTACTATTTTCTTTCACTAATATTTTTCAACACAATTTTTTCTTGCCAAGCTGAAGCAGACAGGTCTTCCCTTACAATTGCTTTGTGGTTTTTTTCTTAAAAACAGATAACAGAGAGAAAACCCCTCAGTTCTTAAACAAATTGCTTGGAGATGAGAAACTGTAAAATTGCAATCACATTTCTCTAACTACTGTGTGTACTGTATTTGACCAGTTTCATCAACTGCAACTACTGAATCATACAGGTATTTATTTAATCCCAAGTCATTTTATAAAAGGACTGACATTCACTGAGCTGTCATAATGCAAGAGAAGTGAGATTTGGTTTTGGACACAGAAGAAGAAATCTGGTGAATGGAAGTCAATGGTTTGTGCCTATTTTGCATGTGTGGTTGACACCCTCTCAAAGGGAGCAGAAAACACTGTCTCACTTAGAAGTTGAGCTGACAAGTCTCACTGGATGCATGGATGTGCAGAAGAGCAGAGACTGCCAGGTCTCCACATGCTGTGCACAAGAAAGTTTGGGTCTAGGCAGACCCCTTTGGCTGGCCTGCCATGGGCCTGCAGGATGTGCTTCCCTCTTTGCAGGGCTAGAATGTGCCAAAGGAAAAGAGGAGAGGCAGGCTTCATTCCTCTAGTCTCTAAACTTGCTTAGTACGTATCTCTAAACAACAAAAACAACCTCTTCAACAATCTACTAATTTATGCTGTGGGCATAAAGCCAAAATGATTTTGTAAATATAACTAATTGCATAGAAAACATTTGGAGAGTATTCTGAGAATGCAAAGTTATAAAATATGGGTAAAAATTAACGAACATAATCTTTTGATTGATATACTATTTATTTATTCTATTTATGCGACTACTTAAATACTTTTATTTTAAAACGTTGTAAGTACCTATACATACAAAAAAACCACCCCAAAAAACCAACAACGCCTCCTCATGCTCATTAATTACAGTGGTGGTGCAAGATGGGTGCTACTAGAATTACATTTGCTATCCACTTAGGAAGGCCAGATTTTAGGGAACTGCATGGGCCACACCAAGGTCAGGACTGGTAGCAGTGCACTGATCAAATAAAAGCTACAAAACACATGAAAGGAATTACAGTAAATCACACATAAAAAAATTTGGCCCTTTGCTTCCTTCCTTAGTCCTATGGGTAGAAATGCTCTACATTTCCTGTGAGGTGACCAGACATTTAAAAGTAGTCCCTTGCTACAAGGGCTGTGGTTCAGTAATTGCCTGCAAGGAAGCTGAAGAACTTCTGCATGCACTTGTCTTCTAGAGTTGTCTCTGGAATACAGTATCAATGACCCTGTGACCACAAGGTACAGTATTAGTAAACTATGAAGTAATTTTGGTCTCTCTCAAAAAAAGTGTAAAATGAAACAAAGCTGAAGTTTACAGCTGTGCATTTAGATGTCATCTGTTTAATTACTTCTATAATTTTATTGTTTAAATTCCTCAGCAAAAATAACAGCATGAGCAAGCCTGAACTTTTAAAAATAAGTTTCTCATTTTTATACTATTTAATGTTTAGACAGTCTGAGAAATCTCTTTATACTTTTGAAACATTCACCCAAATTCAGGGAGCACTGTATAAATATACACTTGACAGACTGTATAAATGATAAGTATGCACAATTCCAATGGAAGGTCTGTACGATCTTTTTGGATGCCAAATGTTCCTCGAAAAAAATCAAATGGAATATAGTTTCTCTAAATAGTGGAAGTTTGGGGAGGGGACTAGCAAAAAAGGCAAAATACAATATAACCCAAAGACTTTCATGCTTTTGTTTTGTGGTAGAAATAATTTTATCTCAAAACTTAATGTTGTCGGGCAGTCAAAGGATCTTTCAGATTTTTAAATATTTTGTGTCTACTTGCTTTGCCATATGACTAAGACAAATAATCTTGTGATTTTCCCATTGTTTTCAGCCTGCATTTCACTTTGGTTTAACTGATTAATCTAGTTAAGTGGTACAATATCTCAATCTCTCTATAAATGTTCTATAAATTCACCTGGAAATACCTAGGTGAAGTTTCACTGAACACAGCCTTCACATTTGATGTGTGGTATTTCTCTAAATGGTGCAGTACAGCCTGGTATAAGGAACTGGCTGGAAGGCAAACTGTCCTCAGTGTGTTTCATGAGCTGATGTGGGACAGCATTTCTTTTTGCTGCTGTGTCAGTATATCAGAATCATACCTGGACATCAATCAAATCACATCTGAAGCAGATCAGAACATTACAAATAAATAAATACCAGCTCTTCCTTTACATTAAACAGTGTGTATTAATGCACACTTTGAGCATGTCTATTGCAATGGATAATGCTTATAGCATGGATAATGTAAGAAACTACTCTAAAACATGAATATTTAACTTTCCAAGTCAATTCACATTTATCTTTGGCATTGATTACTTTCTCAAGATGCCACTTGTGTTTTCTTCTTCTTTTTATAGAATCATCATATTCATAATGGAAGCTGGAGCTATTTTTGAAATACTGTTTATGATATTGTAAAATATGTCAGTAACACAGTATTAAAAATAACCTTCTTTTAATTCTTCTTAGCTGAAGTCCTGGCACTACTTTGTCTATTTCAATATCCTTTGAAAACTCTCCTGATATAAAACCTCACTCCATAGTAATTACGAAATATATTACCTGTCATGTTAAAGCCACTATTTTTTCTTCCTTAAAACCCCATTAGACTACTGTAAACTGACTACTGGCACCTCCTAAGTCATTATGAATCTATGCCTAACAAAATATATTGTAGGGGAGTTTTACTTCTAAATACACATTAGAAGGAGGGCAAAGAGGAAAACAAAGAAGATGCAAATCTACTCAAAATATCCCTGTGTACATATAATATTGACCATGAAGACTACAGATTCCAGTGTGAGGTAGTTCAGTGACTCCATGATGCAGCCCAAATACTTAAATGGTGGTGGTTATAAAGAAAACTTAAGAGTTTGTTTTTTAGCTCCAGGCAGAAAAATAAAATTGCAAGGACACTGCACAGATACAAACACACAAACAAATACACTGCCCATTTGGGAAACAGCAAATTCCATCATCTGTAATTTGAGTCCAGTTTAGTAAACATAATTGGATACACTCTTATGAGCTGCCATGTGTGAAAATACAACACGTGGATTTTAAAAATTATTTTTAGAAAACAACTTCAGTAACATTTGCAGTTACATAATATATCAGGCATTTATTTTTACTATGCCAAAAACATGGAAAAATCAACCAATGAAGCTGTCTGAATAAAATGGGTCAAAAAAGATTTGCCGAAGAATTGCATTCCTCTGTATTCTTCTTGAATATATATATATGCACATATTTATACACTTCCAACCTTAAAAAGTATTGAATTTGCTTTGCAGCTGGATTTGCTACTCTACTAGTTTCTTCCTGTTTCTTGAAAAACTGTCCCATACAAAGACTAAATAATACTATTCAATAGTTAAATAATTTTGGTTATCACAAAAGAGTTCAAACCTCTTCTGTCCCTATCCTGCAAGTACAGGGCATATCTATTTGTAGATACCCCTACTTGTACCACACCCATTTATTTTTTAGTGCTCAAGAACACACAATACCAAGCCAGAAGACTGGAGTAGCTGTGATTTATGCCAATCATTTACATTTAAGTTAACAGAGATGCCTGATACTATCTCTGCATTTTATTACTCTCAACGTGCACTTGTGTTAGCCATTAACATACCAGTGCTGGCCATTGGCTTCTCACAGAAAAAAACCAAAACCCTAGCAACAAAAATATCAGTGGGCATGAAAAATGTTTTGAGAGGTTGAAGAATGGTACATTTATCTTTGTGTCCAACAACTAATAAAGCCCATAAGATTAGAAGCCAGCCCTTACAAAAAAGTGATGAATTTTTTTGTTCTTAAGCAAAAACAACAAAAAAGGAAAAGCTTCTGAAATGCAACACAAACCCACTGTACATGGCTTTTTAATTTCTTTTTTTTTCTTTATTGCAGTGTAATCAGGTTTAATAGCACAGTAAGACCTTAAACATAACAAACATTAGGCATGACTTTTGACCGTACTTAAGGTGGTTGAACTAAGTGAAACTATATTGGAAAAGTCAGTTGAGAGCTAGCAACCATGCTCATTTAAACTGTAAAATTTGAGTTGCTCAGGATAACAGTAACATGGATTTAATTTTGCCATGGGAGCTTGGAAGGGTATCCCATAGAGAAATATACTAAAATAACATGTTGCCATTCTGTATATTTCTGATAATCCTTTTTGTTAAATAATTGAAAACCAAAGTTGAAATACTTACAAGCATTAAATGAAAGACACTGGCAAACAGTTTTGCAAAAGAAAGAAATCTTCTATCCAAAATGTAGTTTAAGAACTGTGGTATGAATTTGTCATAGATAAAACCCTGTGAGGGACATCAGAGAACCCACAAATATTTATGGAATGAACCGCAATCTGTATACAGAAGTTAACAAATGTTTCATTACAAACGGGTTATGCTTTTCTCAGTAACAGAAGCACACAACTCACATTATAGTTACCTTGAGATCCTGCTAGAATTAAAAATGCTACAAAAAAATCTGCTTTATATGCTATTGGAAAATACTCTTCAACAAAAATGATTTGTTTAAGCCAGAATTGATGGAAATTATATTTACTCATAGTTAAGAAGAAAACTGTATAGACTAACGAGTTTGAAAAGCTCGCCTCAGTTCTTTTAGAATAAATTATTTGCTGCAGCCAAGACTTTAGATTATCATTTTCAGTATATAAGACAGAAGAACAACCTTGATATACGAATTCAATCACATATTTTATGAATCAGTGAAGTAAAGTCTGGGAAGAAACTGTAAGGAGTTTGTGTAAAACAAAGGAACATTACTTCAGTAATTCATACAGAGGAACCACTCCAGCTTTTAATGTGGCATTAATTTCTAAGAACCAGCTAATTATTTTCTCCCATGTTAACAGAAACCCACACACCTCCCCTCACGGCCCCTGTATTTTACAATAACAGGCGCAATATAAAGCTACTTGTTCAGGAAAAAGCAAGATTAAAGGCATGTAACTTGAAGAAATGAAAAACTTTCAAGAACGTTTTTTTATAACATAAAACATGAAACACAAAACACAACTCATATAAAAAAAAAACCTTCCATCTTTCAGATTACCTTTTATTTCCCAGTTTTATCTGAAAAATTTTTCATTGCATTAAAGTTGCTGAGTATGTAAACTGTGAAAGGTATTCTGGGATTTTTAAATGGTATTTAATGTGTTCTTTCTTTGTGCCCTTTCTTGTTTACCTTTTAAAACTGTTTAAGCTATTTAATGCTGTTAATGCTGAATCTGAGAACTATTTAAAAATTCTTAATACACAGCGTCAAATTCTGTGCTGTTTCAAAAGCCCAGATCATGATGGCAGATTAAGCTGATGAAAGCCTAGGCTAATAAAATACACCTTTTTTTGCCAAGACTAATCCTTGTGTGCATATACAATAAATAGGCTCAGGATAATAACCTTACCGTAAACAATTGCCTGATGGTCCCAACATTTTTTAATTTCTTTCAGGTCCCTCAGCCTGTTCCTTATACACAAGTACAAACAGCAACACCATGAAGAAGTAGATGTTAAAAGAGTTCAAATTTAGATTTACAATTTAAATGGGCACAAAACTCACTGCCCAACAACCATGGATAAAGAAATGTTAAAAAATTGACCTTACATTCACTCCACTCTGGGCTGCCCCAAGGAAGCCCAGGGCCACACTTAACTCCTTTAGTCCCTTCACTGGGCTTGGCCAGTCTGCACGTCACTTGCTTGAACGGGAGGGTGAGAGACCTCTCCACTCACAGAACTCTTCAAATACCTGACATGCTTTCTCTCCCCTGTGGTAGAACAAGAATTGCTTTAGGGAGCAATCAACAGTTTGGAAAATATTTTCAAATGGGAGAAAGGGCCATTATTATGGTTAAGGGAAGCAAATAGTTACAGACTTGATCTCAATGGAGGAGGTAGATTTCAATGCTAGTTAAAGAGAAAGAGACATGAGATTTCTGAGGGGTTCATTGAAAATGTGCAAAAAATAGAGGGAAAAAAAAAAAAAGGAAAAGGAATTACACTTCCTAAGGAGAAGATGAGAACAACTGCAGTAACCTTAGGTCTCAAGAAAAAAACACCCCAATGCATAACAAATATTTAGAATTTTAGGACTAGGAAATAACAAGGCCAGAAGTTCAAGAAACGGAGCATTTGCATATATAGAATACAATGAAAAGTTTAAAAGGATTAGAACTAACCAAAAAAACAAAGAATTTGTTTGATTTCATTTGGATTGGCTTCATCACAGCAGAACCACAGTTTTTTGGAAAAAAAAGGAAACAGAAAAAACCCCATGTTAAAGAGCATCTCAAACAGCACAAATGAAAGAAATCCTAATTTCTCCTCCACTCAATCACCCTAAACATATTACAGATTTTAAAACTGAGGTTGTATGAATTTCACATGGCAAGCTCTCCATATACCACACAAAAAATACTAATTAACTGTGTTAAAACATTATTTGAGACAGCAAGAAGTATCAGAAGAACAAGGAAACTCTGAGTTCAGGCTGCTGTAGTTCTCTAACTTAGCCCTGATTTTGCAGAAGATACAGTAGTTAAGATCACACACGGCTGACAAATCTTTTTATAGAACAAAGTATAGCACATGAACAAAGCTGAGACAGAAACACCCTTGTGGAAGTTTTACTTTAAAACTGCTATTTACTTCTGACCTTAAGCTGTTTAATGATGGCATCATAGTAAGTCAAAGAAATGATTACAGGGTACAATAAATCATACAGAATATGCGGATTCCATTTTGAAGTGATGCATCCCTGATGCCTGGCTCTTAAATTCACAGCTAAACTGTCCAACCTGAGAAATTCCTGATCTGTACACACAATTCAGTTTAAAGGGAGTCTGGAAACCCATTCCCAATTTAGTTCTCAATCATACAGAGGTGATAGAACGAATGATACCTGAGTAGTGAACCAATCTTTACCACAGTAAATAGGAATGTTTGTGCATTAACTACGACAGTTAAACACTCACCATGACCAGCTTGCACACACAGATCACATTTGCCACTGAACTGGCCCACAGTGCCAGGGGAGACCACCACAGCGTCTGCACTGCTGCAGAAGGGGCACCTCCACAAGTGCCCAAGGTCAGTGGCTCTCCTCACCCCGCCTCAGCACTGGAGCCCTTCCCAAACATGTCAGCAAGTGCCCATGCTCTTCCAGATCAATTTGAACAGTTCTGAGAGATTTATGAAGCTGCTCTTTGAAATCTCCATCTGCCTCTAAAACAGGGCTGTTGGCCACACATAAACACATCTCTGTGAATCTCCATGCAGGTAAGTTCATTCCTCCTCCACAGGAAGGACTGGCATGCAGCTAGTGACAAGAACCCAGTCGTGCAAACACCAAGCCAGAAACAGAAAGGAAGAGCTTTGCCGATAAAATGCATATTAAGTCCTCAAAACAAAGTTGAAAGTAACAATAAATCATTGAGGAAGGTCGCTGGTTTTTATATTAAAATATTTGTAATATATGCACTGTTTAAGAATTACTAGACTTCAAAAACATCTTTATCGATTCTATGTGTTTCAACTTTGATCTGTTTAAATTAATTGGCTATTCCTTTGAATTCATTCTTTAGTGATACGTACTTGTTTTTCTTTTCCCCCCCAACATATTTAACAAGGTTTCCAAAAATGCAGCCCTGATTAACAACAAATGGATGCTTAAATGACATAATTCCACTGCTCTTTGATAGGAATGTTTCTATGAAGTATATTTCAATTACCATTCTATAAGGAACTGCACAAAGAAATTAAAACTTATTGTATGAATCAGGTTCTGTGCTACTAAGTGAAAAAAAAATATAAAGTAGATATGGGTATTGAGAACACAGTGATTAAACTTATCAATTAAAGAGAAAAGTAAAGTTGTAAAAACTTTTTCTTATAAAATGTATTTTATTTTTAGTCTAACATTATAAGGAAACATATTTCAAACACACGTATCTAGGAAAATTAGCTTTGTTGAAGATTCCTGTAGAACTCCCAAAGAAATTTCAAGTAAAAACAAGTTTCATAGTGAAAGCTGAACATTTTTAAAGCCAAATTCCAGATATAAATTTAGCTTTGAATAGCTTTTGGTATTAGATAATTAACAAGCTACATTTCTCAAACTAAATGGGCAGTTCCAGCTGTTATTTTACAATTAGTTTCCACTGAGAGTTTTAAATTAATAACTGCTGCAATAGCCTCAAACATGCCAGTGCTAATTAGGAGTAGTGTTTGCATGTAATGCTATCCATATATATGAATATTTTACTGGGCAAAAGGTCTAAGCAGACTTTTTTTTTGCCTCTCTGCTAAACATAGAAGAAGAGAGAAATATGAAGCAGGAAAAGACTTTATTTCCAAGCCCTACTCCAGAGAGTAGTACAGGATTCTTACATAAGATAAAGATGATTCTCCTAAGTCTTTAGACAAATTTATGCTAAAAAGCATGTGTTCAATTACATAGCAAAGAACAGGATTTAGAACTTGTTATTTAGTATAAATATTTTGATTTACACTCCAACAATTATTAATTCTAAAGATTATTAAATGCAAAAAACCCAAGATTGTATATTCAAATTATATGCAGAGAGAATCCTGTTAAAAAAAAAAATCTTCAGAGATAAAATCATCCTGGTTTGAAATCTGAAAATAAATTAGTAAATAAATTATGGGAGCGATATCAAAATCTTTGCTGTTACAATTTTTTTTCCTTAACACAGATGGATGAGAACTTAAAAGGATACTAATGCAATCCCATTTCACAGCTTACATGGAATAAAAGACATACATTTTAAAACACTAAGAACTTCTTCTCCTAATTTTCTTTTCCTATATAACATCACCCTGCAGTTTTAATCATTTTGAAATTTGAGAAAAACTGCAGTGGAGATTTTACAATATACCAAAGCTGATACTTTTCTGAATTCCCTATGGTACATATGGACAATTTAATAAGCAGCTCACATTTCCCTCAAAAACTGTGTGCATACTTTTTTTTCACTGATTATTTTTGTTGCCTTTATTCAGAGAAGAATAAACTCTGGTTAGCATTAGCTAATTCCTTGTTTGCCCACCAGATAAACCTCAATAAAGTATCAAAAACAAAAATAGGTAAAATAGAAATTAAATCTTAATAGAACCTTTGTAAAATAATCAACACTTAAAAAGAAATTATGCATATTAGGTCCATATTCTGGAAAACATTTAGTTACCTTAATGCTAACTTCTATGCAAAAAACAGAACAGTTTTTAAACTGTTATTTGGTTTGAAAAGGAAAACATTAAAAAAAAAAATCAATTTTTTACGCATAATAACGTTATAGAAAATCCAAGCTTTTTGAACAATAATTTCAAGGTATAGTTTTTCAATTATAAACATGTCAAAATATTTCTGAAGAGAAGATGCTTACAGATGTGGGTGCTGTTGAAAAGTTTTGAAAAGCATTTTATTTTCCAAACCACATTTGAAAGAAAAAACAGATTTCCACACAGACTGCTGGCTATGTATGTGCTTCTTTCATAAATGCCTTGAATAATTTTTTCCTTCCTTTCACTCCAGCACTATCAGTACAGACACAGAAAATTGTTTATTAGTCCTTATTTCACTGGCGGATTTTTGTTAACCAGTTATGGGCACTACATGATTACTGCAAGGATTTTCTAGATGGAGTTCCTTGAAATAAAGACAAATAGCAGCTATTCTATAAGGAAAATAGCCTTGTTTTGCTATTTGCAAATGTTTGACAGCTAATCAGTGAAAAACAGTAAACTACAAAAAAGAAAAATATTATAATAAGAAAAGGCTTGTATTAATAAAAAGCTCAATGAAAAAATAGTAAAATCCACAGCTACCTTTTCATGAGCAAACTCTATACATGTAATGTTTTTGCAGGGAGGGGCATGTCTAAAGAATTTCCATTTACATTCACAAATTGGAAACAGTCTAGGGACAGCTTTATGCTTTGATCTATGAAAGATCTACACATGAAAATGACCATAGAACACTCAGGCCTGGACTATTAAGCTTTGATATATGACATGAATGAAATCCTTGGATCTCTAAAATGATGAATCCAGAGCGTGGACAACAATTAGGTTCTTTATTGGCCAAGCTGACGAAAGTTAGGGATTCTGCTTACCTAAACTCCTAGAACTTGATAGTTTGGCAGTATATTTCCTAACTTTATAAGTAAGACCTTTACACAACAGCCTTTAAACAGCCTCTATTCTCTGAGCTCTTTGTCAGCAATTTCCTTTCTGCATTAACAATATTGTAACTCAACATTATTTTACTCTATCTGTTCATGGATACTCCCTACAACTCCATTAATTATTGTTTCATGATAGTTTGCTAAATACAACCCTGTTGGGCATGATCAGCAGTTACCTATATAATCCGTCAGAGCATTTTATGTAATAGGGCTCTTATCAAAATACAGAAGTAGAACTAAATGTCATCTCAATTTCACCTTCATATTTAAGCATATTCATGCATCAACTTCCTCTTACTTTTTCAGTCAGAGAACCAGAATTTCTGGGTCTTGTGATGAAGCTTTCTCAACCCTATCGATAGTGCCCAGTTCTGCTGGTAGCCTAGAACAACTGGTGCTATTCACTATTCATACCCCCAATATACACACTTCTTAAAAATTCATTAAAAATTTATCAGTCGTTAAAGCCCACAAAAAAATAGTTCTCTCCTTCAATGCTTAGCAGAAACTTAGCAGAAATTTACTCTGACTGAGTCCTTCACAGTTTCAATTAACTGCTCTTCCCTTGCTTTAGCCAGGCTAGGCAACTGCCTTACTCACATTCTTATCCAAAACCTCCTTTACTCTGCTCCCCGATCCCATCCCAAGGCCTTCCAATAATCTGATAATGTTCCAATCAACAAAACTGGCAGTTTATTTATGGCAATGTACAGTTCTGGTAATATTTGTGGAACACAAATACAGCTGGAGCTGAAGTTTAAGAATCACCAACAAACCAACTCCTATAATTTAGCAGAAAAAGAAAAAAAAATCTAAAAAGAGACATTTTCTCCTACTGTCACCAGAGAGAAATGTGCCACCATACTTCTTTCAGGAGCCCTAAATCTGCTGTTATGGTGCATGTAGCTTTCTTTACTACATATTAATACCAAAATTAATTACTGGAGGAAATACTCTAAGACTAATTTTTATATGGTATAGGAAAACTGAAGTTACAATGTCAACACATTTCTTTCCAACTTCCAATAATCACCTGAAACTATATTTGTGCCCAAATGTTTGAGGCACATTGATTTTCCAACATTCCCTTTTCAGTTTAGTTCTCTCTCGAAGTCAGCATGTAAGCTCTTTTTCCTAAGACACAATAGATGGAGTCACTTCAGCCTACAGGCCAAAAGTGCTCTGGTTTAATTGTTATGACCTGCAGCCGTACCAAACTTACCTTTCATGCACTGGCATTCTACTAATGATATGTGAGCACATTCAGCTCTTCATGTATAAATTTATGGGACAAATTCAAAAGATGTTTGGAAATACTATTCAGCCTCTAGCCATGAAAATGTTTCTCAGCCTTTCCTAAAAGAACAGTTTCTAAATGAGAAGCAAAAATTCTTCTTTCTCATGAAGCACTACAAAAGTGACATTAATTGCATGTGGTTGCAGTTCAGGCCTGAACAGAAGACTGTTTAAAGCAAAGTGACACCACAAATTAAGTTTGTATCCCCACTCCAGAAACACTGTAAAGACAGTGGTTCAGACAACAATTTATTTTCCTTTATTCTATTAAAAGCAGCAGCATTAAATTAAAGAAGTGAGGTTGGAAAAAGACAGAAGATGACATGCTGGGATTATTAGAATACTGTAGATGCTAATTCTTCAGTAACCAACAGGCTTCTGTAATTTTTTTTTTTTTTAGAGTCTCTTACACTGGATATTGTACTACTTGTACCTGTGTTAATATTTACTAAGAAATCTTTCACCTAAGTATATGAGCTACACATTTTGTGGGTTTCCTCATTTTACTACTCAACTTTTAAGCATTCTGTATTAGCTCCAGGTTTTTTATCTAGTACTGTGTACCATGGGCATGTTAAAAAGGGCAAATACTTTGTAAGAAGAACTCTCATATTTGGAGAAACAAATACGAACATTAGACCCAATATCATGTGTTAAAAATATCTCACTGTTTTTTCTCCCTGTATACAGACTGTATGTCCTGCCCAACAATACAAAACCCTTTGTATTATTTTATTAAAAAAACAACTGAAAAATGGTGAAATTAACTTCACTTAGAACTCCAGCAGTCTAAACAGCAGTGACTGCCATATAAGACAATGAAGAGATATCTTCAACGACACTTCTGTAAGCATGCTTTGTTCTAGATCAAACAATTTGTAATTAGAAAATGGATCTAGTTCAACCCCAAACAGAAATCTTAATATTTTTAAATTAAAAAGTATTAATTTTTATTCTTTGAAAAATCTTGAAACTTGCTTAAACAGATTAAGATAGTCACCTTCTTCCCAAAACAAAAAGACCATCCACTGTCAACTTAAATACTGTCCTATAAAACACTGCAAAGTAACTTGGTGCTCTGCTCTGATATATCTTAGAAACAGTAAAGTGAGTATAATTGGATGAATAAAGAAGGAAAGAGAGGACCAAATTAATTTGACAGATGATGAAAAATGAGGGGAGTTGTCACTGAAGCTGAGGGAATCACCTAAAGTGTCAGAAAACTCAGAAAAATACACAGGAAGCATGATGTTGGGAGACTGGTCACAAAATGCCAGTAGCAGTCAGATGAGAGATGTCTCTGGCCCAGTGCTTATTTCTACCTTACTCATTTGGTGTCATGAATTCTAAAGGAGGACTGGAGCATATTGTAACTGCATTAAAAGTTGTCTGGAACATTTCCTATGTAAGACCCACAGGACCACAATACAAAATAACATCAGAACCTTCAAGTAAAGGAGTGATTTGGAATGCACTGAATTTCAGCATTTCAGGTAGAGCCACACAGGCAAAAAATACAGACTCAGAAATGCTAACTAGCATAGGTTCATTGTTTTGAGAGGTAAATGAGTTGCTTACTCACTGGTTTGTAATGTGCATACAAGGAACATCACACAGTTCCCTGCAGTGACTGAAATGACTCCGCAGAAGCTGGTAATTGCAGATTCCACTTCACAATCAGGCCTTTTTCTGATAAAATTTTTGTTGCTATGAGGAGAGTGGAACCTACATTTGGGTCTCTGACTCTTAAAGCAAGTATAAGATGGGAGTCTCCTCAGACAGAAAGGGTAGAAGCAGGAAGAGCTTGTACAAATGTCTGGAAGATCTCTTTCATGAGCACATGGAGAGCTGGATCAGGCCCTGCCAGCCAAAGCCACTGCTAGTGCCAGGCTGTAAGACTTCTTCGATGAAAGCTCCATAAGACAAAAGATACAATGCTCATTTAAAAACAAAAGGGGGGGGAAAAAAAGAAAGGATAAACTACTATAACCAAACATACAAGCAAACCCATTAATTTAAATGCTTCCACATGGAAATATGAAGAAAAAGAGTCTCTTACAACTTCTAAGTGATCACAAGTGAAATTGGAGATATTTCATGATCTCCTAAAAACCCTAGTCCTGACAAAAGTAAAACTTGCTGTCATTTTCTAGGCAGTAAATGTTTTACTGCTGGGAAAAGATTTTGATGTTTGTAATTTCTATTGAAGAGCGCTATGAAGTAGTTAAAAATATTGCCACATCTGAAAAACAGACCAACGGGAAGTATAAGACACTTGTTCATCTGTATTTCTGTGACTTTTCTCACTTGGTATTATTTGCAACCCTACTTTCATGTCTGGCAACAGTGCCAACTCTACTAAGGATCATATATTACTTTTATCATGTTGATTACATATGTTCACCAGTTTTGCTGCCTATATATGATTAGTGTGGTTTGCACATACTTAGTGACACAATCCAGAGCATGACATTTTCACAGAAAATGTGTTTACTGGTAAAGAGCTCCTTAGAAGTTTGCATTCCTTTAAGCTTTGATCTACATGACATCAAGAATCCTTCAGTTTGAATATATGTTTACCATTTATACTATTAAGATCTATCTCCTTCTCACTATATGGCTACTGAACACTTTGGAAGTCACAAAAAATTTCCTTTTCTCTAAGGTGAACTTAGTAGTAGCGGAATAAAAGAAAGCCTCTTAAAATGTTATCATCTGTGAGCTTAAACTTCATAGTGATTTGACATTTAAATTCTGTTATTCATCAGCACTTCACAGCAGAACTTGATTTGTCTAAATGGATTTGAAAGCCCACAAGTGAAGAAAATCAGAAAAACCTGGTTTTGAATATCAAAAGATTGTATGTGAAAAGTATTTTTACAGGCTGCACGTACCCATTTTATTGATCAATTAACTTCTCCCAGAATGAATTTTTTTGAGACCCTATATGAAAAGCCAAACCCCTCCCCTGACACTTACTGATAAATGTCTTTTCTGAGCACAGCTCTGCTAAGAGGATTGTCAGCCTGAGGAGCCATAGAGACAGATCCAATCTTGAGAACCAAAGTGTCTTCTTTAATTGATGGATTAGCTGTAGTTAGGAGAAAACAAAATATGTGTTTGATTAAAAGTCAAATGCACATAGCAGGAAGACTGAAAAACTATTTCTTAAAAAAATGTACATAAGAATATTTGCTAAGGATTCAATTTTGCACAGGAGCAACATAAAATCAATAGCCCTGCTGTGATACATAAAGACAAAACTATTGTAATTTCATTTCCCCAGAGTTTTATCACACTACTGAATCCTGGTCTGTGATTTTTCATTCTTTCTGACACTTTCTGGGGGGTGTTCTATTCCAAAAAACCTGATCCCTCTGAATTGTGCACCCCTTTTATTATGGGCCGATATCTTTAGATGTAAAACATCACAGGATATCACAGTATAACCATCCTGGTAGCATTTGGAATCGGCTGCAACACACATGAAAAGTTCAAACACAAGGACTGAAACAAGAGAATCTGAAATCTGACACATATACAAAGAACAAGATGTAATACTGGACAGTAAATTTCATATCAGTAACAAAATTATTCCAAGAAAAATCTCTGCTTTCCACTTATCTCCATAATTTTCAAATTTCAGCCACATGCAAAGTTTCTTAGTCTTAAAAGCAGTGGTCATATTAGACAGAAAACCAAAGTTCTGCCCAGATATAAAATAGCACCATATTTTTTGTAGAAAGCTAACTCTGTCAGCAGGCACAGACAAAGCACTCAGATAAGGCTGTGCTCAGAAGACTCCACATTAACTAGGAAACTCTGGAGCACGTGTGATGCAAGTTCAAAGAGTTCATCATCTGAAGGGAAACAGTTCACTGCAACACCTGTGTAGGATGTAACAGGGATGGAACGACATCACACCTGCCCCCACGTCCAAGGAAGTTCTGCAAGACTCTCCTATATGAGTTTTGAAAAGAAGATTGCAGTAGAAGATGGTTTAAATATTTTACTGAAGGGTGAAATGCTTGGTGTGGTAAGAACCAGCAAAATCTGTAAGTTTAAAAAAATTACTGGGTTTCTTCAGACCTCCAGTAATGTCTTGATGAAAAAGACACCACACTTTGCAGCAAAACATGTACAAAGACATGTACATTTCTGAACAGAACTAAGAAATCACAGAAATTCTAATATGATATTTTCAAACTATTGTAGGGAATACCCCAGTAAACATGTGGCAAAGTGGCAACACAAGTTCTACTGTACAAGTGTATTAGCATACAAGCAATCTATTTAAAGGAACCTCATGTACTCACAAAGTGAAGACAAATCCTTTAGCCCCCCCAAAGCAAAACAAAACTAATTAAAGATGGTTTGGTTGCTAGAAATAAGATACAATAGTTAAAAATGATGAAAAACTGATGAAAACTTCCATTTTTTGACTAAATCTGAACTCATATTTTCAAAAATTAGTAAGGCATTGTAATAAGTACTAGAACACTGGCACTGTACACTTAGGTGTTGGGTATTTGCTTTCCAACACTCACATAAGAAAATGGAGTGATGGTATTAAATATACATCTGATTATAACTGCAATTTAATTAGGTGGCAGATGCCTTATTCTTGGTAAGTGGTTCTAAATAAAAATATATCTTAGGCTAAGAATTTTAATTTGTCTCTGACACTTAGCAAAGCAAAATAAACACAGGACTACCCATAACAGTCTCTATTGTGTCAGTATTTTAGGACTTTTTTTTCAAGACTGGGCATGCACCTTTTGTCTACAGTTTACTGTAAGTCAATAAATAAGTCAATTTTAAATCAGAAAGAATCACAGACATTAATATAATCAGCTGGCTTCTAAAGAGTCATATGAATCCATATGATGAATTCAGATCTCCATTCATTAACCTATGCTTTTCAAAATATGGGAATAATGTAGTAAGTAATCACGGTCATTGCAGATATTAAAAATTTTGAGGGGAAAAGCATCTATGCTACATTTTAAAAACATACTTAGAATTTAAGTACAATATAATACTGTACATATATTACTTTATACTTACAATATAAGTACAATCTAGGAAAATCTTACAGACTCAAGTGTAAAGATGTTGTTGACAATCTTGTTTGATTTTATTCACTCATCTCAGTCATCTTTTTGCTGAGCTAAGTACATTTATGATCTTTTAATCCTTCCTTTTAAGCCTCCCCTTCTTGTACTTAACATTTTTGATACTTTTCAGCACCCTCTCTACTTCTATCAATACCCAGTTTTACGAAAGAAAGCAAATTGGACATGATATTCCAGCATCTGCCATATGCAGAAGTACAGCTACCTCCCTGATTTCTTTTCCCTCAGTCCACTGTGACCCTCAAGCTGTTTCAGCCACTCTTTCCCAGGACAGTCTCTACAGTCCTGAAGACCCAGTCTGTGTAAACTGTTTCCCTGATTCATAACTTTAGCTTTAGAAGATTGACTGTGTTTTCTATAAGCAGTGATGTGAGCACAGTAACCCAGATGCATGGCCTCAGGAAATTCTTTGCAACATTCGCTGATGATAGCAGCAATGGTTTTATATTTACTTTCAGACTATTAAACACCAATTTCATTTATTATTCCCAATTGATGAGTTTTTGTGGGATTTTTTTTTAGATTCCTGGTTAGCCATTTTTAATTCATTTAACATTTCCACAGAGACAGTATGTGGATGTATTTAAACTAAATACCATGAGACAAAATGTCAAAATCCCTTGAAAAGTCTAAGCATATCAAATCTTTGCAAACGTTTTATCAACTAAGAATTGAAACCACAATGAAGAATGGAAATCAGATGTTTTTCAGAAGTCTAATTTTCCATAAAACCATATTTATTATCATGTAAGAAATATGTAATTCTTTATTCACCGAATCCTGTAATACCTTTTCCCTTATGTTCTCTGAGGGAGAACAATAAAACTACCTGTCCGAATTTTATTTGAACATTACACTTTTCATTTTACTAGATAAAGCTTCAGCTGTCTAAAGCCTGTTCTTCCAAGGTGTGTTAAAAATTAGCCTCAGAAGACCAGGATCCCTGAGCACAACTTACTCAGCCTGACTGATTTGAAACTTTAATAGTAAGTGAGGAGGATGTTACAGACCATATGTTATGACAGACTTCAAAGTAGAGAGTCATGCTCATGTGACAAGAATATATCACTTCTACAAATGCAAGACATACATTTATTCAGCATGCTGCCTTTTCTTTTCCACTATCAACAAATTTATCATGTCCTTTATAATGATTCCTGATATTTTGCTCCTAGAATGTAGAAAAAGAGTTGCTATTGTCCTCAAACCAGCCAGAGGAGCATTTTTTCTGTCTTTACAACTTCTTATCAGTTTTTTGCTATTTACAATTTTTAGTTATAGTCTTCTGCTGTGCAGTAATTCTTGTTCCTACCTGTCATATATTGCTTTTATATATTTAGTAACCTTTACTTCATCGCTGAGTAAGTGTGGGCTGTTGGCCAGAGCTTGAAACACCACCTGATGTACTAACAAATCAAACTCAGAGAAAGCAGCATTGCTTACTGCCTAGGACAGAATGCTGCTCTCAAGTCTATCACAAAAAGAAATGTTAATTGGTTCTGCTGCAAAAACCATAGAACTAAAATACTATAAATTTGCATGGGTGCAGTCATGCATGCATGTATGCAAATTCCTCAGAAGAAGGAACACAATTTTGATTATTTCAGTGTTTGTCTACCACTGTTCATTGTGGAAGTTGTGAGTAAACAATAGATTTGCCCTTTTTTTTTTAACTATACATGTAAAGTCACAATTTCTTGTGGAGTTTTGGAAAAGGATAGTTTTTGTAGCTATCCGTCCGTATGCACGGGGTATGAATAGCAGACAACTGACTAGAAGAGAAACTGAAATAATTTTTCTGCTTTTACTGCAGTGATCACAAATTTAAACACACAAGCCTTATTGCATTGAAAATAATAATAAAAAATGAATGAGGATCTTATGGAGGCATATCTCCAGAAGATAGAACACTCTTCTGACCTAACACAACAGAGATGTGGGTCTTACTCAAATCTCGCTCCACATTGTTTCTAATTTCTATTGTTCTTGAAGACAATAAGCAGGAGAAGAGAGAAGCAATTTTTTTCATGTTCTTAAAAAAATGAGACTTCGGGAAAATCTGGGTGAAAGAAGAAATAAAAGAACAGTACCAATTTTCACAGTTCATACTATTTCAGAGTTTTGCAGTGGAAGAGTGTAGCTGGCTTTCTCATTAATTAAGATAATTTTTAGCATTTTGCTTTCAAAGCATACAGTTTTTCTTCCTACATTGACTGCTTAACCACAGCAATTCTGTTCCTTGCAGGCACTCTTAAGCAAGAAACAGTAAAAAGATGAAGCTTTTTTTTATAATTTCTTTTTAACGAAGTATACAGCTACAGAGCTACAAAAACATACTTTCACAAAAAGATTTCCTTGACAGCATGCCCTAGAACTCCCTTCCAACTAGAATCATAATTCTTTCTTGCCAAGACAGCCAGTCTAATTTTATCTTCCTGTGTTTTCAGCAATCCCAGTTGGAAAATTGTAGAGGATGCTGGCAAAAAAATGATCTATGTAAATTCTCACTGCGTGCACTTCTTGCAATTAGGTTATGAGAAAAATCTAAAGACTATGCTCTTAGGATTATATTGTGTGTTGTACATAACGGTAAAAATAATGTTCTATACCTACAGAACTTATATAAATGTATCATGATATTAGTAAAACACATTTTTTAATCTCTAGAAGATTTGTGAGAAGTCATTGCAGTCCTATTAGCTGTTACATGGCGTAATTTTAACATCAGCATTTCTATTTATATATCAAGATTGTAATACAGATGTAAATATGTTTTTATAAAGGGAAAACAATATCTTACAGAACAAGTATTATTCATTGACCAAACAGCTATTTATGAACATCTTACACTACTCAAACTCTGTAAATACCTGAAAGCCTCTTGCACAAGAGAGCTGGAATAGCTTCAACTAAAATGCTAAACTGTATCATCTGTTGGGCATCTTCCATAAGGTATATTTTAATAATATCTTCCAAACTAAACTGTCCACTTGCTTTACCACCACATGGTTTTCCAGATGTCAATGTCCACAAGAGCTAAGGCTCCCTGCTCACACTCCCCTGCTGGAAGAGGTGTCTATGGAATACTGCACTGATACCAGTGTAATGGAAGCTGACACAGAAGCACCACTGCAGAACAGGGTTAAGTACTCTTTCCACAGTTTTTGACCATTCTTTATAACCATGTTTTAAATGCATACTCTATAGGTACCAAAGCAAGGATCAAATATATAGTGAAAGGAAATTTTGAGCAAATATGCAGAGTAGCATAAATGTTAGATGCATCCTACCTCTGACCTTTAAAACAGAAGTGATTTAACTAGAAGAATTTGTCTACAATTCTGAGCAGCAAAAAGTCTCTAACATAAAATACTGTACCTTCTGCAATATGATGATCTTCCTCATTTTTGGGAAAGAAGACCCTTATTACGCCCGTGTTGATATAAATCAGAGGCAGGTTGCGGGAAGTCAGAGCATGAGTCCTCATTGGTTGGCCTGGTGACTTCCTTTTCTCCTTTGGACTCCTTGGCAACCTGGCCTGGAAAATGCTTGCAATTGCATTTAGCAAAGGAAAACAGAGGACCACATCAAAGGCCTGAGCAGAAAGAAGGATCTCATGGAGAAAATGAGGGGAACCATCAGTGTGACCTTCTGACAGCTTATGGAACGTTCTCCGTTCATTTCTTGATATCAGTTTGTGACGGACATTTTTTGTCACAGCTTTGGTGTAAGTGAGAGAAAGAAATCCATGTTGCTGGTGTGAGCCATCTAAAAGTTTTGCAGTTGTCTGTTTCAAGAAAAAAAAAAGAAATAAATAAACTGCAGCAAAAATCTACATGTAACATTCATCAATTACCATATTTCTGGTTATTTAGGATTCTATTTTCTAGTAGCTTTCTACAGTCATTTAACAGTAATAGAAAACCAAACCACCTTTCATTCTTTTGAATGCACAGTTTGTTCACAGCTAGTCCACACCTCTCTGCATTGAGTCATCTAAAACTACAAATTTCTGAACATATTTTTCTTTTTTAATTACTTATGTTTTATGAAACTCACATCAAATCATCAAAAAACCCCCCCATTTATTTAAGAAATTAAATTTACCAAATCCTTCTGATATTTTTAACACAGTTATATATTTTGATTCCTCCTTCATTTAAAACATTTGTAGATCTCACTCCCTTTACATTGTTCCTTCTGTACGTGCAGACACCATAGCTACTAAAATATCACTCAGGTGCTAAGACAGCTTTACCCCATCTCAGCTTGGGTGTATAAACCACTCATAGTCACCTAAATAAGTATTAAACTGGTTTTGCCTCATCACCTCTGAGTATTTAATGAAAACAGCTGTGCCACATGCTAAAGCACATAATTTCATTATACATTGCATTGTACTTCAAAAATAGTAGATTCTTTTACTTAAGACGGATTTGTCTTGCTAAAGATGACAATTAAATTAAATGAAAATTAAATGCTTAGCTCCCACAAGATGTATAGGACTTTTCCATATTACCTTTGAAAGTCTTTTAGTCATTGTTAATAAAGGAAAAATGCAAAAACCATTACTTTAACAATGTACTACAGAATTCTTTAGAACTATTTAAACATTAGCTTTAATTATGTAAGCAAAGATGAAAGCAACTATATTTTGCAAGTAGTTGCTTCTTTCAGCATGTTACATTTGATAGAAATCAATTTAATATAATTTAAACATTGTTAGCAGAAGAACAACATCTCTTTCTTAAATAAACAGGATATATCATTTACATGGTAGAAAACTGAAAGCTTTTAAAATTAAATTAATTAAAACAAACTAATAAATTGATTTACTATAAGAACTGAAACAAACAAAATAAGAGAAAGCATTCCAAATCAACTTTCATGATGAAAATAAATCAGACCATCCAGAACTTTCACTAAAATAAAATAGACCCACAGATAAAGAGGCCAATGTCATAAAACATAAAATTCTTCAAGGATAAAGAGACAAGAAGAAAATAGTTTAAATATCTCACAGTGAGATATGTTGAATCAGCAAATAATCTTCCAGGCATTTAAAAGAAAGACTTAAATATGGAATTATTAATCGATGTATTATCATAATTAGAGAAACAATTTTAAAAGGCTGCATAGCAATATACTGTACTAATACCAAGTACTTAAACCCCTAAGTAGATATCAGAATTACTCTAAAAAATGCAGCATTTAATATTGGCTTTTACATATTTGGCCTTCAAACGTACTGTGCTCACTTCTAATATAAATGAATCTCACTGACTTCAGTGGTCTGTTGGTAGGTAGAAGGCTGTGAACTATCAACCCTCATTCCCTAAAAAATGACAACTATTGCTAAAGGATAAGGTGGAAATAACACAAATTACATAATAAATATAAGCAAGAAATATATTCAGTACAACAAATAATTAGACTACAGGAAATTAATTTAAGGGGTTTTTTCTTTTTTTTTTTTCCTGGCATTTATTAGTGAAAGTTCTGTATTCAAAAATTTTAAAAAGATTCTTACAGAGGGAAAGAAGCCAGAGAAGTTACTGAAAGGATCCTGCTTGCTGATAGGTCGAACCAACAAGGTACGTCTGTTCAGCTTGTCAGTACAGGAAAGGAACACACCTCCATATTGCCCCAGAGACCAAGAATCTTCCCCAAGGCTTGAGGTGATGAACAAGGCATGGAAGATAGGAAGAAAAAAAAAAAAAGAAACAAAAAAAGTTGCTATAAGCAAAAGAAATTGTTTACATTTAGCTTGCATTTTTTGATGTAACTTTTTGATGTAATTTTTTTGATGTAAGGCAAGATAAACCTATGCTATACCTTTTCCTAAAAAGCTGAAATTCAATCAGATCAAACAAAAAAATGAGATTAAAAAAGGTAACTATAAAATTTTGTGTGAAAGGACAACCCACAGCAAGAGGTCAAGACACATGAGAATAAAAGTATAATAAAATCCTGCATGTAGAAAAGAGACTTACCCTTGATTTTCAGCAGACAGCTTTAACAGAACAAAGAGGAGAAAGATTACAAGAACCAAGAGACTGAGAATGTAAAGCTGTCTTCATATGGTACAAAATCAGTATTTTTTAGAAAAAGTTAGCTTTTGAGTGTTAAAATGTGCCTTGTACCACAGTTCTTGTAACCATTCTTTTTAACATACAGGAGAATAAAGTGAAGTAATTTGCTTAAGAAGATTTATTCAGGTAAGCACCTTAGTGTACTACAGAAATCTCACCAAAAGTTTTTCTCTGCTTTGTAGAAAAATTCCTTCAAAATGTCCTGACTGCCAAGCTCCCTCTGGCCTGGAAGACAGAAAGTTCACCTTTTCTATGCTCTGCTTTTGGTTTTAGTCCACAGAGATTTACACATAGGAAAGGTACTCCAAATAGATTAGGAAATATAAATGAGAACAGCGACAATTTTGCCAAGTGGAATTAGTTTTGAGTTTGTTGGGATTTTTTAGAGGATTTTTTGTTTGTTTTTTTTTCCCCCCAAAGTTTGTTAAAAGGAGCTGGCTACTGATTTCACAGAATCATAGAATATCTTGGTTTGGAAGAGACCAACAAGGATCACTGAGTCCAACTCCTGGCCCTGCTCAGCACCACCCCAGGAGTCACACCATGTGCCCAAGAGCATTGTCCAAATGCTGCTTCAACCCTCTCAGGCTGGGTGCTGTGACCACTTCCCTGGGGAGCTCTTCCAGTGCTCAACCAGACTCTGGGTGAAGAACCTTTTTCTGATATCCAACCTAAACCTGCCCTGATGCAGCTTCAGGCCATTCCTTTGGGTCCTGTCACTGAGACCACAGAGAAGGGATCAGTGTGTGCCCCTCCTCTTCCTCTCATGAGGAAGTTGCAGACAGCAGCGAGGTCTCCTCTCAATGTCCCCTTCTCCAGGCTGAACAGAACAAGTGACCTCAGATGCTGCTCACATGGCTTCCCTTCAAGACCCTGCACCCTCTTTGCTGCCCTCCTCTGGATGCTCTCTAGTAGTTTAATAACTTTCTTATATTGTGGGGCCCAAAACTTCACACAATATTCAAGGTGAGGCCGCTCCAGAGCAATGCCCTCCGTTGCCCAGCTGGTGGGGCTGTGCCTGATGAGGATGCATCAGGAACCTGCGTTGTGACATGATTTTAAAAGATTTAAAAAAAAGGTAAAAACTTTAATTAGCAAATATTATATTATATTATATACAAACAATAACTGCATTTGTAACTTAGGCAAAAAGACAGGAATTTAAATAACTTTTAAGCCAACTCGTCAGTAATAAAATCATAAAGAAATGAAGGTAACGTTGCTAAATTGATACTGAATCTCCTTCCTATTATACAAAGGGAACAATAAGCATTCACAAGACCTTGCAGACCTTGGTTCCCAAATCAAAATGATTTGTCCTCCTAAATATTTTAGTTATTTTCAATGCCAACAGCTGTGCTGAAGCTTTTAACTATGTTTTTCCCGTCAAAGAGCAACACAACTATTTCATTTTCTCTTCATCTCTTAATTCATAATGGAATTTGTTGATCTGTAATGGCAAATACCACCCTAGCTGATCAAAGACTACACAGGCTCTCTCTCTGTCAAGACTGGTGTGTTCATGGCCAATGCAAACTAGCAGATGGCCCATGCAATCTGTGTACAGAACCGTGTGCCTGGCGGCTCAGTGACAGAGTCATGTCGGCGCAGCGAACTCTCCAGACAACAGGACTTGCAAAGTGGGAAGGCAGACTAGGCCTAGCCACCTACCCTGAACACACACAGGATTGATGATGTACTGCTTGAGACGAATTACTCAAGTTTTACTCAGGTGTCTGCACAACACTGTGCCCTGCGACACAACAGAGATCAGCAGCTTAGCTCTCTCCATTACAATCATTAATTGCTGCTTTGCCACAGCAACTGATGTTTCTGAAAAACTGAGTTGTTCCTCTCCAGCATGGAAGAGTAACGTAGCATAAATCAGTAAATACTGGCACTCGCTAACGCATCATTAACCAATAGCTCAGGAATTTCCCAGTCTAAAGTTAAGATAAAATGAATTATTTTGGTCTAATGGATCAAGCGAACAGTAAGTGTGAAAAAACCCCTCTCCTAAATTTGCAATGATTTCTATGTATTTCTTTGGAATTAGATGTACATCTGAGGAAACATAACTGTGATTTTTATTACTTAAAAAAGGTTAAAATAATTTTACTGAAATTGAATATCTACTTTAAATTAAGAATTAAGAAGAAAAAAACCAAAAACATCATCTGCCTTTGTCTTTCAGCCTGAAATAAAAGCATTACAACTCACAGGAATTACCTGTTTCTGTAATGATCAATATTGAAGCTTTCTATTTTACATTTGATTTTGGTATAGACATCCTGCATATCCACTGAGGCACTGAGATCCTCTAATTCACTGACAATACAGACTTCTGCAATAGTCAAAGAAAATAAAAAGTATTAGTTATTAATCTGAAACTTGAAGGATTTTAAGCAAGCAATAAATCTGAGACACTACATTTCATAAATAGGATGATGCTACTTCTACTCAGAGTTTTCTCAAAAAGCACTTTTTGATTCACTAGAATCCAAACCTTTTTATACAAATGTATGGAGAAACATATATATGGGGTTTCTAGTTTAGGTATTCATAGCATAATTCCTAGGGGGGAAAAATAAAAAAAAATTGCCAAGATATTTACTCTAATTAAATTATAGTTTTCTTTCTCTTGTGTGTGTAGTTTTTTAAAATCAAAGGTTCAAGTACATTTCTTGAAAATTAACCTTAAAAATTAGTCACTTTATTTTTTCACATTTCTATGGGCAACAATGCTAATAGCTAAGCAGCAGTATTTCCTAAAAAAAAACCCCATGAAGTCCTGCAGTTTATGGAACCTGAGCTTTTTTCAAACAATTACTGTTGGATGATAATTCAGCTATATCTCAAAGAGAAAAAAAGATAAGCTGTGTACAACACATATTTTTCTTTTCTACAGAGAAGTTGAAACTTCTCCACTGAACCCTGTACTAAACTTCCTTTGACTTTAATGATTATATTATGGTGATTATATTAAATTGAAATTTGAAATTATCAGTATTAAACTACAATGGACTATATACGGACATATACAAAATACATTAATAAATCATATAAAAATGAAACATGATTGTTTCTAAATGCAGCACTCTATGTAAATTAATCAATTTATTTCCAATTTAACTTAATCACCTGTCCACACAGAGGG
The DNA here is from genome assembly GCA_013400175.1 of Phainopepla nitens. NCBI lineage: Eukaryota > Metazoa > Chordata > Aves > Passeriformes > Bombycillidae > Phainopepla > Phainopepla nitens. Next base: position 78,034 of record VXBQ01014375.1, on the reverse strand, counting down.
GAAAGTTTATGCCAAAGAACAACACTGAATTCTAATTTGCATGCAATAGCCTAACTACAGTTTGTTGCTGTTATTTAAAATAGCTCCAACCCATTATTTCTGTGTTACAGTGTTCAGTAATGTTGATACAAGCTCTGAATAGCTAATACTGTGCTATCAAATAGGCTGTGCTGTTTGGAATTTAAAATGGTACATTAGGTGGAAAAATGCAGAATACCTGTGCTATTATTCCTAGGATCAAGAGCAAACAATTTTACAGTAATTTTTGGCAACATCCACTGCATCCATAGGCTGACACGTCCACTTGAGACTCCGATATTACTTGTTGTTTGTTCCAAGGTAATGGAGTCTGAGAATGGGGAATCATCACCACCCTGAAGAGAATCACCCTACAAAACAAAAGCAATAGCTGAGGAAAAAGTAAGTATTGTTTTTCACCATTTCTGGGTTTTTTTTTTCCTATCTCAACTGATATGCATGCACAAATTACAGAAATACAGATTCCCAAATAATATATTTGAATGAAGCCATTTGTAACACCAGGAAAAGATAAACTAAGTATTTTCCCCTTCTCTTTGGTAGAGATAACAGACAATGGCAAAGACCGAATGGCAAAACTGTAAGGTTTTATGACAGGTCTCCTTGGCACTACACACTTGCCTTATTAACTCTACACTGTGGAAACACTATCATCAATTTAAAACAAAGGCTAACAGGAATATTTGGAGATGCAATAGGAAAAGGGATACGAGGGCTTGCACATATCTGAAAGGCAAAGGAAGGAAGAGTCATTGGAAGTACCAAATGAAGAGCCATCCAGTAAAGCCATAATACCTACACTATGTACACACTCTGTCTGGGTCACTTTTTTCCCCCGGCTTCCCTATAATTTCTTGGGAAAAAGATTTCAGGAAATAATAGCTTTTTGTAAGAATTGAAAATATTTTATTTGTCACTTCCTAAGTACTTCTGTTGTTGAAAAAGATTGTCACTTGTAATATTCTTAAATGTTTGAAATGTTGACAAATGAGCTTGTAGAAGATTCTGTGCCATCAATAATCTCTGTTCCTTCCCTAAAATTTTAAGGGCTCAACAAAGAAGACACAAAGATTAATGTTTTTAGGAGAAGATGATGTCAAATGAAAGCTATACTGAAAATTCTGTTATGTGAGCTTGTTAGAGCAATGCAGGCATGTTCTGATAATATTTACCAGCCAAAAGACCTCATCCTGTTCCTTTGCTGGATCTTCCAGATAGGGAAAGAAAGACGTAAACATTTAACTGCTCATCAGCCCCCAGTGTTTACAGCCTATTAAATCAAATGCAAGGGACACATAAGTCACTAATGTCATCCAGAAAGCTACTGAATATCCAGGAGCATCTCCACTTGCAACTCCACCATGTGTTGCAAGTTTTCTTCATTCAAGCACAAAGAAAAGGTTTAGTCACTTTGATCCACTAAGACCAACTTGTTTCTAAGATTAACAGACCAATAAAAACCCAAAGTCTTATCTTTCATTGAAGGTTTGTGGGATTAGGCATTGTAAATTCTGATGAACAACATGTTTGAGATTTATCTAATTAAAAGCCAAGATTATTTCTATGGAAGACATCCCAGAAGGCAGACCTACATAGTAAGCACTACAATTGGACTGAAAAAATTTTAACCTGCCAGGCAAGATTCAAAATGCGTTAATTTCAACTTCAGATGTCCCAGGAAAGCTTGCTTTCAGTAGCAAAATTAAAATCTGACATTACTTGCCTCATTCTGCAGTCAAAAGATGGAAAATGCAAGTATGGAAGTTCTGTTAGCAATCTATTTTCTGGATGGGTAGGACCTAGCCCAAACCTAATGACATAGCTCATATGGAAGCATTTATGTTGACAAATCACATTTTCATTCAACTCAGGCCTACAATTTAATTACAGGCTTTCTAGCCTATAAGAGGACACAGAGAGAAATGGCAAAGGTACTTTATCTGTGTGCAGTAACCTTTACCCTTGAAAAGCTCAGTGATACTACAGTTGGGAAGAAAGCATCTACGTTGTCAATAGCTGACACAAAGAACTTAGCATTCCAGATACTCATTCGTACAAGGAAGGGAAAGCTTGTCCAACTAACCAATGTATATTTCTACAAAATAACACCTAAACGTGAGACTACAATACCTGGACCAGCACAACAGATGTACTCATCCAGTTCACCTTCAATCACCTACAGTGACAGTGGCTTTGTGGTAATCAAAATGCACAAAAGCAAACAAGTATACTTCTATTAATTTTTATATTTCTTATATAAGGCATTATTGCTTACAGCTCTGAACAGAATACCTGGAGAGCTGTAGGTGACCATCTTTTGAAAAACTGTTAGACTCCCCAGGTCCGAAAAGCCTTTGCTCCCTATCACGTTCTAAATGAGCTAACTTCCTTACACAATCCCACTTGAAATCTCTCCCGAAGTCATGGACTTGGCATAACCCTCTTGCTTTTAGTGTTTGTTTACTCTTCCTCCTCTGTTTTACTCTTACAGTGCCTGCAAATTTAATTATTAAATATAGCAGGGCCTGTCTCCTGCTGTGTATCTAATAATATTTAACGCCTACCACAGCAGGATGTCTCACTCGAGAAACCTCAGATAGCTCATTTCACTATGATGGGTCTAGCTCCCAAATCAGAGTGACACATTGAACATAGGGCACCTAACAAAATGAGTTTAAAAAAAAAGTGTGGTAGAACCTGCTAAATAGCATGTTCAGGGCAGAGGTTAACTCCTTTTTCACAAACTGTAATATGTATTTCCTATTTGCTTCTCCAGAAAAATCCTTCCAGCCTCTTGCCTTTTTTGTCCAGATTCCAATCTCTTAATACAATTTGCTAACCATGTCCTTGCAAGATATTTCCTACTGTCTCCAGAAAGAGCTCTACTCTCTCCAGTGCCACTTAATTATCCTAAAGGGCAGCACTAACTGACAGTGACACAAGAGTAAATATCTTTCCAACACTGTAAACAAAACTCAGTTTTCTTCAAGGATGCCAGCACCCGTCCTTGGAATGAAAAAGCATGGGGAAAGCAGCCTTGGAGAGTGTCAGATTTGCAAGCTCCCCAGCATCTGAAAGGATGTAGGCAGAGCAGTCACTTCACCAGTGCTAATCAGTGTTAGGCCTTATTGCTTCTCCTGGAATGGCAGGCTCCAGTAACAAGACAGTGACATAACGCACTCACTTTGCTGTCCTCATCTATCCCTGTCAATCCTCTGCAAACACTAGCCTGCCTCCCTTCAACTACTCTGCTCACTTGTAAAGCAATGTAAGCCAGGAGTGAAAAATGTATCCTTCTAAAACCACAGTGCTTTGAGAATCCTCTCTCCCATTTAAATGAGTCTTTATTTGCAAAGTCCTCATTCTTTGAGGACATCAGAGAAGCCTCAACCTATTTCAAGACTTGAGATTTCATGCCATGAGAATGGCATTAGTTCTGATCCTTTCAATTTCTGATAATAAATTCCTTTCTATTTGTTTCTTTTGTGTAACATCCACACTCCTTTGACAAAGTCCTTTTCAATAACTCCCCACACCTTCATATTTTGCCTTTGAATGATTGCCCTAAAAGATGATGCTGCAGTGTTGGAGTTTCACTGTCTGAGATGACCCTTCTCATCAAACCTCACATGCTCCAAAAAGACAGTGGAGTCAACAGCAGTCTGGGCAGATCCCTTCAGCAGGGCAGATCGGAAGGAAGGAGCCAGCCAAAGAGAATTTCCCTGCACTGAGATCTTTGGATGGATTTCACAAAGTATCAAGAAATAAAAGCCAATTAAGGTAAGGAAAGGGAAAAACAATACTTACATGTTTATGTAAAGTTCAAGCCAATGTTCTTGACAATGCTGATGCTCTGTGGACCATTTGTAGCTCTCTATTCCTTGCATTCTATAAAAAGCCTTTTNTTTTTTTTTTTTTTTTGAATCTGAAGAAATTTTCAAGTTCTGTTTGTACTATAAACACACTTCATTTTGCCAAACCATAACTTACAAACTGTGATGGAATGGGTGGGAATGAGAGACAGTCTCCTTCTCATCTTCCACAATACCCCCACTCTCCCACTGAACATGTTCCAAAATGGATTTTGAACGAAAATCAACTTTGTTCTAAAATTTTGGCAGGTCTATACATTTCTGATAGTTGAAAAAGAAGACAATAGCTGATGAAACTTAAAGGGGTACACTTAACAGCAAATATGTATTGCCACCATGGTAATTTTTGAATTTTATAATTGTTTTTTATTTCTGTAATTAAATGTTTTCAGCTGTTGCATGCATTTTGTTAGGGTTTTTTCCACAGAGAGCTATTTTCATTTAGTGGTTTGAGCACAAAGATAACCTCACTCTGAAGAAAAGTCACACTATAATTTTCCCACACTTCTTTAGGATTATTTTTCTGACGATATTAAAATATGTACAACGTCTCTCAGAGAATCAGTCAGCTGATAATTTTGGCACAAGGTTACTTACATAGTACTTGTGAGATTTTTGAAGAACTGCATTTACCCTAAAGTTACAGATACTGACCCGGATGTATCATGAGAAACCGGCCCTGTAATTGCCAAGGTTTGGAATTCACTCTATCACAGAGCCTGAAAATCCTAACAAGGGTCTCAACTCACTTGGGCTTCACCTCACCCTACAGTTCTGTACTTGGGCTACTGCATTCCCACCCAGTATTCCAGGTCACTTGCCCATACTCCCCCCTGGACTGGCAGCAGGTCAGCGTAGCTAAAACTGGGTTTGGCTGCGGCGTTCAGCAATGATCTCCTGATGGCAGCCACAGCAGCTGCAGAGCTTCTCAAGAGACACCCCCAGCTGCTCAACACCCAGTCTCTCTCAGAGGTGACACAGGGCTGCCTCTGCCTCCTTCAACAGTTTAACTTCGATGTACTACTTGCATTTTTTCTGCAATGAAAATGTATAAACAACTGAATTGCCCCATTCTCTTTGTCAGTGACAGATGCTCCTCTGAAGGCAGATGTAACATGTTGTGTGACTGTCCTTTGGGAGGCAAAAACTGGAAGAGACTGTATTTCTTCTTAACCTTCTGTTCATGATACTGTAACCACAACCATTAGGCAGAGTCAAAGGGCCTGAAAAACTGATGGTCTGCAGTAGCTGACATATTTTTTTAAATTTTTTTTCCTCTCAAATAAGCTCGAATGCATAAAATTTTTCTGCAGTGAAAAACTAAGAAACTGAAGTGAGAAGAAAGACTGTGCTCTTGTTTCTCATGGAGTTTCAATTTTCATTTTGGATTTTCAGCACCCAGCATGTTATTGTTAAATATGTTTATGCATTACTTTTCTGCTCTGTTTCCAGATCTACTGAAAAATCAAGCCAGAGTCAGAAACCCTGAACTATTTTCCCACAACTTCTCATGCCAAGTCCTAAAATATACAATTTAATTCTTTTACCAATTGTTGCAAATTGACCAATATACTGAGTTTATTTTCTTACCAGAATTTATCTTTGTTCATCAGGAAGATCCAAACATATGAGGCCTTCATCCTTGGCCTGCCTAAAGCTCAGGGATGATCACAGTTTGGCCACACTAATGCTATGCCTTATCAAAATAACTTCTGCGTTCTTGCACAATCACTGAGTTTCCCCAAGGACTAAACACTTCTACCACTGTTTGTACTTAAGTAAACAGTAACAAGTGGTCTGTTGTAGTCTGTACTACCTTACCTTTTCCATGGCAGGGATGGTAAAAAATGATTAACTGTTTCCAGCCTCCAGTATTTAAGCCTCTCATTCATGCTTCCCTGTCATACCACCACCCAGGCTAAAAGTCAGTAAGCATAGGTAGCTTTATCCACATCAGACTGTGGTGCTCACATCAAGTTGTCAGCCAGAAAAGAATTAGACACAGCTTAAAATATAAATCATTCACAAATCACATAAACAAATTACCTTTTTTCTTGCTATTTGATATAAACAATTGTGCAAGTTTGCTTTCTTCTTTTATAGCATGTCTGTTGCAGCTGAAAGAAGCTTTAAAATAATCATGTGTCCCCCACAGAGCAAAAAACAATAACTATAAAATCTCTAAACTTAAAAAAATCCCATAGCTATGGCAGCAAAGCTGTTTTTGTTTGACATATTTCAAGATCTCAAGGCTCAAAACTGTAGAAATATATAAACAAAATACGGAGTCTGATATAAAAGAAACTTCTGGAAAATTTCCCCAAGTGAAACCTACATAAATATATATTATTATTTAATTACTCTATTCTAATATTGTCCCTTGTTCACTAATTCTCTAAATTTCATTTAGATAATTAAGAATTTTTAGGAGAAGAAATTTTCTAGCTAGTGTATATCGTTTGTTATTGTTGAAGAAAATTAATTAAATTACGAAGAACATTTTGCAAAAGGGTAGGGTATGAACACTGAACTTGGACTTATATTACAAAAATAATCTTGGTAACATATGAATTAAAACAATTACTGAATAGCTTTAATTAATGCCCCAAGTACAGCATGTATTCCAAATACTGCTGTCTATACACATGATCAAAACCAAATTGTTATTTATGAAGCTGGTGGTTTCTGATTGTAATGAGAAATTAATTCAATGTGAGCAGGGGGAAAACCAGTATTTTTGTGACCATATTGTTTTTTCACTATTATTGCTTACCTTCAATTCTGTATACATGGCAATATTTTTCACAATTGAAATCATGCACACATAGATATACGCCAAAACCAAGGCTATTCAAATAATCTAGAAACATTTTAGTGAAACACCTTAAGAACTGAAACTCTAGCTCAAACACCTTTTAATGTCAGCTGCCTCTTCAGTGTATGTGTGTGTGTGTATGATGCACATAAAAAGCAGGCACTAGCATTCACCATTTAATTTTCTCCAAACCTGGCAATTATTATAAACTATACACAGGGCTAAACCAATCCCGGCCAAATGTTGAACATGTACTGCACTCAGAATCCAAATTATTCTACACCTGCCTGTGTTCCAGAACTGCTCTCTGAGGTGTCCCTAAAGTTGATGGGACTGAAAGCCAGTCGTTCAGGAAAGTCTCCCTACATTCTAATAGATTTACGTTAGAAACAAAGCACTGCATACATGTGATACCTTGGCATACCTTCAACTCATCTGACACATCTCTGACTCTCTCCTGGAGCACAAACAAGGTCAACTCTGTATTTTAACTTGTAAACCTGACAGGGGCACTAAGAAAACTACAAATATCATGCCTGTGAAGTTGCACAGCCTCCTGTGACCATGCATTCTACTCTGTACCAGCTACCTGGTGACTTATGGCTCATGATACTCATGGGTGAAGTTTAACATGGCATTCATGCCAATACAAGAATTAGCCTGCTTTTTGTATGGCACAGGACTCCTCCCCCTGCCTCAAATATTTTACAGTCTCAGGCAAACACAGATTATCATTAGACACCAGATTGTTCCAGCCAGTTACACAGTGCTGTAAATTAAGGAAGCAGAAATGCATAAAACCAAGTGGCCAATCTTGTATCTGAAGATGCAAACCCAAATGCTCATGTGACAGAGTTATGGAAGTGTTCTGAGACACGGACAGCTGAGACAGGGGAACGGACTGAGCTTCAGGAGTGGTTCATAGATGGCACAGTGGTTCAACAGGGGCTGGATGGAGCTGGGGTGAGCACACAGCTAGCTGGGTGCAATGGCAACCTTGGAAGCCTTCCCAGCCCAGTACCTCCCCTGGCTGCCAATGCAATTTACACACAGCAGCTCTCTATTGACCCAGGCATCAGAGTGACTGGCTGACTACTTGGAACGGCCCACAAGCAGCACAGGTATCACAGGTATCTGCAGAACAACACTTACTTTTCTACTAATTCTGGACTTGAAAAATGGCTTATGCTTCTTGACCTGAACACACTAACCACAGCTTTCTGACACAAGATAATATGCACTCACTTCCAAGAGAAAAAATATAAACAAATAATAAATATAGATGCAATACAGCAAATGGGTTTCTTCTCTCTATAGTTCCACCAAAATGAGTAATAAAGTACTCTTCATTAGTTCACTGGGGCAATGTTACTTTCCACTTGGACTCTATTACGCTTTCTGATTTTTCTGATTCTTCCTTGACTGCACACCACTACATTTTGTAGGTAAGAACTCACATAACACATTTTTTTTAAGAAATAAAAATACCTCTGTAGTGGTTCCAATGTCAGCAGATGGACTGTATGTGCTGGTATCTGGTGGAATGGTACCAACGCTACTTTTAACTGGAGAACTAGGAGGAGCAGGTCCTGCCATGGTTTCAGTATAGACAGAAGATACAGATTGATACAGAGCTCCTTTTCTCTGAATTTTTTTCCAAACTTTACTTGTGATCTCAGTCAGTTCGTACAGAAGCTGCACCTAAAGGAAAAAATAAAACTTAATTTTAGGATGAAGCTTTTCTTAATGAGGTAAAGGAAAAATCATCAAAGTCCTCCACTGAGACTTATAATATAGGAGAAGAATTGAACTCCTCACCATTTATAATGTTCTGATAAGCAACACTGCAAATAAAATAATTAACCTCAGTTACAGCATAGTGACTCTAAGAAAAATAAGCTGTGCTTTGTGTGAACATATGATACATAGCTCAAAAACATAAGCAATAACATGGTCTTGTAAAACTTTTACTAACATAAATGTTAACAATTAAGCAAAAGTAATTTATCATATATTTATATGTATAGATACAGTCTCTAGGAAAAAGCAAATGTAAACCTTATAAAATATTAACAATGCAAAATTAATCATTCAAAATGTATTAAAATAATGATCCCATGCAGCATGTGAAACTGATCTGCCTTCAGGAGAATACTCACTACCAAACTCAATATATTGTCTCCTGGCATATGTCATTCCAATATTCAGAAACACGCTGTTTAACTTGCACATTGTTTGACTCAGTTCTAAGATATTTACATAAGTTTTTGTAAATAGGCATTAATCATGGAATTTGTATGACAACATTTTGGAACATACTGTATAAAAAAAGGTCAGTGAAAACTGAAAATAATATATAAGCAGATTCACAGCTGGATACCATACCCAACTTGCCATTATAAAAAATTGAAATTTTCATATTTATAAGAACTTTAAGCCTCAGGACACTTCTGCTCTACAAAGCTGGCTTCTTATGTGGGCAGAACAGATGCAGAAAAATACTGCTGTCAATCTATATTTGATATAAAACAGTGCTTGATTTTGTTCGTGAGAATGTGTGATGAAGTCTCAAAGTACATGGTGCAGTCCTTTCTTAAGAGGTAAAATACTGGAATTTTATAAAAACCTTCTTAATTCATCTTATATTTTCTTTTGAAGTTTCAAAGTTTACACTGAGCCTGTCATATAATCTTTTGACAGAATTTTCCTTAGAGGGATAAACTTCACAGGACATTTTTTTCCTTCATACACAGAGCAATCTACAGCCAAACAACTCTGGCTGTGATGAAGAGCTCTAAAGTATTCTGTCTGTAGGCATTCTGATAGGCAGTGGTAACCTTCAAATTACCAAATTCAAATTTCTAAGTTTTCCCAAGTCTTTTCCATGTAAAGCAGGAAGCTCAGCTAATGTCCTAATGTAACTAACTAATGTAACATCCACCCAATTGATTGACTAATCTAACATTAACTGGTGTTGACACTTTGCTGGCAAAAGTATCTCTAGAAATTTAATAGGATACAGGCAGATATCCAAATCATACATGCTTTCAATTTCCCCATGTCCCAATTTTTTTCCAAGAAACCAAAGGATGACTTAAGCTATATTTGTTTTAATGAAGCAGGACTTTGAGAAAATTATTTGTGCTACTGATCCTAAAGGCACAAAGTAATGCAAAAGAAAGAACTTGTGTTTACATATTTGCTCATATACAAGGTGAAAAAGTTTGTCATCAGTTCATCCAACACTGAGAGGTTTAAATCTTACTGGTGTTGCAGTAGACATAATCATTAAAGCTATTAATTACTTATCTTGTCAGGGAGACTTTTTAAAATTGCTCAGGCTAGAATCTTTTCAGCCACTCTGAAACAGTGGCTATTTCAGACAGCAGTAGCCATGTCTCTGAACATAACCAGCAACCAGCCAACCAAGTAGTATGATCAAAACACTCTATCCCACTCTGAAACCAGGGACAAAATAAGTTCAGCAAACAAAAAGCACACTTTCTTTAGAGGGAGATGATTTTCATGAAGTTCTTTTATAAAGTAAAAAATACCAAAAAGCCTCACAATAAAGCCCTATTTAAAGAAAAAAAAAAAAGATGGCACATGTAAATAAAATTTCAAAACTTCAGATAAAGTCACATCTTTGGTTATTTTTAAGGCATTTTATTTCACTCCATTGGTTGCTACTGATTAAAATGGAAGGATTCCTTTTTCTTTTGTTGGTTGCACGTTTTCAAAGGTGTAGTCTCAATATTTTACAAATACATTTCAGGTTATATAAGAAGGGCTAGTGTAAGTGTAAGGCCTCCCTCCTTTCTAAGTATTTTTGAGCATACATAATAATTATTTTTAGAACACACTATTTAAGAGAAGAAAAACGGTAGGACAAAAAGGACAACTGCCAGTATTTGTTAAAAAAGGCTTCTCCCTCTCACTGCTTCCACTCCCTCCTCAGCAAAACCACACATAACTCAATAAGACCCCACTGACTACTTGGCAAAATCTGTAAAACTCAATATGTTACAGCATTTTATACTTTAAAAATAACACATTACTACAAAATTGAAAACTACAACCAAAGACAACATCCTGGCAATTTTGCACACTGGAAGTATCTATTGACTTTACAACCATCAGAACATGGTTTCATATTAAATCATAATATTCATATAAATATAATACTTCACCTTTGCTACCATTCAACAAATTCACCGAATTTCACCTAGTTTAAGGCTGTCATCTATAGAAAAAATACAGCCTGTCATTGTAAGGAGTCAAATTCCGTAATGTGAATTTAAAACCCTCAAATGCTGTTTATAGAACTGTATTTTTCATCTTCTATCCTTCGACATCTGGTTAAAGAAGACTGATTGCCTTTTTTTCTTTCCTTTTGCATAAGTAAAGCAGAAAAGACAAGTAAGGCACATGTAAAGGAGAAAAGACAGTTCAAGAACCTTTAGTAAACTCAAATAATTAGTCGCATCCTTTCAGTCATTAGAATACTTCAGTAAATTTATATCCTCACAGTGTACAAGGACACCCTTTAAGACAACATTTGACCTAATATTCCATACTACAACTTCATTTTAACATTTCACTATGCTCATAATATGATTTATATGGGGCTTAGTGTTTCAGTTTTTTAGCGAAAATATTTTCTTACAGTTTGTAAAACAAATTTACTCAATTACACTTTAATAGGAATACTTGAACAATATTGTATTTTTCTATTTTCTTTATAGTTCTTAACTCAAATTTAGGTAAGACTCGCACTTATAACAATGCCATTCTCCTTTTAATATTATTAAATATCTACTGTGTTTGAAAATACACAAACTAGGTCCAAGTCATTAAAATACAAGGTGTACTTTCTGAAAAAATTTAAGAACACCTTTTCCTTTTAATAAACACAAATGAGGTGGTAACTTTTGTTTACACGCATTAATCTGTTTTTTTCTTCCCATTACTTTAGGATACCATTGCTTGCATAAAAAACACTTTATGTTCAAAGAAACGTTAGTTCCATGAAAATGTAGCAAAAAAATTACATTAAACCACTTCAATATAAGAATCCACAGTGACAGCAGAACAGTATCATGGCATTTAATGGTACATCTGCAATTCATTTCACTCCATCAGCCAAAAGATGCATTTATACTACAGCTATTACATTTGGAGAAGAGTTTAAATTACAGAAGTTGAGAGAGCTTCAAAGCAAATCTCAATCTAAGCACCTTGATCTTGATGGCTCAGTTAAAAAAAAATTGAGATAGAGACACTCTTCATGAAAATGCAGATCAATCGTACTTAAATCAAGTTATTTTTAATTTCCTTTCATAAATCAATTGAATGTACCAACCTGGGGGTTGGAGCATTTTATTTCAAGGGATTCAAGGTCGACATGGAGGCAGACGACAAATGAGTGTCTGGACTCTGGCCCTGAAGCAAGCAGTTTCTGTGAAGTCACAGCTAAAGTAGAAGTACAGCCCATTGGTTCTACCAAATTAAGCGTCATTTGTTGTCCAAGAAGAGTATATATACTGAAATGATGCAGACTAATCGTCCATGGAAAAGCATCACCTGGTGATTAAAAAGAAGGGGAAACAGTTAAAAAATTGCTTAATAAAAAAGTAGGGTACTAATTTCACAAAACTAGCAAAGGCCTTATTTCTAAACCACCTTAGAAGTGCAACCAACAACCATTACATTGATCCCAAACTCTCATTTTCATGCTATACTTTAAAATCTAAACAATAGCAACAGATTTTTTTACAAATTCTAAAAACTGAAATCCATTAGGAATTTTAACTCCAAACGGTGAACAAACGTAGTCTTCAAAGAAATCTTTCTGCTTCATATAATTTTCCTCAAACAGAGAAATATCCAGAAAACATCCCCCACTCTTTTCAGCTTATGGATGCAGTTCAGAGGCAGTTCCTTCTATTATATACTTATATCTATTTACAGGTTGTAATACTAAAAAAGTGAATTGTTTCCTTTAGAAGTCTACAGGTTGCATCTCAACACAGTGGTGCTGCAGAGTGAAGCCTATTCCAATGCTCACAGCACAATTCCTTCTACCACCTCACTTAAACTTCCTAGAAACAGAATGGTGATGGATATTCTAGAAACAAATTATTATGGACATAAACTTAGCATTTCATTTCATTTCACATATTTAGGAGGAAGCCTAGCCAGAGAAGTTCCTGGCATCCTACCAGGAATCATTATCAGGAATAATCAGGGAGGAAATTCGCAGTGCACAGCTGGACAACATAATGCCTACAGTTTCTGTACAGTTTTCTTTAGACTGTCTATAGATGAAACATAAAAGTTTCCAAAGCAGGATCACAGAACTATTCAGGTAGTTTTTTAAAGGGCCAACAGGAACTCCTTTTGGTGAAGGAAAATTTTCAACAGCTCTACCAGCTAGAGGTGAGAGGAACTGAGCACACGGATTACAGGATTTGAAACAGCATCTCTGTGGTGGGTTGACCCTGGCTGAGTGTCAGGAACCCACTACAGCTGCTATCACTCCCCTTACTCAGCTGGACTAGGAGAGAAAATATAACAAAAGGCTGGAAGATAGGGAGAAATAATTCACCTGTTACTGTTCATGGGCAGAACACACTCAACTTGGGAAAGTCCATCTGGAGCCGGTTGGAACTGGCTTTGCTGGACATGAGGAAAGCTTCTGGAATGTTCTCACAGACATGAGCCCTGTAGTCCCCCCCACTACCAAAACCTCGCCATGTAAACTGAATACAATGTCATGTATGATAGCCAGGTATCAGGGAAAAAAAATTAGGCTCTGAGAGAAACTCTGAACCAAAACTCAAAGAATGCTCAAAAGAAGTGAGGAAAATAAAGCAATGAAAGATATGTGGATAATTCTGATTTTACCTGAAACAGATACAGGTTTTTGCTCTTCAGAGGTATAAGAACATAACAATATTTCAGGGGGGCTTTGGTTTCTTTTGTTTGGTTTTGTTTTCTTTAAATAAAATCTTCATCCCATTTGCCAGATTTTCTACTGAGGAAGTTGGGTCTTTTTATCACAAGTTGACAAAGGAGTCTGTGCCCAGCATGTGGATTTTCAATCCACCAAGAGAAACTGCCTGTCCCAATGTGAAGTAACATAAAAGCAGCTGGATGCAGTGCCAGATCCAGACACAGCAGGCTGGTGAGCATCCACAAACCTCAGCCATGCCTAGAACAGTCTTCATCTTTGCAGGGAGAACAGAGAAGGAGAAAGAGAAGGAAAAAAATTCTCCTTCCCATAGGAGAATTTAGGAAGTTATTTGGTATAAGGTTTTATTTTTCAAAATTTTGGCCTAAGTCATGGATAAAAAGAGTCCAAATTAATCTAATCCCCAGAAGCATGGGAGCCTGTCTTGAGAATCAGAGGAGAAAATGGTAGACAAAGGTACACTGGGCTGAGCCCCTTGGGGTCTCATGGGACAATAAAAAATTCAAATCAGTGTTTTTAAACAGTATATAAAGAGTGTATTTGCTGTCTGGTGTGGCCTACAGTGAAGACTGTCCTGCTGGGAAATCACAACATTAAGAAATAGCACCAGCTGTTAACTGTGATCATTTAAAGAAATCAGAAGGGTTTTGAAATCAACAGAAAGCTTCATTTCAACATCTTTTTACCATATTATTTTAGTAAGACTTCTATTTTTTCTTCCACAGGTGCCTTCAGCAATACATTTATATGGTCAAAAGTATGTATCAGAAAACTCTGTCTCTCATCCTAAGAACAAACTGAAAACTTCAATAGTTTATTTTGAAGCTATTACATATTGAAGAATTCAGTTCGAAGTAACTTGAAAATATTTTCAAAAGGTTTGCAGATTAAAAGGTTTGTGCTTTTTTTCCAAGTTCAGTCAGCCAAGTACAAAACTGTAATAACTGTAATAGATGGAAAAAATTCAAATGCAATGTCAGCTCCAATGACATGTTTCTAATTATTACATATGAACTTTGTTTTCCTCTGTGACCACCACAGTAAATTAACATAGTTTATATTTCATGGATTAGAAAGAAAGAATATATAAGGAAAAAAATATTGGTGGTAGCTCTACTAGACTGCACACAATATCCACCTTAAAAGGAAAACAATGATAAAATTCTATCAATTTACAGAAACCACAGTATGTTGAAAAAACACTGCAGTAAAGATACAGTGAATTTACAGCTATAAAATTCCCCCTAATGGAATCAATTGCCTCTTCTTCAGCTCCATTACGTGCCTGTTCTAACACTTTACTGGAACTGTGCACCTGATAAATCCTTGTTTTGTTGTTGTACCTATGTCTTATTTGTTTTAAAAAAAAAACCAACAAAAAACCCCAAAAAACCAAAAAACCACATACCTTTATTCATTTGCAAATTTGTTTTATGAAACGATTAAAAAAATTAATTCAAAGCATCTAAACATCAAAAGCAACACTGCTTATAGGATTTTCCCATAATTTAAAGAATTATTGCCTGATAGAAAGGAAAAGTCAGTGCCACATTTAGCAGAATTTTCTCTACGTCTAACCTTCCCATCTATGTATACTATTATTTTGTCACCTAACTGATGAAATTTTGAAATATTTTAAGTAAATTGGGAAAACTGGAAGTGCCTTCAGTGGAACTACAGCACACCCAACATCTCTTATGGCAAGATTATAAAGTATACACATGAAAGATCCCTACTATGGTTGAAGATTCTGGTTAATTCCTGATCTACTAGTATCACAAATCCTTATTTTTAATTTCACAGAGCATCACCACTGATTTGAATTTAAAAATTTATTAATTAAACTATTTCAAATGCTTTGATAAGTTCTTAAATTTATAAATACCACTTTCAGGCATTTGGCAGTTGACCAACCCAACTATCAGAGAATTTTTAAAGAACTAGCATTTATCATTTATCTGCTACTTGCAGTAGTTAAGGAAGACTAATTTCCTACAGAATTTTTGAATTATTTTTCCAATGCATAAATAAAAAAAATTGGTATGTGGAAGCCATTTCTCTGGTCCGGTACTTATTGATGCACTTTGCTTCTTTGCTGCAGTTAATCACTAATGCTCATAATAAGACTTCCCAAATGCATGACACACAATATTGATAAATGTACTTAACTACTAATAATCGTTATGTTTGCTCTCATTTTTATGAAGTACTTACCGTTATTGTAAAAAACAGACTGCAATTATGGTATTTTTGCTGACATTTCTACCAAAGATAAATTTTGTTTGTTTAAAATTAGTAATGGTAGGAGAGAGATCATGAAAGCTTTATCATGCGTGTACTCTGGGACCTATTCCCAGGCTTACTAGTAGCATCCCTTGCAATCCTTAAAAAGCAACCTGACTACTCTGTCTTCATTTCCCTTTTTGTACCCACACTGCAGGGTCTTTACACAGATTTCTAAAGCCCTCGTTCTCATGGGACATGCAATGTTTAAAAAAAGATCCTGCAGTCTCTACATGTTAGGTCACTTGTACTTCCTCCCAGTCAAGCAACAGCAAAGTAGTTCTGTGTCTGCATAATCCCAGCTTCTCAAATGTGAGAACTGATTTTTCAAGCCACTCTCATAATAGGTAAATGAAATACAGTAATTACTATTACAGACAGTGACACTGAATAGAAGCTCAAATAAGCCAAAATAAGGTAGATTTAGATTAGATGTAAAGAAGAAATTATTTACTATGAGAGCAGCAAGACACTGGAACAGGCTGCAAAGAGAAGTTGTGGATGCCCCATCCCTGAAAGTGCTCACAGCCAGGTTGGAATGGGCTCTGAGCAACCTGGTCTGGTGAAAAGTGTCCCTGCCCTTGGCAGAGGGGGTGGAAATAGATGATTTTGAAGGTCGCACACAAAGCCTTCTATGAAACAACACACATGTCAAATATTTATCTTAAATATAATAACTGAAAAAATAATTTCTGTGAATTTAAAGATAAACATTTTTTAAAATCTAATGCAAGATGATAACTTGTAAGAAAGCCAACATACTGCTGTTCTACTCTAAACATTTAACTGCTCTTTTCACGTTGAAATCTATACAGCTCTAATTTCCTATTTCCCTGCAAGTCACTTATTGACAGATTACTGAGTTTCAACATATGTTACAAAAATCTGTGAAGATATATAATCTATCTTACTTCACAAACAAAAGCCATCTTTTCAAATTTAAATATATGGAATACAGTGATTCACATGACTGTCAGTATATGGCTATCTACCTGAAAATGTGAATATGATTAGCAGCAATATCAACCACAATTTTAAGATATTTTGAACACTGCTTTCTAAAGTATTTTACTGTGTCTTACCTAAAGATCTGTATCTTACGGTATCCCACATAAGCAAACATTTTTTACAAAGATGAATTAATAAAATTTACTACTATGAACTCGAAGCCAAACAATATTATATTAATAATTAATTAATATTATAAAAATCAGTAACTAAAATAATTGAAACTGTAAACTTCTAAAAACAGGAGGATTTCATCAATAAAAAAAAAATTTCATTATTACTTTAAAACAGTGCACCACCTATGCGATAGTTTGGAAGTTGTCTTCAACTTGTTTTCCTGTTATGAGAGTTTAGATTTTTGGATGACCACTTAGCAGTCCAGAAATTCTGATCATAACAACATATGTTGTCCAACTATATGTACCACATTTTGGTCTATCGTTATAGTCTGGAACTTGGAGATTACACAGATAAATTGTCAAATATTTGAAGTTAGATGTGCACTTAGAAAGTCATAACTTGCTCTAAGCACTTCTCTAAACATTCCAGTTTTGCTCAAACAGAGTTTCTAACTATTTACTTTCTTCTTAGTAACTATTTTACATAAAGGGCAGCTACGAATAGGACAGAGGTCCTCCTTTTCAGAGGGTGTCAAAACAGAGAGGACAAGGGGCCACGGGTACAAGTTGCACTGAGAGAGATTTAATGTTGATATAAGGAAGTTTTTACAGCAAGAACAACCATTAACCAGAACAGGCTCCTTAGAGATCTGCAGGCTTTCAGGAGCAAACGAGTAGCGTGTTGGATAATGGCATCCTGGGTCCCTTTGCCATGCAATTTTGGACCAGGTGATCACTCAAGGTAATTTCCAACTTGGCCTTCCAGGCTCTAGGATTCTGTGATTCTACTTTAACATCTTCAATAAATGCTGCCTCGTGGGTCTCCGTCAGATTAATTTGTACTCTTAAGATAATACTCAATGTAATTCAATACCTTACTTAGTTTTATTTGTTATTCAACAGAAGATCAAAGGAATATCTCATTATTTACATAGATAAACCCATTTATGGATTACTTAGTTATTTAATATGACTGAGCTACACTATGTTTCTGAATAAAAGTACTGTAAAAGTACTTAAAATATTCTTTTAAGCATTCCTACAAACTAAAATTACCTCAGAGATGCAGTAAAACTCTGTAAACAAATGGAAAGACCTGATTGTGGGATAGTGCAGAAGCTATTTTAATAGTATGTTGATATCTTGAGGTCAGTAAGTATCTGAGTAGGCTGAAATATTCCCAAATGACAGCAGGAATATGTTCCCTTTTTGTCCTCTTTTAGTCTTTCATGTAATAAGAAAAATATATCAGTGAGCACACGTCTTTCTTAAAACTAACAACACATCCTTGTGGAAAAGCCTTTCATTTATATCTTCTTTATAAAAGAAGGACTGGCCCAAAAAATGGTTACCAAAAAAGCATAGTTGACTAAATATAATTTGAGAGATGGTAACATGTCTGGAGAATGACAGAGTGTCCCTGAAGTCTTGTTCAAAGACAGAAGCAAATTAAGAGACTTTCACAATACAAGTCCATCAAAATTATTTACCTCTGCAGGGAAAGAAACAAAGAAGGTGACTTTAAAGCTGTGAAAAAAACTTTGAAATAATCTCTTTAAGAGGAAGTCTTGGCATTGGAGAAGGCAATGGCTCCATTAGAGAATCAAAAATATCAAGATTGTGAGAACTTCTGTTTGGCATTATTCCCAGAGCAGAAAGCCACACACAAATAAATTCCTTACCATAGGCTTTATCCCAACCATGGGGATTCTTTTCTCTCACTAGGCTCCTTTCTTCAAATCTGGGTCTGACAAAACTCAAATGACTTCTTACTTTCATACATGGTTTAAATTACACCATCAGTTTAAAACAAACAAAAGACTTCCGTTAAATTTATCTTCTATCACTATGATTAGCAAATAAGATCATTCCTACTGAAAGTTACTAGGAAAAACACATATACCTTTCTCTCTTTTAAACATTTTTTTCATTTTCATTTGGCAGCATCTCTAATATGACTTTCAACACTAAAAACCACAATTTTATTTCCGTTGCCATGACTTAAGGTAAAATAGAGAAGAGTCCCATATAAGTAGCAGATCAAAGGGAGAAGAAACACAATGTTATAAATGTTATAAATCCAAACAAATTTCAGATGGCACGACTAGAACTAGCTCTTGAATGTGATTTTGACTTAATTTTTCATTCTCTTTAAATTGTTTATATTTCAGCAGTAAGTATGCAGAAAACAGAATAATTTTCTCAGAAAATGCTGTTACAAAAGCAATGGAACAATTGCTGCATCTCCCTCTCTTCATCTTAGAATGAATACACAAAACAGCAAGAATTCTTTCTAAATAATATAGTTTGAGAATGTAACAATCATCTAACTGTACGCCAATGCCCTGGTTTTGTCTGGGATAGGCTTAATTTTCTTTGTAGTAGCTGGTATGGTGCTGTTCTGGATTTCTGCTGAAAAATGTGGATAATGTGGGTATGTTCTAATTACTGGTACACTGTGCTTAAAGTGTTTCCTGCTTCTCACACTGCTTCACCAGCAAGTAAACTGGGAGTGCACAAAGAGCTGGGAAGGGAGACAGTCTGGTCAGCCAACCCCAAATAACCAAAGAAATCAACCAAACAGAAAAGCTGGAACACTTGCCTACTGACAGGAAGTAGCAAATCCATTTATTTATTTTGCTTTGCTTGCACCTGCAGCTTTTACTTTACCTTTTAAGCTGTCTTTATCTCAATCCCTAAGCTTTCTCACTTTTGGCCTCCTGATTCTCTTCTCCATTCCACCAAGGTGGAAGAATGAGGGGCTGTGTGCAGCCAAAGCTGCTGGCTGGGGTTAAACCACAAATACTGGCATTTCCACGGAATCCAAAACTTGGTTGTGAGCCTAGCTCTCATGGAAGTCATTAAAATAAACCTGGAACCCAAGGCTCAGGCTGGTTCAGAATATTTGCCTCACATATTTCTAGTATACAATTTTTCATACATATATATATATGGAACACGATTTTTACATCAATGTTTCTTCAGAACACTGCTGCAAGTCCATTTACCATTTATTCTGATAATTTCAAGAGCTCCATTAAAAAATCAAAACATAATAAAAAATACTGAACATAAGTAACTTGTTTTGACTTTCTAGGTCCTTTTCAGCTTATCTCCTTTCCTTTCTTGATCACTTGAATGTTAAAAGCTGATTCTTCCCTCAAGCTGGTCTAAAACTTGAACTCTTATCAAATATTAGCTTTTCAAATTAGAACTACTGTACTTTTCCTCAACTTTTACAATTTTTTTTTTCAAACCTCTACAAAGTCCTTGCTACAATTCTTAAGTCACAACACAGAACACAACTGTTGCCTATCAGGATGGTCATTAAAGTCTCATTCTTTTATTCTGACACTTTGTTATACTTAGGAATTTCTTTTCTCATTTTACATTGAATCATAGAGTATTTCAAGTTGGGAGAGAGCCATAAGGATCACTGAGTGCAACTCCCGGCTCCTTGCAGGACTACCTAAGATTAAATCATATGACTAAAAGCATTGTACAGCTGCATCCAGAACTCTGACAAGCTTAGTGCCATGATCATTTTCATGTGAAGCTTGTTCCAGTGACCAACCACCCTCTCAGTGATGAATGTTTAACTAGTGTCCACTCTGACTGTTACATCTAAGATCCTGGTGGGATGAGAAGTTTTTCCTAACCTGTCTCATTCTGTCTTGGAGTTTCCAATTTACTGTCACTTCCGGTTGTGTCAAGATAATTTGCTACAAAATAACCTGAATAACAAAACCAATGAAGGTAAAAATTATTTTAGTTTCAAAAATACAAAACATCACAGAACTAGCCCTTTGATGATGAATTCCACGCCGATTTCCACAGGGCCAACCTTGTAAGTTGTATTTCTAGACATCAATAACATATAATAACATTCTGCTAAAAAGCAGTACAAAATCAAAAGTTTTCAAAATAAAATGAAGATAATTTTCATGACAGTTAGCAATGAAAACTAAAGAGTAAGGTTTTTTGAATTTATCACATTACCTTCTTCCAGAATGGGTCTCAGCACAACAAATGGGATTTCTTGCAATGGTTCCATGTGTTTGTGTCCAGCACTCATAACCTTTATCTGGGGCAAGCAGACAACAAGTGTGCCAGGCATATTGGCCTGCCCATGGTACCAGTTACGCACAGTCCCAGGAATGTCACCCGACACAATAGTGCTTGGAGAAGGCAGGCTGTCATTCGGGAGGAATACACAACAAGACTGCACTTCAAGCTGAAAAAACAAAGTGAAGAAAGATCCTCAGAAATAGATTCTTTTCCCCCCTCACTGTGGAGTATTCATATTGGTACAAAATCTGAAGTTATTCATCCATTGCAGCTGACTGAAAATAGTCTTAACTTTTAGTTGAATTAAGAGAAAAGATGACGCAAAATGCTAGAAAATAATGTATGCTCATAAATTATGATTATGGGAGGGGAGAAAGAAGAAGGATATTTTTGCTGTGTAAATTCATCACAAAGGTGTTGCCATGTAAAGTGAACATCCATATATCTACATTTCAACAGCTTTTTACAAGTGTAACTGAGTCAGAAAACGTTCTGAATGAGAAAGCCCTCCACTTCTTGCCATTCGTTAGCTTTTGTTAGCAACAGCTAAGTTTCTAGACCTAGCCAACATTTTATATGCTGTTACTTTTTATAAAGAACTGTTTCAGGGAAAATTCTGCCTTTACTTAATAAGCAACATAATGAGCATGTACAAAAAAGGTAATCATTAGAAAAACTATGAAAAACAACAATTTGAGAGAAAAACTGATGGCATTTGAACAAATGGAGAGGGGTATACATAAGCAAAGAGAAAGAGATAGTAATAAAGTTGATGAAGCTTGTACAGCTTTTATCCACTTTTCAATGCAAATCAGAAGCAGCACATACGGATTCATAAGAAATAACATTTTTTGTTCTTTATTTTCAATGCTGTGGAATGTGTCTGACCATTTTGCCATCTTCTTAGGAGCTTCTAGAGAGGCTGAGCGAGCCCAAACCAAGAACTCAACTCATCTTAACTTGTTAACTCAGAGGTGATGTAAGCTGTGGACTGTTAGTCTTCCTTGGCTCTTACAAATACCACTTTGGCACCTGGATATCAAAAGGCTCCAACAGCCTGCACACTTGAATGCTTTGTTAAGCAAATACAAGCTATGATTCAGTTCATTCCTTCACATTGCTTGGAAAAGCCCAGCATACAAACTGTTGGACAAGATATTATTTGTAGCTGTGATAAAAACATTTGTTTGCTGCAAACTTGCGTAACACTCCTTCGATTTGACATCGTTAAAGATAGCACAGCTAAAAAGCGATAACCGTGATTTGTACTTCATACTCTGCCCTGAAGGGTATTAGGCCTTCAAGACCACAACAGTGATTTGTAACAGAGCTGCAATTTCGCAGCACTCTAAGTACTCTGCCAGCCTAGTGAATACACAGATCTTCATCTTTATTTCAGCATTTTTGTACCCTTTTGCTTGGACAAACTGACAGGAATTCACTGCAGAAAAATATAAGTAGAATTTTGCAAAAATAAATACATTGGTTCATGAAGTCTGTGTTTGTTTCTGGACTTAGAACTGTTTGAGTTGTAAAATGAAGCTAATTACATCTTTGATAAGTAGTTTATTGATCCAAGGTTGCAGAGTGTACTTTATTTATACTGGATGAAAAGCTAGGGTGTATTGTTACAGATGTAACCGATTTGGATTTTTTTTAATGGCAAATTAGTCTTTGTGTCAATTTGTAAAGATTTTTACAGTGACACATCAGATTGTTTTCTGGTCTATCAGTAATAGGTTGCAGGTCAAGCCATTGTGGGATAATGATAAATAGATGACAAAAGAACTTAGGATCAGTATAACTATTGTTTTATCCGTGCATTTGCTGAGTAAATAGTTTATAAAAAATCACCCATTCTTCATAC
Organism: Phainopepla nitens; assembly: GCA_013400175.1. Lineage (NCBI taxonomy): Eukaryota > Metazoa > Chordata > Aves > Passeriformes > Bombycillidae > Phainopepla > Phainopepla nitens. The sequence continues at coordinate 54,990 of VXBQ01014375.1, read as the reverse complement.
ACACACACACACACACACACACATATATACATATACACACATCTATAACGATTAACATCAAATGCTGCCTGGATATACAAACCATGTGGTAATGATAATCCAAAAATTCCACCACCTTGAAGAGATACTATACTTCATCATATTGCCAGCAGTAGGATCTATAGGACATGTTTTACAAAGCACTCTCAAGAAGAGCTCTCAATACTCAGCAGAGTTTTTGCACTTCATTTACTGTTTAGTACAGCTTTGTACTGAAGAAAAATTCTTCCGATCACATTTGGTTTATTTTACTTTGCTGTATCAAGAATACTGAAGTAGAATCAGAACAGTTTCACCCCTTTAAATTCCTGATGGAAATTCCTTTTTTACACAAGCAGCTCTTTGTTATTCATTTTCAAACAACTGAATGGGAGTTGGACCATGAATTTTGGTGGGCTTGAAATGGTAGCATCAGGCCTCCATATGTGTGATGGATACACTCAGGCCCCTTAACCAGACCAGAAGTAGCTCAGCACAAGCTCCAAATGAGCTAAAGGCCTGAGCTGTAGCCAGGTCAAGAAGTCCAGGAAACCCACAAAGAGTAGAGTGACCCAGCGAGCATCATGCCTATCCTGCGAATACACTTAAATGTGTTTTTTCCAAGACTCAGTAACCAAAGAACAAAGAAAGCCGTGGGTACAATCAGTCTCTTGCACACCCTTCCCATTGCATGCAATTTGCCTACAACCAATGACAGCCTAAGTAAACTGCCTTTGAGCTCTCCCTGCCAGGCAGGATGGCTGCACAACAGTGATCTCCCCTTGAGCTGGGACACCTTTCAAAATTGTTCCGAGAGGCAGAGAAGCCTTTCTACTAACAACTGATCTTTGGATGAGTTCAAGCTTTCCCTAAATTGCAACTGGACTGCACACTAATGACTCTCCCCTGGAGCTGAGATGCCTCCAGTGTTTGGGATTCCTTATCTGAGACTGAGTGCTCTTTCTGTAACCCAAGGCAGAGAGACCTCTTAACTTCAATAGATCCTCAGTAAGCTGCTGATAGCATGCTAAATTAATACTGAAGAAATCCCTGCAGGTAATTCCTTTAGACAGACTGTTGTCAAAGTCTGAGACTAAGACTGAACCTAAGCTTCATCAGGAGTTTAGAAAGCAAGGGGATCTACTTTGAACCTCATGACTCAATGGAAAGACTTCCTTACTCTTTGTATTTCTTCTCTTAAAATAAACTGCTGTCCAGATCAGATCCAGCTGCACCTAAGCCACATCAGAGATTTGGCAAGCAACGAGGTCCGGTCTGAATTTCATGACTCAGCGTTACCTTAAGGGTTACCTTACCCTTTTCTATCTTTGCCCTCCATGTAAATAATGCCAGATTTATTCCAATTCTGTTTTCCCTTGTATGTTTCAACCATGTAGTAAATGATAGAGTGAACCTTGCTATTGAACTTTACCAAATTACACCTTTATGAATTCATATTAAAATCACCTTTGCTTATGCCTTTGATGATGATTATTTAAGTTACTCTAAATCACTCATTCATGACAAATTGGTGCATTCAGCAGGATCCTAAATCTGGATTCACTAAAAATTGACAATATGCAATACTGGAGAATTGCTTATAGATATGGTTGGCTTACCTGTGTTTCATTTAAAGTTTCATATGATCAACAAATTTTGCAAAACATTACTGCAGGATTTCAAATGCCAACACAATGAATGTATGGCAAAATTCTGCATTTTAGAGCAAATTATGCAATGATTATAGTCACACAAGAAATTACCAACTTGAATGCACACGGTTCCAATACGTGCAAATCCGAGTTGCACCTGTTGAACTTCTCGGAGGCAGATTCACAATGATCAACTTCAATGGAATTTGTGTACATTTAACTCACAGAATCCAGAAATTTGCCGACTCAAGTTCCAGTGAAGGAATGGAAGAGTGCACCTAAAATGATGGAATTATATACTGGACAAAAGTGAGAATGTGTGCTACAGATTGCTTCACCAATCGGAAAGTGTTTCAAAATATATGTAATCCAAATTCTTAAAATTAAACTACATCAATTGCATATATTAAAGCTATCATATAAATCTTTTTACACTTTTTAAATAACGGTTAAACTGTGTGCCTAAAATTGGGAATTTAATGTAAGATGTGACTGATTTATGTAACTGAATATAAATCTGCAGCAGTAAATCTTGCATTAATGTAAGGATCTGACAATCCAAGGGAAAGAAAATGAAGTAATCTGCCAGTAAGAAGTCCTCAAGCTGGGGGTCAGATCCTGTTCATGGAAACCATCTGGTTGGGACCCTCCAAGCCACACCAAACACAAATGATCTTTTAAAAAAATATCCTATTCATTAATGCTTCGCAGCTGCACTGAGTGTTACTTCATTTTTCCATGGCAACATCCTTTCTGTTTCAAGGATCTGATTTCAGTTTTGGTAGCAACATGTTCCTTTGCCAATACTGAACACATTCATGTGTTAAAGAGAACGAATTATTACATTCTTGAAACAGGATCACCCCCTATTTTCATTTCTATTATGTCAAGGCCCATACATGCTAAATAATGTACACTAATGATAAACCAATGAAGCAAGCAATATTTTCCTTTCTACTTCTGAAACGTTAAGTAAAGCATAACTCTACACTCTCCACTTTTACAAACATATATGCCTCAAAATGTCCAATGACTCTTGTATAAAAAGGAAAGTTTTAAGTTACTGGAGTATTTTTAATTCTTATTTTACAAAAAAGGAACGTTGTCCACTAGAGAGTGAAATAAATACTGATGAAAAATTAGGTCTTCCTAACTGAGAAGGGAGGGTTGGAGGGAAGAAAACAAAGCAAGTGACTCCCCAAAAGTGCAATGAAGAGGGACAAGTTGTTCAAGTCTTTACAGCCTTTTATGAGAGTGATAACATAAGAAGATTCCCTTTCATAACCCACATTTTACAGCTACATAAATCAGTTAGAGGCATTGAAGATTTTCTTTAAGGTGACACTTGCATAAGGGTGTCTCTCCAGGGAAGTTGCCTCTCTCTGAATTAGTCATCAACCTTCACATGCTCTCAGCAGAAAGGTAACATGTTTTCCTGGATACAGAACATCATCTTGCAATGACTCCCCAAGCTGCAAAGAACCACTGCTTACACATCTCATGTGCAGGTTCTGGTGCACTCACCACGATAAGACCATAGCCAGCCTCCAACATCCAAATTAGTTCTACCATTTACACCATCTGCAGCTGAGCCAGATATGCAGTGTTGTGTACAATTTTAAAAGGCAGGCCAGGAATTCTTGTTTTGAAGGCAGACAAAAGTAAAAATGTTATAAATGGAAAGCAGAACACATAAGTAAACTAAGAGAGCAGGCTACCTGTACATAAAAATGACCATATTAAGGATCAGATACATTTTTTTGACCACTTAAAACATAGTGTCATTGTGCTTCACAATATTCCTGTCCATTTCTAAGAAAGCTTTTGAACCTTTTAAAAAGGTTTTATTTAGTTATTGAAAACACAAATTTTTGTTGGTTTGTGGTAAGTAACCAACTTAAGAAATAATCCTATCTCAAAATTGCCAAGTAACTGCTGAGAGCTGTAACTGCTGAATTACAAGTCACAGAATCTCTTCCTGACCCCTGGATAATGACACAGTTCAAAGAACAGGAACTGTTATCAAAAATCTGTCCTTCCCTTTCTTGCCTTTCAATGTTTCACTTCGTCAAAAATTTTTACAAGTTATACGCGTTAAAATTTTCAGTAATTTCAGGAAAAGGATTTATTTTTTTCAAATAAATTCAGGGATATTTAAAAGCATGTGACATACCTAAGTTTTATATGTAACAATTACATTCTTATGTAGTTGGCACTTGTTACAACATTACTCATTAATTAATTTATTTTTAATACAGATCCTTCATTGTTCTCAACGGAATTCAGCATTAACAGCCAATTAAAAATAATTGTGTTTATGCTGCTTCACAATTTTAGCAAGTATTAGTATGAAGAACATTTGAAAAATGAGTATTACCCTCCTACACAGTGTAACTGCCAAAAAGACTTCAAGGCTGCATATAAAATCCTACAACAACTAAATAATAAACCAAATTTTTATAATTAAATATGAAAGCCTTTTCACTTAAATACTAATAGGTTACCACAACTCCAATGCATAAAACATTCATGCAATATTCTATCAGAAGCAAGCCAGGGCTAGGGCTAAGCAAGTACCAGCTTTGGATCCAAAATAAACTTTCCAGTTACTTTGGTTCCAAATACATTTACTTACTCTAACTTCCACTAAAAGAATAATCCTTTGATGATTTTAAGTTATGAAGTTCAGTTTTATCTGACGAAAACTACAGACTTTTCTGTTCTACAATCATGTAACTAAAAGATCCAGGAACATGAAAATTAGCTATAGAAAAAACCCCATGGAGTCTAAATTCTCCAGCATTTAACCAGACAAATTATTCTACAAATTTCCCTTTTTCATGCCAAATGATAATACAGAAAATCTGTATAAACTTATCATTTGAATACAGTTATATATGTTAACTAAAATGCATATTATGCATAATAAAATAAATATAATGTCTTGAATTGCAATACAGAGTCATGATACTTATTTTCTTACCCTCCATACATTGCCTTGCACAAATTTCCCATTTGGGCTGGTATTGAAAGAAACAAGTTGTATATATGGCATTTGTGTCTTGAAAACCATATTTAAATAAATTAGACATAGGGACTAATAATAGTAATAAAAAGAACAGTAAACATATCTATAAATCCTTCATATTTCACAAGGAATAACTAGTACACATTTGTGTGGAAGCAGATTCTCAAACTTTCCTGCAGTGTTTCCTTAGAGTCTGTTTGAAATGTTTTTCTGATAACATGTAATAACCTTCTGGGAAGATACTGACAAATACCTTACAAAGTACAGTTAAAGCATAAGGATGAAACAAAGTGTATAAGCTACGCATGAATTCATAGGGGTGTATAATTTCAACATAGTCAAAACCTAAAAATATCATTTCATAATCATAATGATGAAAATAGAAAGCATGAGAACTCTAAAAAAAAAATATCCAGTAAAAAGCAAATAAATCTAGAACCTCAAGCACCAGAAAAAGGACCCAATACAAAAAAACCTCTGCCAATATGAGCTCTATTCTGTATGTTAGGTCAGAGCAGCGAGGTATTTAGGAATTACTCTTTGAGATGACCCCTGCCTATCACTGCCATCAGTTTTCACCTCCACAGAAAGAAATGCTACTTTTTTTTCCTATCTAGTAACACACAAACTTCATGGCAGCTATTTTACTCCTTTCTCAAAACAAATTCAATTTGCTGGTTGCTCACAAAAAAGCATACCATGAAAAATGTATGAGCAGAGTATCGTAGTCCTGATTCAGATTCCCCCCTTTATAAAGGACCCAGCTCTTCGTTGTCATTATTATATTATTACTTTTATTATGGCTCAAACTGGGAGCTGCATTTACATAGGGAGTTTCACCATGCTAAGCACCGCCCAGACACATAACAAAAATACCCTGCTTCCTTCAAATAGATTACAAATTCTCTCTCTTATCTGGACATTTTATTCTACAGCAGTGAGAACATTAAGAAAGAACAGAAAACAAGCAAAATACCCATGAAACGATAATGAAAAAAGGCTGACAACTAAATAGATTTAATGGAAAGCATCTCCTCAATTTCAGTATGTTCTGCAATCAGGTGACAAGTCTCAAGTTCTTGCTCAGACAAAACCTGAGCTTTTAAACTTTCTAAAACTGTGAATTTTAAGTACTTTAAACATGAAAGAGGAGTGGCATCTGAAAGAAGAGTGAGACAGACATATTCTGGGATGAGCCTGTATATTATTAAATATATTTCTTGATAGGAAGAAGGAATAAGCAATCAACAATTACCTTCTGCAATAATGACAAAAAAACTTGCCAAAAGTTGTAATTAAGACATTTTTTGGCAGTTTTTTGTGATGTTTCTTTAATTAAAAAAAAAATTGCTACTATGTCCTGGTTTACCATAAAATAATGATCTCATAGAATGAATGTATGGTTCAAGAGGCCCAGATTATAATAATTCTTAATTAGAAAAATTTCTCAATAATTGATAAGTACTGGGAACAACATAGTCCTAATTCTAGCACTTCTGAGCCATCTAATATTTGTTCCTGCAATCTTAACACTGGACTCCTAACATGGCATCTATACTGCTACTAGAAAACTCTGCCTTTACTGATAAGCAGCTACAATCTAAAGCAGTATAAACCAAAATGCTTTAATCCCAGCAGCCATCCCTTTGTCCTTCATGAAAAAGTAGGCAAGTAAGCTGCTGAGCCTTCACTGTGTAACAGCAATTGTATCATACACCTCAGGAAAGCATTTATCATACACACTTTCCTCAATTAGTTTTAGAAAAGAAAGCATTCTGCAAATCTAAGTGCAGTGTTTATAATACAGAAAAGTGTGACAGGAAATTTTTTTTAATACAATTTTGAAGGATCTTTCCCTTTAAATACAAAACAGTATTTCAAAATCTAATATTTTAAACCCAAAGTATTCTTTCTTTAATGTACCCAAAATCTTACTTTATTTTTCATTCTCTCTGACTTAGAAACTACTGAAATAAGACAATAAAACTTGGGAGCTCCTTTAAAACCCCTCCAATAAAAAGCACTAGGATGTATAAAAAGTATCACAAAGTTTGGAAACGCATAGGGGTTTCTTTCACTTCCTTTTCATCTTACCTGAAGTGTAAGGCACTTTACTGCATTCCACACTATTCCAATAAATTCTTTCATTCTTTCCTCAGGACTTCTGCAGCTTTCAGATGAGTTCAGCATGGCTTTCACAGGGAGTGACAAAGGACGAGATTCTAAAGCAAACAAAAGAGTCAGTTACAAAAAGAATATCTAAGTAAATAATATACTCACTGATAGCAGAGAAAAACACTTTACATTCTGAAAGAGTCTTTCTCTCACTGTGTGTATCTCACTAGGCACATAATAATGTGTCTGATTTAGTTTTAAACTTGTCAATACAAGTGCACCAGTTAAGCCTTGTGAGAAATAAAACACAATAAAATTAAATGTTCCAACTTTTTCAACATGAACTGCTAAGAAAACATTATGAAGAATGTTTGACTTAAACAAATTAAGACAGTTTTCAAAGTGTGATAACTTATTTGAGGTTGCAAATGAAATCCAAGAGGTTTTCACATACATTGTTGCCAGTGTCATCTAAAGGTTTCACCTTTCTAAAATTGTAAGAAATCACAGACCACATTAAATAACAGCCTTTAATTTGTTTTCTTTGAATAATTCCCTTAAAAATTTTGAGTATGCTTCCAAAAAAGGCATAAAAATTAAGCTATTTTCTTACTTTGTCAAATTTTAAGGTAATAAAGGATGAAATATTTGAGCAAAATTCAAATGTTTTCTAATTAAAAGAGACATTTCCTTAAACTGTTAGTTATTTATTAACATGAACATGAAAAGACTTTAGAAATATTAAATTAAATATAAGCACATTAGAACTTCAAAAGAGGACTGTAAGTGGTGCATAGCTCCTTCTGACATGTTTTACAGAATATCCTCCTCCTTGTGTTTTGGGATACCCACAGAACTATTGTCAGCTTATTTAACATCTCTAGTTTTGGCCTACATGTAGTTGAGCTGAAACAACTGCAGGAATAAATTATGAAGACTTCATGACTTAAATTTAAACTAAATTGAAATCAGTGTGTGACAACGTATGTCTACCAATTTTAGAGCTAGGAGATATCCGTGGCATGAAAATTACAGAAAAATTCTTAAGACAAAATTATGTTATCAACTGAACTAAGGAAAGCAAAACTATATGGTCCTTGATATGCATCACTGTTTCTTCAGTAATGCAATGAAGCATGTGAAGATTTAAAACTGAAACATCTAAGTGGTGACCTCCTGCCAAGAGAATGCCATGTTAATGTCACTGGATGAATTAATTCGTGACATCTTCCCCATCAAGGCTAGAGTTCAATAACACTATCAGAAAAAATACCTCAACAAATAGTATTTTTAATCATCTTAAGGAGAAATGTTCACTGCATTAATCTGATGGAGAATCCAACGATTCAGAAAGAGAGGTAGTCAAAAGAGTGAAAGAAGATTTTAAATGGCTGCAGTATAATTAGTCTCTCAGAGATTCCTGGCTCCAATTATGGATATGTTAGAAAGATATGGAATGAAAACTGGATCATGAGAGTGTAAAAAGTGTGACATTTCAGGACTGTTTGTTGTCAGCTGTTCTGGAGAGACAAACATGTAAATTGTCCATCTGGAGAAGCAGTGTGCAATAGCTGTTTTATAACATCTCACATGGACAGCTTTATGCCATGAAGTATGTTTTCCATCCACATTACAAATGGATTAAGTTAAAACAAAGAGATTACTCAAGGAATAGCTGTTCTCCTTTAACGTATTACCCCATTTCAATTCACACCACCTTCGGTGCAGTCTCCTGTGCAATCAGGCCTACACTACATAGACACTACACGGCAAGAATCAGGAACAGCTTTAGTACCAAGAAATGTCAAAATACGAGTCATCGAAGCACAGAACTCTAGAACACAAGTGTGGGTGAGGGTGAGAATGGCAAACAAAGTCACTGTGAGACTCCAGGAATTTCACAGGTAGGATGCTTCAGTTCAGGATGAGTAGATAAACGCAATGTAAACCTACATATTCTATAATGCATTCTGCAGGGACTGTCAACATCCTATATCACTTAACAAGTGCATCCTTCATGAGTGGGATTTAAAGGTTTTGTTCCTATCTCCCATATTTTATTTGCAGGAAAACAAACAGTGCTGTTTCTGTCTCAATTAATGTAATAGCCAGAAACAATAATCTGTGAATTAAAAATAAAAGTAGCTGACTGAAGTATCTCCTGGTTTTCTTCATTTATGTGTAACTAAAATTTGCAAAATTCCAGGAATATCCATGATAAAAACCAGCTTTGCTATAGGCCCTCAAGTTCAACCAAGAGATCAAAAAAACCAAAGTCTCAAAACCCAAAAGGCAGATAAAGAACCATTCAACCATAAACCATGGAAAATAGAAGAGGAATAAAAAAGTATATCGGAGCAGAAAGAAGAAACAAGCAAAGAAGAAACTCCTGATGAGGAAAGAAGAAAGTAGTACTTTTTTTTTTTTTTTTCCTGTTCGGTGAATCCCAGAATTTTTTCCTGAAGGGATGCTGGGAAAGAAGTGTCTTAATTTCCTATGAGGCAATGAGATGAGATGACACTTGCTAAGACAGTGCCAGGTGTGGCCACCATGTGTGTTTGGCTAGTCTTCTACAGTAGACATGTAGACTGGATCAGCCTCATCTGTCTCAGTATGAAGGTAATTTCCTAAAGTAATTATGCTGCTTAGCTACTACTGAACTGAAAACCTCGAAACATTTCCTGGCAGTGTAATCAGTCTTGTGTTCAACCCAGGTGCCAGTCAGCAATAGCTAGGTAAAGAATACAATTTGTATGAAGCACTTCCAAATTGATGAGGGGAAAAAAAACCCACCGGAGTGAGGACTGCTCCAGCTTATACCAACTGAATTTTTTAAAAAACAGTGTACAGGAACATAAAATGCTCCTACTCTTATCTTTTGGGCCCTTATTGTTTAACCGGTGCTTTTGCAAACATATACACAACATCAATTACACATAAGCTGCCACACTTACCAATTTCAGAACACATTGGTAATAAACAGACTTTAAAAAAAAAAAAGGACTCATCAAAGGAGCATTTTTCAAAACTCATTTCACAACTTCTGGTTAAAGTATAGAGTTCCAAGTTCTGCAAAACTAATCATTAAAGTACTCAATTTGTAGGAGATGCTACCAAGGAAGATCTATAGGTATAAATTCCAGTTAAAGGTGTCTTTCTTATAAAGACACGTCTCCTTCTTTGTGTTTTTTAGCCTACTGGGAATGAGTTTTTTGAGAACTTTGACCCAGAAAATACATAAGTTTTGAATATAAAAAGAACTTTTGTGAAAATAACCTGACTCTGTGCTATTAATACTCAGTGACTTAAGAAATAGAAAAGGGAAAAGAAAACTTCTGAGGTGCAATTTGGGACAAATGGACATTTCCTCCAATAATTCAATGCAGAAAAAACACACACATCAGAGACTTCCACTACTGGGTTGAAGAATATTGATAATCTGTAGGCACTGATGGCCTCATGCTTTCCTCTCTCCTTACAGCTAGCAATTAAACTAAAAGGAGGTACCTTATTCCTTATTTCTGTGTGGCACAGACCTACCAGGTCTCAATCTCTCTGGCACAAGACAGACCCATTTTTCCTGTCCCACTGTGTGCCTCAGATCCCCCACACATTAAGAAGGCAGGTGGAAAAGGTTATCCTGCTGCAGGCAAATCCACTCTTTCACTGATGCCCAAAAGCTCAGAGCACTCCTCCTTCAGGACAGGTCCACAGCCAGCCAGGCAGGCAGCAGGACTCTCTCCTCCATCACATCTCATGACCCTACTCAAAATGTGTCTGTCCCATGACCTCAGCAGGCTGGGTAAGCTTTCCTTCCAACATCACATCATCTGTCATACAGCTTCTCACACACCAGAAGGGAGCTAAGCTGAGGAAAACGCTGTTACAGACTGACCACAGCTACCAAGAGGCCATGACAGCAAAACACATTGAAGGAAAAAATCAGTCAGAGGAAAGTGTTGCCCTACTACATTGCCCTTTTTCTAGGAAGATTTTTTCTCTACTAAAATTGGAAGTGTCTTTCCACGAAAAAATAAAGCCAGAAATACTAAAGTATTTGCAACAAATGCAATGCCCTAAGGAACTGCTCAAGGGGTCTGAAGGATTAGAAATGAGATCAAAATGCTGTGGAGGAAAAAAATTCAAACTTCAAACAACCCCCCAAAAAATCAAAATGGCCTATACATGTGCACATATGTATATGTACACACACACACATATATATGTGTATATATACACATATAAATATATATATATATATTAAAAATGTATTTTTTTTCAGAAGATGACTTGTTTTCTTCATATGTAAAAAAATCCCTAAAAGTACCCCCCTAATTAAACCTAAACAGCAACCACCCTCTAAAAACTAGCAATTTTCTGTAAATCAGCAGGTTTTTGGTTTTGTGTATAATACTATATAGAAGCAAAAATTCAGTGAAACTTATTACATAAAAGCTTGTTTGTCCATAGATTTGCCTTCCAATTTTCCTCACAAGTCTCTATATTTTTATACTTGCAACACAACAGAATTAAGCATATGTGTTTATAAAGATACTTGAAGGCATTACAAATCATCCACACTTTCGTGTAAATATGTATGACAGACAAAGAAATTCTGTTCCAAATATAATACACATCTATTAAACAGTCTTGTTCTGTGATTTAATATTAAACATTTTACAAGGAATATAAGGAATTGCAAAAGCACAAAGGAATTATTGTTAAAATACTTCCTATCTAAAAAAATATTTTTCTCACCCTTCAATTTCGAAGTTAATCAAAGCAGCAGCTCACTGAAAACATGTGGAGAAGCTCAAACCTGCATTTATCAATATTTTCTGAGCCATCAGTACCCTTCAGAAGTCTCTCACTAATATTCACGTTTTATTTTTGATGTGTCGTAAGACAAATCATTCCCCACACTCCCATTCCTGGATGAATGTTACTTGAATTATTCATTTTCAAAGAATAGACTATGTTAATTACTTTTTGAAGTTTACACTCTCCATCAGAATGTTTGAGAATAAAAGCAGTACTTAAACGACAGCAGGAAGTCCTTTTAAGTTTATAAAAACATGCAATATGTTTGCCAGCGTAGTGAATAGTCTTTGCATAAATAATTTCTTTACTGGCCTTTGAGCATTTTTGCACTCTACTTTATTAACAGTGCAGATAATACATTACTTTTATCAAGACAATAACTGAGCATCACAGTCCCTGACAACTCATAAGAGTGAGTCCCTTAAATGCAGGGAAATGGCAGCAGAGAGATGTAGTGACTAAATTTGTGTGCACACCCAATGAGTTAACAGCAGAATAAGCGTTAAAACACAGAGGTTTTTAACATATGTCAATAAACAAAGACAAATGTGATATTAATGTCGTGCAACAAGAAAGGATCTTTCTGTGTGAAAGTGTATGTTGGCTAGGGAATGCCTGTGGTCAGCATTTTCTCCCACCAAATTCCTAATGATTGCTGCACTACTTCTGGCAAAAAATACCTATTTAGTTCTGGGAACAAAAATAAAAGAGGACTGACGCTTTTGTACAAATCAAAACCAGCCATTCAGAGGCCAAACTGAGCTACTAGAGTAGTAATTACAAAAATGTGATATTTGTATGTTCATATCTAAAGTCCACGCCTGAATTTATCTTAGTATCACTTACCATTCCAAACACAATTTATACCATAAAGTAAGAATTTCAGCTTTTGGATCAGCAGTAAGTTCTGATAAATGTGGAGTTCTGCCTAGTACTCTGCCTTTGTAAAAATACACAGAAAGCTCCTGAGTCTTATAATCTAAAAATAAACAACCATTTGTTCTCTTTCAACATTGAATTTCTTCATACAGAAAGAATGTTTGATATACTACATTGGCTTTGAGTTACTAATGTTTCTGAAATCCACACAGTGAACTGAAGAAATCATGCCACCACAACAAAAATGTTAAACATTTTACTAGCTGACAAAACTCAGAAAAATTTGGTTTTTATATAGATATATGACTGTCCAGACATTTAAAACTTTCTATAAATCACCTGTGCCTGGACATCTTGCTTTTAAATAATCCGAGAACTAAAGCTAATTTAAAAAAATCTTAATATTTTCAGGCACTCTAGGTAAATGTGCACCAGATTTAAATTCCTGATTTTTTTATTCCTTCAAGAATTTTACTTAACCTATTTAGCATCTATTTAATTTCATTCATCTTCCCAGATTAATCATCAGTCATACATTTCATAGTAGGCATGAATAAACGATAATCATTCAGTTCATTGAGCAGAAATAGTGACCTACTAATTCAAATACTTCAGATAATCCATTGATTTCTCACCAGCCAGACTTCTCTCACATTTGCCAGGTTTTTGCATTCCAACAGCTCATTTTAGCAGGAATCTAACTATGCATTCTAGTCAGACTTAAGGAAAAACAAAAATCAGTAACTGCATCCAGTTTCACTAAGTACAAGTCCTATTGTGCTACACTGGAACTTTTTGGTAGAAACTTTATTAACTTAAAATAAAACTCCAAATAAAACATCAGTTTGTCTGGCATCAGCTGCTCTAAATAAAATCGAGATGTATCTAAGTTTAAAGCCTTGTCCTTTATTCAGTTTTATGTAGAAGTATTTAAGAGTGGTTCAGAAATATCTTATGTATACTTTGAAGGAATTTTAAAAATTCCTTCAGTAAAGCTTTCAAAATTGAATTACTAACACTTCTCATAAACCCCAAGAAATCGCATCTATAGTAAATATCTAACAAGCAATCCAAGTTTTATTATATCTAACTATCAAATGTTAAAAAGTGATTGAAAGGAAAGATGGGGGTGATCTTTTTTTGCCTGGTTTCCTATGGAAAGAAGGCTTATGCAATCCTATATTCCCTGCATATGCATGCAATTCATTTGTTTGTCTTATAACTCCCTCCGTATTTGCTGGTCAAATTCAAGAAAGTGGATATTTCAAAGATACTATGTTGCTCCAAGTTCTGAGAAAATTAGTAAGCAGGGTAAACCAGCAAAAATTGGCAAAAGGAGCTCTGTCCTTACTAGAATTTAGGTGATGTATACAGAACAGAAAACATGAAGTCTATCTGAGACAAAAGTTCTCAATTTTCTTGTTATGACACCATTCTCCATCTACTTGAAATACAAATAATAAACTGGGCGTAAGAGCATTTTAAAGCTTTCAAACTCTTTAATTATTTCTCTTTAAGAACATAATTCCAAAGAACAAAACATCAGTGTTTCAAAACACAAGAGATTTTTCCAAAATGCAATGTTTTTATATCCTCTATTCCTCTCCATATGCACATACTCTGATGCAACACACCTACACTTCCTGCAGAATGAAACAAGGCTGAATTCTCTTCTCAGCTTTGAACTTGGAACTAATACTGAATTTGTAGTGGAATTAAAAGATCAGCTTGCCATGTGAAATGAAGACCTGGTCTATGAAAGATATTGCCCCAAACCCACCACTGTTTAATTCTCTTTTGCAAATACTCTTCAAATCTGTCCACCAGACAATAAAATGGAGAAGTCAGGTGCTAGCCATAGCAATGAAAAACATCTGCCTGCTTTTGCAGACCTGATGTGCACTCATGACAGGGCTGAAATGCAGTCACTACCCGTACCATGAGCAAACATCTCTCCCCTGCATAACAAGGATCAGCAAAATCTTGTTTTGCAAGTGTATGTTCATTCATGGGACAAGGCATTCGGTTTTCAGCTGCTTTCATAACAGATTATGGAGCTTTCTCCAAGCAGAAAGTTCATGTCTTCTTAGAAGATACATTAAATTCCATTTACCTACTGTTACTGAAAAATTAGATGCCATAGTCACTGGGTTACGTCTCACAAGACAGTGTTAAATTTGTGTCTGTGATATCATGGTTACTTCCAAACTGATAAATGTCAGGATCGTGGTAGATGCTAGTGAAATTATATTTCACTGTCATGGCTAAAAAAAAGACCTCACCAGGAGGCAGTAGAAAATCCAAACCACAAAACGCTTCCATCCCATTTCATCTCTGATCATGGAAAATGCTTTATTTTTCAAACTCAGTGAAAATAATTATAATAATTTCATAAATATGAAAGAAAATTACCAATTATTTTAGTAATGAACAAGCACACATTTTGAATGCGTGAAAACAGACACTTGGGCTTAAATCATTATTCAATAGTGTGCCCAAGACAGCTTCCAAAGATTTCCCTATTCATCTACTGCAGCCCATACTATCTTCCTGCATAAGTATGTTACATATATTACAGAATTAAACACAAAGATAGCAATCATTTTGCCTCTATCCAGACACGAGAGCTCTGCCTCTATGCACAGCTACAGGTCTCCAAATCACTGAACAAACATGGAACTGCTGAATTGCTGAGAATGGGAGAAGTGGGTGGATAAAAAAACGGACATAACAGGGTTTTTTTTTCAATATTCTTTATCCCCTTTCTTGTTCACAGCCACATCATATCAGATTTAAACCTTATATTCTATTGTATTATTCTGGTTGTGAAGCCTCTCTGGTTAAGGAGATTTATAAATAACAACAATTTGAGACTTCAGAACAGAAACCCTGGATTTTTAGAGACAGATACCATATAGATAGTATTTTGCTCTTTTGCCATGCTTCATTTTTGGTAAGGTGTCAGCAGCCATTAACCAATAAACTGAACTCAAGATCAATGTTTGAAATAACTTTACAGCTGTGATTAAAAATTGCATTGATTTAATCCATAGGGTTGGTTCCTAGCAGTTCTCAAGGGGGTGACTGCTGAGATTAGGCTAGACTTGAAAAGAATTAATTCGAAATCACCACCTGAACAGCATGATTTTAAAATAAAATCTCTTTCAAAATGCAAAGACCATGCATATATACATATTATCCATGTAAGATCTCTGTTTTCTGACAGCTTAGAACATGTGTAGCTATAGCCTTAACAATTAAAAAATATGAGATATACAAGGCTCACTGCCTCTTTACCTAGAATGCTTTTATAGAATTGGTAACATTAGGTGTCCTAGATCTATAATCAGTGTGGTATTCCTGCTATAAAAAGGTGACAGAAATAATGACAGAAAACTCAGAGAGAAAGTAGGTGAAATTAAGAGAGGAAATAAAGTGAAAGATGGTGGGACCCAGAAAAATCAGAAAGAAAAAGAATCACAGGCACTCTGTTTTTAGTTTAATATACTATGGCTACTCATTCATCAGGTTCCAACACATTATACAGCTGCAGAAAAACAAGTTTTCAAAGAAAGAATCCACTGAAACTTTTCTGAGAATGAGATTTCATCTTTCAAATTTGCATCCATCCAACCTTTTCTAACCTCTGTAACTGGTGGCTTTGTAATCAGAGACATTTTATTTTAGTGACACAAAATATGTGTTAGCATCTACTGTCCCCTGAATTTTCCACTACAAAGCCAATGTTGACAAATCTGGCATAAAAAAACTCTACAGGAAAATATTCCAACATTAAATGAAGTTTCAGGAGACTAAACACAGAACAAGCTTACATGGCACTGCAGCAGGACATTATTATTTTTAATTAAGGAAGAACAATTTTAATTAATTTGTGTGGTGTACTGAAGCAGACAGTAAACATCTATTTAATTAATTTCATTACTATACAAGGCATTTGCACTTTAACATTAATTTTACATTTTTACTCACACTCTTTGCACATAAATATCAAATATTTCAGCTATATTATACCCACCATTTTATCTCCAGAGTGTAACAACTACATAAACATTTTAAAATACAAGTGTGCTGATTTAGGCTCAGGTAGAGTTAATTTTCTTCACAGTGGCTAGTACAGGGCTGTGTTTTGAATTTGTGCTGAACAGAGAGGGTTGACAATACAGAGATTTTTTTTGCTATTGCTGAGCAGGGTTTACACAGAACCAAGGTTTTTTCTGCTTCTCCTACTGCCACACTGGTGAGGAAGTTGGGGGTGCATGGGGGGTTGGGAGGAGACACAGCCAGGACAGGTGACCCAAACTGACCAAAGGGATATTCCAGACCATGTGGCATCGTGCCCAGTAAGTAAAGCTGGGAGAAACAAGAACAGGGGGACGTGTGGAGTGATGGAATTTGCCTTCCCAAGTCACTGTTGCACCTGCTGGGGCCCTGCTCTCCTGGAGATGGCTGAACACCTGCCTGCCCATGGGAAGCAGTGAAATAATTCCTTGCTTTGTTTTGCCTGCATGTGTGACTTTTGCTTTCCCTATTAAACTGTCCTTACCTCAACCCATGAGTTCTCCAGCTTTTACCCTTCCAAGTCTCTCCACTATCCCATTACTGGGGAAGAGAGAGAGTGGCTGCTTTGCTGGCTGGGGTTAAACAATGGCAATATCCTGTCCTTCAACCCAGTAATATCAGACACACTGCCTCTTAAAAAAACCCTCTGGTATGTATATATAGCTTCACTTGAAAAAAAAAGTAGTACTTTTCAACAGTTTTAACAGTTGAAAATTAATGAAACCAAATTCAACAGTCTATTCCTTAGAAGACTGTTTCTAATTAAAAAGAAAATTCTTAGTCAGTGTTATCTCTTGAGAGAATTAGCATCATCACCTCTCATTTCACAGTATCAAAACCTATGCTGCAAAATTTTTTAGAGAGAAGCCAAATATCTACCAAATTTCAAAAAATCTTCAGCATCTAGGCTAAACTTATTAGATAAACTGAATGAGTAAAGTAAGTGGCAGACAACAAATGAAATCCACAAATGAGCTTTTCATTTCTGCTGCAGTGTGTAACTGAAAACAGATCTTCATATTGACTTCAAACTAAAAAGGTGGCAGAAGCTGAGATGCACAGAAACCCTGCTTTTGCTTTTCTGACATTTTTTATACTATATAATTCCATTGTATTATTTCTCACACGCACAAAACCCCCTGGCATCCATGGCATTTCTAGATTTTGAACAAAATGTTTTCTTTTAGTAGACTATTCTGGTGTGATCAGAAAAGATAACATTCAAAGTGAAGAATAACCAACAGTGAAGAACTAAAAGGGCTACTATGTTGAGCAGGTACCAGACTGGGACACCAGTTTTCAAAATCCAAGTATAAAGCTATTTCTGCAAACTACATCCTACTTTTTATAAACTGGTTAAATAAATTGAGAAAAGCCAATCTAGAATCTATTCTTGCAAACAGCTGGATCTGAATGTCAAATATTCAAAATAACAAAAGTTTTTCTAGTGAAATATACCTTTGTGCTTTGCAGGCACAGGTAGAATCAAAATCAAGAAGAAACAAATCATACCATTTATGATGTTGATAAAGCAGAACAGACGACAAATGCAGTTAAAAGAAGAATATGCTTGGTACAGTCATTTCATCACAGGCAAAAATAAAAGAAATGCATAAATGAATTGTAAAAATAAATGGATAAATGGTAAAAATTAAGAATATGCATGAATGAAATGGAAGTCTTTGAAATTAATCTGCTGTCTTACTATTAGTGACAACATGACAACCCACTAATATTCAGCAAACAGATTTTCTAGGTTAGCCCCTTTTAATCACAAAATAGCATTTAACTACCATTAATGAACAAGACTGTAATCTTAGTTTCAGCAGACAATATCTTGAAGTGCTTCATGGTAATCTGGAAATAAACATTGATGCAAAAGAAAAGAGAATTTGTTCAGTGTATTTCAGAAGGATCACTAAAAGTCTCAGCTAGATAGTAATTTTTTTTGGATGACCACTTGCAGAAAGTACCATATGAATAAATACACTAGAAATTCCAAGAAAGCAATATTATCTTGATTAGTGGGCATGGAGTTTCACTTCAGACTCTTAAGTAGCCAGAAGATACTCCTAAAATAAATAATTTCTTCAACTCCATAAGAAGTGCCAACAAATGCACTTTCTATGGGTGAGTGATTTTGAAAACAGTAAATTTTAACTGTTTATGCACAAATCTTGACTTCTACAGATGCCAGACTTTAAGCAATATAAACAGACCGACTGAAATAAGAGATTAATTACAGTGTGAATTCTGATAAAATTATGGACTAAATATCAAGGTGAATAGCAGATATTCTACTGAAAGCAGATCTCCTTTATCTCATTTTACAAAATACGTTATATAAGACTATCAGGGTCCTAAAGACAGCACTAAACAAAGAAGAGAATAAAAATAAACATGTATTTGAAAGTTATATATTTGATTATTTTTAATTTTAGAAGTTTTAATTTCTCTAAACCTGAGAGTTGGTCCACAGTACTTGCACAGCTGATGCTGTTCAGTTGTGGCGGCATGTTAGTGAGGGAGGTTGCAAAGGCAGAACGGATAGTTTTAATTAAGTGATATACCTGTTACTGTTTTTGTTTTGACAGGACTGCTGGCATACTCAGAGGCTTGATTTGACTGCTGCCTTGCCAAAGGTGCACTTCCAACTGATGCTTCATCCTCTTTCTTTCGAGTTACTGACACCCCAAGTGGAACAGCTCCTACAGACTGCTAGAAAAAGAAGTACCTTGTGAACCACTAAAACCCAAAACAGATTAACACAGAATGATGGCATTGTCATGAGAAACATGTTTTAAACTACATATTTGGAAATGTATAGAAGATAACCTCTGAAGAAGAAAAACACTGACTGGAGCACAAATATGTTGAAAACAAATTAAAAGGAAATGCTACATTCGGATTTGCAGTTGTAACTTTTTACTTCAGTCCTGTTAGTCTGAGGAAAAGCTCTAAGAAAACAAAAAAGTGAAATAAAACTAACTTAGAGCACCTTGGTTGTTAGCAAACCAGAATCCATAGGAATAAACTTGGCTGATGACCAAAGTAAAATAATTATCTAAATATTTAATGGAAACTGGAAAATTGTAGCCAGATATGAAGATCCAAATACACTTATTAGCCTTCATTAACTTTGAAATATAGGATGTATTGATATTTCTACATTATTGTGCTTCTTCCTAACATTTTAAACATAAGATTTAACTGACTGCCACTGATTTTGAACTGTTGTGACTTTCAAGCATATCGGTAAATGAGAAACTGCTCAAAATGTGAAAATGCTGACATATACAAAAATACAAAACTGTAGGCATTAAAACCAAGTTTGAAGGAGAGTGTCCTTATTCTAAGATTAGAAAAGAGTGATGTGTATTAATACACATGGATTCTGGACAAATGAATAATCTATTGGCTTTGTTGTTACTTTTTTGTAATGCATGCAAGAAAAGACAAAATTATTAAGAACAATTTGATCCTTGGTGTCACTATACAGTTGGCTCTTAACATTTTGCTGTAACATCAGCTGCTATCTAAATTGCAGATGCATCCCAGTTGACAAAAGCAGAATATTTCTACCACCAATTTTGCAGACTGTTATCATTTAAAGATGACAAAGTTTGTTTCTAAAGATCAGACATTAGGATTACACGTATCTTAATTTTTGTGTAATTTAATTTTGTTCGTATTGGAGTGAAAATGTAATCCATATAAGTACGTAATGAGAAACCTCACACATTGCATTAGGAATCTCTGTGGGAAACAAATTCGTGTGAGGCGGGCAATGCGCTTGTAAATTTCTCCAATAGAAAACAGATCACTGAATCAAGCAGTGTGCAATATGTGCACACATACAAAACCCCAAAACAAACAGAAAAATCATTTAATTGAAGGAGAATGGCTTCCAAACGCCTTCACCATTTTCCACTATAAAAGTAAATTAAAATAAGACAATCAACTATTTAGTCCTACTCCAGTGAAAACAATCAACTTGTATATACAGTGGTATGCAAAGTTAATAGAAGAATCCTAATTTCAATGACAAAAAGAATTCTCATCTTTCCTCCTCCCTCTGAATGAACAGTCATTAGCTTTGTCTCCAAAAGCACTGTAAAGTTTTTCTGGAATACAGTAACATGCCACCTTGGCTTACCCTCTAGTTATAACAACAACGAAAATCCTCATCAGCTTTGTAAAGATAACCTTTACACCACAGAAATACTTCCCACTTGCATACAGGGAGAGCATCTGAAGTTTTGTAAACTTTCATCAGACATTTTACATCACTTATTTTCAAAATCTTGCAATTTGTCTGATACAACTTTCATAAGGTAGAGCCATCTGCAGCTTTCTCATGACAGTAACTATTGAGCCATGATCTGCCTATTCTGGAGGTAACATTGCAAGAACATTGACTTGCGAAAGTGGAGCAAGAATTTCTGAAGCATGAATGAAGAAAATACAGGACAGTACAAAAGAAAATAGGATGGAAATACTGCCTGAAGAAGCTGTATCTGTTTCTGAACCACTGAAGCAATGGATCAGCAAAATGTAATAAGTTACACTACTAGTCAAAGAGTGAAAAACATCAAGGCCATCACAGCCAGATAAAGCTGGAAAAAATTATGACCAAATATTGAGTGCTGATCTGGACAATGAAACAGCTTTTTTATCTTTGCTCACTGAAATCAAGCCTGATGTTGCTGCTGATGACGCCCAGTACAATCTTGTCAGGTTTTTGGCAAAAGATTTCTGGTTAAAAGAATCCAGAAGATGAAAGATCAGTGCTGAACTAGATGGAAAAGGATCATCAAGATTTGGGGTTTAGCCACAAACTGATGAGGAAATTGTGGCTTGGGAAATAGCAGATGACAAGAGCCCCACAGCTGTAGGAGAAGATGAATCTGATGGGAAAGGAGACATTGCAGGCTAGTGTTATCATAAGCATTTCATCACAAGAATCCAAGAAGCCAGCTACAAAGTAGGATGTAGTAAACCTTAAATACACCTACTTGGGATTAAGCTTTGTGGTTACTAATTGGTAGCGTTATAGAAGATAAAGAACACATAACAAAGTTCTGGAACTACAGCAGCATCTATCTGTTTTGTTGACACAGTCAAAATCAGATTCTGTTCTAGAATGCTGACAGTTTTATCAATGCAATAATGTTCTGTGGCAATTATATACAGACTACTAAAATACTAACAATTCACAGAATTCAAAATAAGAAAGGTTATTAGTTTTCAAATGTAATTATTACAATTAGGTTTTTAAGCAGTGGCTGAAAAACTACAGAAAAGCAATCCTTTTATAAATGTAATTTTTACTGGCACAAAGAATCTGACGCATTTCATACCATATTAAGTATGTGTACACAAAACACACACACATATGCCATTTAAGCATGCAAATAGATCAACAGATAGAAATTTTAATTTATTTTTTTTTACTTCATACTATGTGGTCATGATGGCCTTGGAAATGATAAAGATCTAACATCAGAGAAAGGCTCGGAAAAATAATAGCAAAAAAACAGCTTGCCAAAAATAAAACAGGCCAAGTATTTCCTGATTTATGTGGAGACATGCCAACTAACTAAAAATAAAATATCTATAAAGAGGACTAATTAGGCTTAGGTGAATTAATATTTTATTTTCCTTGGGATTTTTTGTAATTAAATATTTTATTTCTGAATTATAATTTCCTACAAATGTGAGGTTGAAGAGATGGTAGGCAGATCAGGGAGCACGAGAAATGAGTTTTACAGATAACCTGAACAACTGAGCAGACACATAACTTTCATTCAAGGGATGCCTATAGAGTCACCTCCCTGATAACAAGCCAAAGGCAAAAGAATGTTCTGAGATAGAAACCTAAATATCATCTCTGGCTTGCGAAATGTCAAATTCAAAAGCGTGAGCCCAGACAGGAGCTGCTGTCCTTGAGATGGCACCAAACCCTGTTAACCCACAGGGTGGATGCTGCAGGCACACAGGCTGATGTTCACATGTGCAGCACCTTGCAACCAGCAAGCAGGCAGAAAAATCAACAAAGCCTTTGGAGTGGGGACAGATGGCAGCTCTGCTCAAGACATAGTTGTTTATTGAACATCTAATATCACTGTCATGCAATCACTGTCTAGCTCAGAGAAGAATATTTACATTTGCCTACAGGACTGTCCAAACTGTAGCAAAATGAGCTGTGACAGCAAGGAGGATCCACCCTGTCTACCTCGCACCAAGTTCTAATGACATGAAAATGCAATCGCTGCTTGACTTCCGAGCTACATTTAATTGTCCTGATTTCTAAGATTACTAGCACACCTAAATTGTTTCAGAGACTTCAAACAAAGCAAAGGCCTAGTTCCCAATTAAAATTAAATGAATGAATAAAATTGCACTAATTAAAATTAACTGCTAAATAAAAAGACTTGCTTAACCCCTGGGGTCCACAAAACCACTTTCTTTCCTGGCAGGTGAACTTGCCAATTCAGATGAAATTCTATGACTGCTTCAGGTAGGCACTTCAGGTATTGGAAAAGTGTTCTGCTGAGATAAAAGACTGAGAACTGATCAGCTGTAATGTTTCCAAACTTATGTGAAGGACTGATGTCAGCCAAAAAACCCCTCATTTTCACCAACTGATGAAAGCATTCTATCAGCAGTTCCAAGGGGCCTCTGAAAGCAGAATATGTAAGATGTGAGTTCCACGTAGCTTTAGTTTGTTAAGCAAGAAGCAACTTCATTTCTGTATCCGTCAGAAACTTAAATGCCTTCCATGGGGTAAGAGGTGACAGAACCCAATAGGGATAAACACAGTGCTTCTGACCTGCAAGCAATATCAGAAATCAGAATCTACTATAATTTGAGAAGTTTCTGCATGCCAAGAAGATAATGTTTACTACAGAAACATGCTTGTTTTATCAAAGCATTTCTGGCTGTTTTTTCAAGGTAGAAGAGAAAAATGAGGCAACACAGCTCTGCCCTCAGCAGCCAACTTTGCTGCAATATGGAATAATCCTAAGTCTGAGTACTGAAACCTCCTCTTACATTCTGTCATTCATTCATTGCCACTCATTATCAGAAGCATTTGGCTCTTAAAGCATCAAGGATGTGCAATATTCCAAAAAGTCACTCTAAGAGAGAACAATTTAAAGGATCTACTTGTTCTACAAGAGTCTACTGATCAAGTCATAACAATAAAATCATTTCAACTCAGTCAAAAATTCCAGGGAGATCTCTGATGCAAATTTCAGAATTAAGTACCACCCAAAGTACAGCATCAAGACTGGTATTATCCTCAGTTCATGATGAAGTTTCCATAAAGCAGTCAAAGGATTCTATAACACAGTAAAATTCCTAAGATAATGGTAAAGAGAAAATGAGTAGAGAAAAAGCAGAGGTGAAGAAAAAAAAAAAATATTAAATTGAATAGTTAATGACTGATTTTTTTTAATCTACCTACACAGCTGAGGAAAAATTCTTGGGTTTGAATTGGGACACACAGTCTTCCATGGTGCAGACGTTCATGAAAAGAAGGAGAAATCTGGATTCTGAAATCAGGTAAATGTATTACATTCCAGTGTTCCAAAGCATGATGAATCTGGAAGAAGTGTAATGTCTTTCTCTTGGTTGTTTCTATACATGACTACAAATGTTCACACCAGCTGCTTGGGATTAGATCTACTCTGAGCTGAAATGCTCCTTAAATTAGGTAGTAACACATGCACCTGTATGGAGCAGCCAAAAAAATGGACAGAAATATGACCAATACAGATCTGTATTACTCATCTATGTACACATATTTTTGATAATTCATTCTTTCCCTAAAATTACTCATTTTAGCTCACAGAAGTCAATAATGTAAGAAAAGTATCGACAAGTTACAAAGGTTTTACATTAATGTGCATTTGAGAAAGATGACATGCACTCATTTATAAATTTATTGCAAAAAGTATCATACATACTGACTGTCCCATATAAAAGTACAGCTAAGGATTCTTATCAAGAAAAAAAAGCTCTTCAAATTTTTATCTTGCAAAGCTAAGTATGGGCTTTTAAAAGAGAGCAAACATACGAAAACCAGCATTGTTTTACAAAAATAAAACAAGCCACATCTGAAAAAGTCTTTAAAAATAATCATAATAAAAACATTAAAGAATACCTAAAAATTACTAGAAACAAGGCCTTGCTGCCACAAGACTAACCTGAAGAAATCTTCCAAAACTGTTGAAATAAAATACTAAATTACTAGAAACAAGGCCTCTAAACTTGGCTTTGTTTTGCTTGTCATTTGGGAGTCACTGTTACCAAGCTCTAAACAGCATGAGTACAAGAAGTCACAGCAGTATCTTTGCTAAATTCTGGTCAAATTAACCTTTGATAAGGCATTTATAAAGAATTTACCTTCTCAAAAGGGTGTTCAGACTAAAGAAGCACAAGGGGTTGAGGCAGATCAGCAATTGGTGCACAAGCTACTCCCATATTGAGTGTCACTACAGCTCATTTTACAAATGTACATTTTACAAAAGTACCCACTTACAGCTCATTTTACAAAAACAATCCCTACAGACTAAAGTATTGTTAAAAATGAATACCAACATAATGGCCTTGGTTATCACACCAGCTCTACAATTATTAGCCACTGGGCAGCAAGATGCAAGAGAGCTTTGTCTAGCAACAGTCCAACAGTAATGAATGAAGAGGGGTGCTCCTCACTGGGCTGCAGGTACCCCCACAGCCCAGCACAGCAGTCAGTCATTGTTCTGTTCCAGCTGAATAAAATGTCAGTGAGGCCAAAGACACACCAAAGTGTTATGAGTTTTGTAAAAATGCAGCTTATTATGTTCTGTATTTCTAACTTGTCATGCTTTCAGTTAAAACCGGTTACAACAGACATGGTGAATATTTCAGCGGATATGAAATACATGTATTACCAAATTGGCATTATAAACCTAAACCTAAAATCCCAGAAAAATAGTTAAAAGGCAAACAAAAATGAAGAAGTTCATATGGAATGGTGTCCCATCCCTGTGGGGAGCCAGACAATCCCAGTCCCATCCTGTATGTAAGGAGAAGTTTACATGACTATAGTTGTACTGAAATAAAATAATACTTTCATTTAACTTATTTTAGCAAATACTAACATTATGAGTTTAATGTGTACACAGGACCAAATGTTCTGAAAGGTTTTCTAACTGTTTTCAGACAGAAGTCACAGCTTTGGCTTATTCAAAATGACAGAGCAAAAGCATTGTATTAAAATACAAGTAAAATTGTACTTAAAATACATTATTATTTAAGATCTCTGAATCATACAAAGAACTTCTAAAGGAAGTATTTTATTTATTTTTCTGTTGCATTTGTCTAAGACTGACAGTTAGAATAGAGGCAGATGAGAGCTTCACCAATCAATAACATTTTGACCATTACTCTCACTGGAAAGCATTGTATCTTATGGCTGTTAAATGTCCAAAAATTTGGAAGGTTTTATAAAGCATTTTTGTTTGGTTATACTAGTTAGAAGATGGTAACAAGCTGAATTTTTCCAAAAAATAAGGCATAAGGCCTAACTTTGACTAAAATCCTTATTCTAGGATAATTACAGCATTACACAAAGAAAAAGGTCTGTGGTTAAGCATAATTTATTACAGGTATAGTTTTCTTTTCAAATAAAGTTTCTTCATGACTGCTGTAGACACTTTAATTTCTATTATTACATGCAGCCCATTACCACAGTCATGTTAATGATGAAAATGGTATGACGAGGTGAAGAAAAAAAAAAAATTGATAGTTAAATTTTGAAATTCACATTTAAAATAATTTCAAATTGCTAAGACATTTTAAATGCTAATAAGATTAGAATTGTGATACAATAATTTTAATCTGAAATATATGATGAAAAAATTTAGAAGGCTGTATGAGGTAATGACATGAGTTACAAAATAAATACTTAAACAAAATTTGTCTAAAAATTTTACCACTGATGATCAAAACCAGGGACAAATGAGTTTCCTAATGTAGTCACTTAACCCATGTAGTCACCCAGTATCAAAAGAGAAAGCATTGACTAACAGCTGTTGATATACACTGATGTTAAAGGCAGAGTTTTATACAAACATTTGAAATAAGCAGGATAAGCAGGATTGATTACATCTTGGAAGGCTACGTAACAGTAAAAAGTAGATAAATGGTTTGTTTTGCAAAAGACATACACCAGGAAATGTGCTGCTCCAGTTATGATGCAGGAATGAAGAATAACTCAATACATTTAAAAATAGACCAAATTCATTAAAACAATAATAAAGCTTCACTGTCACAGTGAAGTTTTTCAGATGCTGGTGCAGAATGAGCTTAATGAGACTCAAATTACTGTTTGGCAATTACTACCTAACAAGGTAACTCGGACACAAGAAACAAATGTTTACAAGTCATGTTTATCCTCCCACTTCACAGGCCCAGAATGAAACTGCTCTGATGTGTACAGTGTTCTATAGTCATGAGACAAATATTGAAAGATTTTTACATTTGTCACTTAATAACTGACCACTTACAAGTGAGACACAACATCACTGGTGACACAAGCCACCAGTTTGATCAGTTATAGCACATTTAAGTTCTAGGAAATTCTGCCAAACAACAGTTACAAGTTTAGTATAAGGCAAAACCTTGGTGTTCTTTTCAGGTCAGGACTACATGGCAAGAAAATGAGAATATCAGAATAAGAATATGTCAAGAAAACCATTGCACCACACAGACTCACAGCCCTAGCTTCTTCTATCTTTTTCAAGAACATCATATGCAAATACGTATTTCCACATGATATACAGAATCTGCTACAGTGTTCACTTCTGTCAAGTTATGAACTGTATGGTTCATCTCCTATTAAAATGGGGTTTAATAAGACTGCTGACTTTAGTTATGCAATTATTTGATAAACCATTCAAAATTTTAAAATATGATGTACTGTTCAAACTCAAGGCTTATAAGGTCTCAGTAGTTAAAATTAGTTGCAAAATAATGATCCTTCAAGGTGATCACAAACCCACCTTCTTTGTTCTTTTAATTAAAAATGAAAAAGTTGTGAAATTAAAATTTTAATGCCAACCTAACATTTTAAATAATTCAAAATAAGATCAACAGCACGTGCAACAAACTACAAGCAAGTGGTAACAAACTACAAACACTTGGAAAAATGCACTATTGGCATATATAGAAGTGAAAGCTTCCCCTCTCCCCATCCCTTTCCCTCCAAAAATACATACCTGCTGAACATGTCTGCTAACTCGTTTCTGAGGTTGGTAGATAAGCCACGTATACAGGACTGGATCAACATTAATTGCTAATCCTTGTACACTGGACAAGAGAACAGCACCTGCACACCATGGAAAAGAGAAAAAAATGTAAACTACCTGCTCAAGAATCTCCTTATATGTATTCAGTTTTCTTGCACACAAATCATCTTTAATGCAGACTTTTGTTTGGTTTGGACTACATATGTAATAAATAATAACACTTAAAGTATAAACTTCAATAACATAGTCAAAGTGAGAAACTTTCCAGCACTACCCGTGTTAGGGACATGCGTGCATAAAAAAATGCAGCAACTTGCATTTTGCTTTTGCTTATTACAACGTTTTGACAAGAAAAATGCTTGTTTTCACAGAATTGCTTGTGTAACTGAATACACACAACACCCTCCCTCAAATTCTCAGCCAATATTAACACTGCAAAAAATTAGTCAATAAGACCCTGGACAGAAAGGGAAGAATATAATGCATGACTCCCTGCAACCTCAATTATAAAAACCCCATGATCTAAGACAGAGAGTTCTCTTAATAAAGACAGGACTACTTTACACTAGCTCTGCCCAAAGCTCAGGACAAATATTTTTCATGTAAATATGGCAATGAATATTCTTTAGAGGATGAGTTAGGCAAAATAGGACAAATTTTTTAACTGACAACACTGGCAGCCTCCGTACTGTGAGCTCTTCGGATTTACCTAAGCTCTACAGTATATCTTACTTTGTTTAAATCTCACTTTCTAGGATCTAGGATTACAAGACAAGGCTACTTTATTTCTTAAAAGTAAACTTCGAGTTCTCTTATGTTTGAGAAGAAAACCTAACATGGAAAATGTTAAACCTCAAAACAGGAGAAAAGCTATGTCAGTATCCAGAAATGTTATCATATACATCAAACTATGCCAATTAAAACCCCCTTTATGAAGCACTATCTCCATTAATCCTGCATTAAAAATCCGATTATACAATGGTGAGGCTTTTTTCCTAATACAACAGATAATGCATTTATTGCAGCAGAACATAATTACAAAAATGTACAATTCAGAAGCAAATGGGTTAATGGAATACAAAGGTATCAACTCTACTGAAAAAGTGTAGCAAGTACTAGTAGGCAGTTATCTTTTCACATAAGCTTTCCAATTTTTCCACAAATTAATATATGAAATAATGAAATAAGTAACATAATAAATTTAAAACAGAAATCCTGGTTACTGGAAGATCCCAGCACCAAATTCCACAGAATTACAGTAGTTCTATAATACCAAGAATCATAGTTCCTAAAGCAATATATACTACATTTACTCTGTGGTATACAATGTAATTATGCAGCAATCTGAATTTAATAATAAATTCAAATACATTCAGAAAGCTTGACACACAATTCAATGTACTTTCCAAAAAACAGTAAAAACATGTGCCTCAAAAGACACATCAGCAAAACCATAAATGGAAAATTAATTAAAAAAATATAAGTTATGAGTTTATTGTACATAACAAAATTTTTAAACCATCTGAATTCCAAATGCCAGAAGACCCACCAACCTGGGGTGACACAAGCAAAGCCTGATGAGCACAATGGGAAAATGGCAGTCAAGAAATACACAAAGATAAATCATCTGCCTAGCATGGGCTTGGAGTTGGAACACACACTGTGAGGAACTCCTATACACAGACTAGTCCATGTGAGTTGAAGGTTTTAAATGTCAGTAATAAACCTTAGAAATAAATCTGCAGTTACAGGAAAAGCCAATGTCAAGCATAAAGTGGTAACATGCAAGTAAGAGCAGTGAATGTGCCTTATGGCAGGATATGCAGTAAACTAGAAAAAGGAAGCAAAAGGTAACAGAGGATTGATAAAATATATGCAACCATCATTATCTTTTATCAGATACTTATATATCAACGTAAAAGAATCCTGTACCTTTAAGAGACACTGTCTGTTGTCAGCAATGCTTAATGAAAGATTTAATATACATGTGATATGAAAAGTGGGAGACAGACCTCCCAATGAGTGCAGCATAAAGGCAGCCTACAGGCAAAGTCAATAGAAAATCTCACATTTCTAGCAAACTCCTGAAAAGAAAAATACAGTGTTACTGTAGCATATCGTTCTAGTAAGTTAGCATAGTTTCTTGATCACCGAAAAAAAATATCTACAACTAAGAAGTTCAATACAAATAAGACAAGCTTTGAACTGAAACTCTCTTTTCCCTTCAATTAAGCCAACACTAGCACAATCCCATAAAATTCTACAGTAAAGCAGCATAAACAGCACACATTTTTCCAGCTGTCTTTTGATAGCTTGTGCCTGGGATATTAAAAAAAAAAAACAGAAAACAAGCAAACTGATAGAAGTATTCAGATAAGCAGTTACATTATTTGCCTTTCTATTTGACTGTCAGGTAACTTTGGCTTCCTACTAAGCCACTTCTGTCTCACTAAATTACTGAAATTTACTGCTGTGTTTGCTCTCGGCCACTATATTTAAGGGCAGTTTAATCACCTATGTGAACTTGTTTTCTGCGTAACAGCTTTCTTCAAAATCAGTATCTAGTAAAAAAAGTTTCTCAGATTTGCCTCCTGTTTTCACATCAAGAAATAAGAATCCTCCCCAGTTTTTAAGGAAGTCCTCACTGATTCGAGGATCAATTTTGAAGCTCGCAGCAGACTCTTCACATGCCTAAAAAAAAAAATTAATAGCTATTCTGTCTCCATCAAAATGCAATGTTTGAGTTTCCTGGATTTCATTAAGATTGTGGAGAACTTTCTTTTTTTCCCCTCCCCTTTTCCCCTTTTAATTAAATTTACATTTCAGAAAAAAAGCAGACCTTAGTTCCATAGCATACTAGGGTTTCCTTTCCAGATCTCAGTTCTGGCCACAGTTATCTATTACATCTATCTAGTAACAGATCCGAAAAATAAGTATTGGACCCAACACCGTGTAATCTTTAATGTTTGAGAATTTCCTGAGTCATGGTGTCATTTGCCAGGCTCAGCTTGGGCAAATAATTTCCTTCCTTCACAAATTCCCACTCTCTCCTGAAGCAACAGAAGACGGGGAGGCTGCAGTCAGGCAGAGGAGGACGGCGAACGCAAGGCAGTAGAGCACAGCGATGCCTGGCACTCTCATCCTGCGGATGAGCTTCTCGACAAGTCTCCTTGGATGATGACAGCTGCAAAAACAGCACTTTTCTTCCCAAGGGACAGGGGCCTGCAGAAGATAATTGGGGCCTCCTGCTTGGGTTGGCCCCGCTGCCACCTCCTCCCACCTGGAGTGCTGAGCACAGGCTGCTGGAGAAGCAGGGACGAGAGGGGTCACAAGCCTGGGGCTCCCTCCATAGAAACTCAGGGGAAAAAAGGGATTGTGGTACACTTCTGGGGAGCTGGAAGAGGACACTCACCCTGGGGACACAGCTGCAAAGAACAGAGGCCAGAGGGAAAGGCAGGATGGGTGAAATACAGCAGAGTCCAGCAGCAGAGTTGTGGAGCTGAGGAATGTTCAGTCATAATGAAAGAACAGGAAAGGGCCTCAAATATCAAAGACACACAAGAAAAGGATGAAGGAAGCAGGATACTGAAAAAGGAATGTGGAAGCAAATAAGCACTTTGAGAAAGAGAAGGGAGGTGGCAACCCTTCGCAAAAATATTTTTGGGAGATGCACAAACCTTGTGGATGAGTAAACTGCATTACTGTTTCTCCTAACAATCTGGAGGAAAAAAATTACTAGGAAGAACAGAAAATAAATAATCTTGCGATTTATGCACCTGAAAATGAATTTTTGCAACAGTAAAGGACCAGTCCAGCAGAATTGTTTTCCAAATTCTGCTATGTGTGTATGCAGTATCCAAAGACACCTTGTCGC
Source organism: Phainopepla nitens (assembly GCA_013400175.1). Classification (NCBI taxonomy): domain Eukaryota; kingdom Metazoa; phylum Chordata; class Aves; order Passeriformes; family Bombycillidae; genus Phainopepla; species Phainopepla nitens. The sequence goes on along the minus strand of VXBQ01014375.1, from coordinate 23,226 downwards.
GGCGCATATTTATTTCTATTTCCATTGTTTGCAATATTATGGTTTGTCCCCGTGTGTTTCTCCTGGTTCCTACCTCGATTGTATCGTCCCCCAAGAGCCTGTCCTTCAGTGTATCCCCTCCCCTTGTTCCAACCCTTTTCCCCCGTCCATCACCTAAACCCTGCCCCTCTTTCCAGACCCTTCCCTGTCAATCCCCACATGGGCCAATCCCTAAAGTGTCCACCCCCTTGGAAATCCCCTACTCCTCGATGCCCCATTGGCCCATGTGACCCCTTGTCTCCTCCCCTTATCCCTATTGGTCCCTATCCCATTATGTCACCCCTCCGCTCCTCCCTCACTCCACCCCTCGGGAATCCCTATTGGTTCATTCACTGTTCCCGCCCATCGATTTCTGTCAGTATAAAACCCCGTGCACAGGCGTGCTCGCGGCTCTTGTGTCCTGCCCCTTCTTTGTGAATAAAGTCTGTCAGAACCCCAGGATACAAGGGCCTCGTCTCTACTCTTTGTCCCTCCCCTGACGGCGAGCCTCTCTGTAGGGCATTGGCTCTAAGGTTCTGCCATCGGCCCGACACCTGCCGTGGCAGTTCCCCACACTCGGTGCGGTCCAGCCGGAGTGTGTGTGGGTGATCATCCTAGAGCTGGACGGGCTCTGGAGGGCTGCGTCAACACCTTAATGTTATTTTCACTAAAAAAACCTGAAAAACCTCTACAGTAAACTGACATTTGAGTTGATGTACATTTTCTCTAAGGGAGGAATCACAAATATGAACAAACGGAATTACTTACAATTAAATCTAATTCTGACAAGCTTTGTATATTTTTGGTAACAAACTTTAAAAATACTATACTGTCTTGCTATATAAACTGCACCATGAATTATTTTGGTGTTGAGCACTCATGATTCCTAGATGTCTCAGACACATGAATGATACAGAGACGCTTACAAGTTGAATTAGCATCATTAATTTAGTATCCAATTATTTAAAATGATACCTGAGAGAAGAAATGTATTTTTTTTACTTTTTTTTCTTACTGTTTTGAAATGCATTTTCGCTAAGGTATACTATAAAAATGCAGATTTGCATATTACATCCAAGTGAAGAGTTCTATATTATAAAAGTGTTTAAAAGTATATTTCTGCTAGCTGATTCAAAGTAGATGCATTGTAAATCCCTAAGTGTGGAAATACCCAAGTCTGTTTAATTTCGGCCTGGGAGTCAACTAAGGGAAAAAGATTCCTCTTTACTATGCTGCTTACTGCCAGTATGGCTCGCTTACCCACATTCCAACCAGGCTTTACCAATTAGTTATCCTGTGGCACCGCAGCCATTTTCAGTAACCTCCCAAAACGAAGAATGAGAGCTGAAGAATTAGAAATTCCAGTTGCACCATATAAAAATTAATCATACCATTTGGTCTACTTTGTAATGTCAAGGACAAAGCAAATACCACTGTCTTACAAAATAATCACATAATCTAAGAGACACTGTCCTGCATTTCATCCTGAACTGCTGAATCAGACAAAGGAAACGTACTTCAAGCCACATCAAAGTTTACGTGACTGTGAAAAATTATTTTTACGTTATAGCTGCTACAGTAAGTTAATAAATTTTGGCTCTCTACTGAAGTATATGTCTGAATGTCTCTCTATTCAAGGTTGACTTGAATGCCCACAGATGCAAACATTATCCCAATTTTATCTCAGAAAAAAACTCTGAGTCTACTGTTTTACATTCACCAAGTGCTTAAAAGAACTCTGAGATCAATTAGTTTAGCTGCTTAAACCAGTATCATAATATTTCACTAAAACAGAAGTAGTGAGGTAACACTTTCCCATTAACTAAGGCACTTTGGTCTGTAATATCAAATACAGTTCCCTCATACAAGTTGTTCTTTGCCCATGAATATATACCCCACAAGATTTTAACACCTTTTTTTTTAAAATAGAAAAAGCTTTTGATACTCAGAAACATCCACTAAGAACATACGTCTACTGCTATCACGACCTTCTAATTCCTATTGAGGTTTATAGCAGAAGACCATTAAAAAAAATAAGGGGGGGGTCAACACTAGTATTTTTATTTAAAGAACAGAGAAAGTGAGGCAGAGAACTGCAGTTATTAAATCACACAGCAAGGCCCACAGATAGAATTCAGATATTAAAGTTATATGCCATAGCTAAGTGACGTATATATTAGCCTACTGTACCTAATAGGAAAAATTTATTGTATGAGTCCATCCTGTGTTAATCATAACTAAATCAGACAGACCTAACTTCAACTGAATGTTCTGATAAGTGATCATAATTTTTTTAAAGGAAAAAATATCCTGTCTTTATCAATATACGTACCCAAATGCTCACAAATGCTGAATTACACAATTATAACATAGAATATACTCAAAATATGTAACAAAATGAGGCAAAACAAAACTGCTGGATACACTGTTTAACATGAAGTGCTGTATGTAAGGCATCATCTTTCAATGCACAAGAAGTCACATTTCTGCAATTCAATCTGCAGCAAGCTGTATCAAATCAAGGTATGGACAACAACCTTCAGTTACTTCACATCACCTCTGATGTTAAGAATGGAACTTAAGTCCATTTAGCATTTTAACTTTCTTACTGAGGAAAAACTTTGTGATATGCTGAGTTGGAAGTTTTCACAAAAATGCTAGACTATTCACATTTAACTTGTGTGCTGCATGTTTTTGAAACAAAAAAGTTATCTTGAAAGGCTGCTTTTCTTCCAAAGTCATTTGATCAAAACTTTAATTGCTTTTAGAGAATATGGTGATGTGGGTTCAGGGAAACAGTTAAATAGGCAGTAAAGACCAAGAAAAAAAGATAATGTGTAAGTAGTTGTATTATACAGAAATGTCAGCTTTATTTAAATGAGTACTGAATCATCTCTATGAAAAGGTAATGACGTTATTCTTATGCTGAGCTGCATGGCACCTCTTCCTTAATTCTATGTTTTTATTGCAAGAATATCTCACTCAAGCATCATTTCCTACTGTTCACTTTTAGGCTGTTTGTATATTTAACCATCATACTTACTATTGTGTAAATAAAAGGAAAATGAAGAGCTCTAAATTCAACTGACAGAAAGGACTAAACAGACAGAAACGAAGGATATACTACAAGGCCTTCAAAATCATATTGCAAGCAAGTAAAGAAAATTTGAAGGCTTTCAAAAACATGAAGTGTTTAGAACACTTTGTTTTATTCACAAAAGAATACAGGGAAATAGAACATTTGAGTCACCCAGAGAGCTGTGTTTCCAGACAGACACTGAAGGGTGGCCCAAATTGACTCAAAGCAGAGGCTGTTGCTGGACACATTGGTACAAAAGCAGGTATTCAGAAACTCAGTAACACAAACTAGCAGTTTACAAAGGTTTCTACCAAAATCTGGTTCCTCTGTCTTTTCCTCCTCAAGTCCCACTAGAAAACTATCTAATAGTCACTATTATAGATCTGATCATCAGTCAGACTCTCAGTCCTTAAATTTGATTATGCATGACCACGTTTTCAAAATGCTGACAATGGCATGAGAATTTTAGCTTGTTTGTCTCTCTGAAAAATGAATTCAGATACATGTTGCAATGTCAAGGCTGTTCCTTTCCATTTTCTGTATAGAACCAGTACCACTTACAGTTACTCTTATGGATCAAGAGGAGACTATGTTTCATTAAAGTAAGAAGTATTTAGAGCTCTAAAGGAACTATGAGTCAATTTCCTAATTTTTTCTTTGCTCTACCTGAGACCTCTGGAGTCCCATTTTAAAGGCTGTTGTGGCTATTTTTCATGTTACAAAGATTTTTAGTGTCACTTGTAAAATACAGTAATCCTGGGAATTAGTGATTACTAAAATAGGGAGTAGAACTGTTGAAAACAGATGTTGTCAAGAAGATTAGAAACAAAATCTTTACATGGATTTTTTTTTTATTTATCAAGAATTTTGCTAATTCCTTTATTTAATGGACTGAAACTAGAAATCAGAGGAGTCGGGCAACAAAATCCTTTCTTCCATTTAATCTATACTTTTGGATGATATTCTATTCTGCAAAAGAAGTGGTGGAAAATTTAGTGTTAAAATAAGAAATACTGTGGCTCAAACCTGGTGTTCTCCTAGAGAATCAACAAGTATGAAGCAGAATTAGTTATGCAGTCTACTGGAATTTCCTACACAAATTCCACGAGTTGTTTAATCACAGTTTTTAAAAGAAACTAGGATACCTAGAAGGGATAAGAGAGAAAATTAGATCAATAAATCACAGAATATGCTGAACTGGAAGAGACTCACAAGGATCCTCAAATCCAGCTCCTGACTTGGCACAGGACACCCCCAGAATCACATCATGTGCAGGAGAATGTTGTCCAGACACTTTACTGAGCTCTGTCAGGCTGCTGCTGTGACCATTTCCCTGGGAAGCCTGTTCTATGCCCAACCACCCTCTGGGTGAAGAACATTTTCCTGATATCCAACCTAAAACTCCCCTGCCTCAGCTTCATGCCATTTCCTCAAGTCCTGTCACTGGTCTGGGTCTGAGACAGAGTAAATTATTTAGGAAAAAGAAACCGTCATAGGCAAGCATGGTACTTTTCACTATGGAAGAAGGCAGAGCTCTGCAGGGACCTGAGCTGCCCAAGCCATTACAGGACATCAGTGTGGTGACCAGCTCTGCTGAGTTACCCAGAGTAACCATGAGCAGTGCTGACCCAGGAACTCCCAAATAACACACCTGATTCAATACAGATAAACACACTTCTCCTACTGGTATTGCTGCCTCATATTTTAACTTCACATGTAAATGATAACTGAGCTTACTACTTTGCCTAGGAAAACACTTCTGTGTAATCTAGAAAAGTGTTAGATCAACATTCAATAGGAAGGAAGGAACAAGCAATAAACCAGAAAATAGCAGCTATGCCACTGCATAAATGCATTGTGTACACAGATACTCGGAACACTGCATCCAACTCCCATCAGCCAGTTCTAAGCACTCAAACCTGGAAATGTCTGTTTCACAGTACCATTTATTCAGTATTTATCCTCCTTGATTCACTCTATGCTCCATGCCAAATGCATAATACATTCTCCAAATCCCAGAGTAGAAAGCACAGAAATAAAAAAGAATACACACGTACTGGTAAACCGATTTTCTTTTCATCATGTTTAAATGATTGCCTATTTACTATAGTCAACTCCAAAGCAAATGGGTTTTCAAAACCTCCAGGTCCAAACTACCTGGATGTGGACCTCAGAGACAAGCTGCAATGTCAGAACCTCTTCTAAAGGCAATGTTATTTGTAGGTTTTTATCACTGCATTATTCTGGGTAAGTGTGAATGTAATTCTGTTAAGTACCACCAGAAGCTGCACTTTACAGGCTGTTTACATAGACATTACTGATGAAGATACCAGAGTCTCCACATATGCAACAAACAAGTTCTAATCACTGTAGACAATTCTGCAGAACAGTTGATTAAAAAACCCTCCAAAGTCCATCAAACTTCTGCACAGAGAGTTTCAGCTGAAGGCCAAAAGGCCATGGGGAGGCGAGCCATTGAGAAAACACCTGTCAATGCAAAAAGACCTTTTGCAAGTCAGTGAGGGGAAGTCAGTGAGCAGAAGTCTCAAAGCTATCTTAAACAGGCTGGGTTTGAAAGAATTAGTCATACAGAATCATTCTATATATAGACTATATATCTGTATAAGATATAATAGGCAGAAAATAGCTGAGGTATGCTCCAAGGCTCTGAAATCATGGGAAATAGATATTTGCTGAAGTACTTGATATCACCCAAGAGCCAGCAGGGAAGAGAGGACCACATACCATCACCTCTATTAATGCAGAGAATAATATCAGTCATGATCCAAATGCATTACTCCTAACTAAGCTGTGAGAATGCCTAATAATCTCTCTCAAGTTTTCTACTATGAAAAACAACAGAGCAAAGCTTACTGAATTTACAAATTATTATTTCTATGATCTTTAGGCACATCACAATATATGCTACCACGCTGGTAACAGAATTGCATCCCCCCCTCTCTCTATGACTGGATTGGTATCCCTTTTCTTTGACTGTGACACAACATTTTAAGAGGATTGGGAGCTAATGATGTAGTTAAAATGAGTAATGCCTCAATATGTCTCCTTCTAGGTGATTTTCAATAGAACATTCAGTTATGTATTTTTAAAATAAGGATTAAAAACTAAAACTATCAAATCCTCTGAAAACTGCTGAGAAGTTTCTTAATACAGTTCAGCTTCTGCATTTGTAAACACCTCACTATCATCTGCCAAAACTGCATTTTGGCATTTTGCAATTTCTTACTGCAGTATGCTTTTGAGAATTGCAACAGGATTTTTACCCTATGGCAACAGGGCACCAAGGGAGCTATTTTCATTCCTTCTTTAGAAGTTGAACATTTGTAGTGTCGTGACTATGGATACCAACTGGTCTTGCACTTTAAGTTACAAAGCTGAAATCTTTTCAGCAGTAGATGCCTTGTGCACCTTCTTTTAAAAGTAATTTGAATAATATACAGCTGTGATTTCTGTTTTCTTTTTTATTAAACATTACAGCTTCTCAGAGGCAGCAGAAAACACCTAGATGATTTCACATAATTTCTGAGGTCCTCAGTTAAAACAATGCACCCACAGGCAGAGAGGCTGAGGAAAATGAAAGTAACTTAGAAAGGCATGCAAGATTTACAGTAGAAATTCCACATAAGGTTATGCTTTTCTTTAGCAGTAACATCAAGAAAGGAAGGAAAAAACCTATATATCTTCTAAATAGGAAGTCCTAATTAAGTCATGTATTCGTTTCTATTAAGACATCATGCTCTACACCAGTGATTCAAGGCTGAAATAAATAGCATATAAATGCCAAACAATGAGCCCAAATAAAAATAGCCACAGTGTGTTATACTGTTGAAGTCACGACACTGCAAGGTAGGTAAAGTTACACAGGCAGTTCAGCCATTAACTTTTTTTTTTCCTGTTCTTTTTTTAATATGTGCACTCCAAACACAGAAACTTGATACACAGGGCTCATGATGAAAGCAAATGTCTTCTTTAAAACAAACAACAACTTTGAAAAATATGAAATTTGTGGTGCTTAGTTACTTGGTGGGAAAGATATACAAGTCTGAGGTACTGTGAAGATGAAATGGCCACATTTCTAAAGGAGAGTCAATCCTGGCCCTTTTTGCAGTGGCTATCTGCATAGGCAGTGCTTTCAAAAGTATTTGTGAATTACAGTAGACATACATCAATAAGCTATTTCATCAAATGTGTACTCAGTGTACATAAATAAGGCCATTTACATTTTAGAGATACACGTATTAATATCATAGTAACTTAATTCCAAATTTTAATGAAATGTCACAAGTCCATTGAAGATAATTTAAGATTTACAGTACCACTTTGATAGACTTACACCTGTCATGTAAAACCAAAAAGCCCTAATCAACTTCTGGAATCTATATGTAAGAAAGGAGAGAGGACAGATGAGCATCTCCACATACACTGAAGTGGTTGTAGCAAGACACAAACAAGCAAGAACTAACATCTCAAACGTGTAAATAATTCTATTCACACCTACAACAGGGTGTAGAAAAGTCTTGTCTTCAGAAAGTCTTGGGAATGTGTTGTCGTTTCAAGAGATTTCAGAAAGAAGATTTCAAAGTAGCTACATGACATATTGGAGGTTCTTTTCAAGATATTCAGGGTACTACTAACTGAAAAATGCCCACATAGCAAAAATATCAAGAAAAAAATGCCCTGTTACTGCATATTGTGAAATTCTCTAAATTCTGACTTAATTTACCTATGAGCATATTCAATGCACAGAGCACAATCTGGATTCCTTATCTGCAGTTTTTTCTGTTAATTCTCTAACATTCATCTGGGATGCTAGTAAACTCATCAGAATAAATAGCTTTTCTTTGTATAATCTTCTGGCAAATAAACAAAATCTAAAAATAGACAATTATTTATTAATCCCATATTCAGTCACGACTGCATTAAATACAGAATTGTGCCTTTACTGGTATCAATTTTATCCCCTTCTAGAATACCATCATATTTACTGACTACAGTGAAGAATTTATATCAGATATTCTCAATTTGGTTATTTACTAAACTAGTATTTATGTTGCTAGAAATGTACAGTAATTCAGACTTTATAGACAATGGTGATGGTCACTATAAATGCTGCAGATACTGATTAAAGAAGAATCTTGGTTGGGCAGAGGAAAGCTCACCGCAGCTCTTTTACAGAGATTAAGCAATTAATGTTAAAAATGTCAGAAAAGCAAGGAACCAACACAAGTAATACTGAAGGAGGCTGTTGATCATCCTGCCTTTATCACTGCGGGCTTTTGGAGTACTTTAAAGTACTTTTATAAACTGAAATAATCTTTCAATTCATTAATGTTTCCAGGTAAATGTAATAAAAATTTTGAAGTATTGAAGTAATTTTCTCAATAATATAATGAATGTCACTATGATCACCAACAGACAAATAATAAACATGTCTTTACAGTCTATATAAAGGGCAAAAAAAAATAAAGGAATTAAATTAAAGGTGATGTTTAAATCTTCATGGCACAGTACAGTACAAATTTCATGAAGTATCATTTAAAAAGTCAATGAAAGACAACGTTCAGAATATCCTAAGAGATATCCAGATTGCCAAATTAGTTTATTATAAAAATTGCTTTTTTCTTTTCAAACAGTGCTGTGAGGCTTAAATACAGCCAATAGAAAAAGTAACTTTGGTTTTTCACATCAGAAATTAATGCACAAAACTGCAAACAAAGCCAAAGTATGTGCAGTTCATTTCTACCAATAGTGAACAGGGAGATGGTTATTTAACATTTACTATTTTTACAAAATCATCACTTAGTTGACATAGAAGCTCTTCTTCTCAAAACCATTATGTTTGTGAATTTGGAACATACAATTAAAGTCAGCTGTAAAGATAAGTGTTTATAAATATTCATAAGTGTTAAACATGATATATCCAAAAAACTGGAACACCTAGTATAATAACCTCATTTTCCTTTAAGCTGAAATACACATTCTGACATGGTGTTGAGACTTATGAATGGCATCGTCCCACTCATGTGGATCTAAGAGAAGCTAACTAATATTTCTGAATTATAGAAAATCTGCATTTTATTAACTACACTTAATATATATTAAAGCATTCACTGTATTATGTAAAGACACATATTTTCAAATCCATTTTTAACCTCTTCCACCACTGCTAAGCTTTTTAAAAAACCCGAAGTTAAATTTTAATTGATTACATACATTTTGATTAATAAATCCAAAATGTTGTTTAATTAAGTCAGTGTTTTAAATCCATGCTTAACTAGATGGAGAATAGGAATTTTACTTTCACTTTGGGGCTTATGTGAATGGTTCTTTTCACTCAAAATATCAACAACACTGTCTAGATGGTTATTATTTTTAAAAAATTATTGTGTTTAAAAAATACATAAACTTCTCAATATGGGCACTGGAAACTCACAGGTAAGGAAAATTACAAAACTACATCTCTTAACTAGTAAAAGTGTAGAAAGCTGCTGTCATACATTTAGGTCACAGTGTGAGTTTTTAAATATGTCGTCTTGAAAAACTGATTTTTAAGTGAAACCAGCTTTCACATTTTTACAGTGTCTTCTGCAAGAGATGTTACAAATAAACAGAAACATGTAACCTTTCGTATAATTCTGGCAGTAAGCTGAACACTGCAGCTTTATGATTTTGCAAACCTCACTTAAGATTTTTAGCAAAAGAAGTGTTAAGTAAACTGTATAAAACATCTGCACAGGCATTATAAGAACACTGAGTTTATTTACAAAGCAAATATTACTGCAGATGGCTGACAATACATCATGTTGTCTTCAAAATACTAATTTTCTAAGCAGATCTTTTGGGGATGTGCTCCAAAAGAGTGGTATGTGCTCTTGCGTCATATTTTACAGATCAGCAAAAAACATACCTGTAAAAACTATTCAGATCAAGTTTTCTTGCATTTTTTAGTGCACAAGTCAGACTACTAAAACTAATAAAAAAAGAAATTTAATCAGGTATTAACAGTAAGAAAATAAGTGAAGAGAGTTCTAAGTAATGAAACATTAAAAGGAACACTTACTTATAGCCATGCTTTAGATACGCCCTGCAATTTTAAATTTTCTGCCTGACACCACATGTTGGGGCCCTTTGGGGTCCCAACCATGTAACCATAGCACTATCTAAACAAATCATTTGCTAATCCAGATATGTCAGAGCTGTATCTCTATGCTGGGGCTGGAGAGGTGCCAGTTCTAAAACCAAGAGGTGAACATAACGGCGAGCACACACTATGCTGTTACCGTACCTGGAGAAGAAAGCTAGAGGATTTTACCTCATCTTTTCTAACTATTAAGGGAAATAATTCTGACCAGCTGCTTCTTCCCCAGCTCATTAACCTCATAGTTCTTTATTACTATTATAACACTGCATGTAAAAACCAGAATTCTGGAATAAAATACAGATGTTTATAAAGTCCTGTGCCTGTTTACAACTTTATATTTTGTGATACTAAGTGGATACTTGGCATTTGGATTGGGATTTTGAGTGGAGGAGAATTGTGAGAACATTTAAAGGGCGTTTAAAAAGTGACTGAAATATATCTGTTTCAAATATGCAGTTGTCGTTCAAACAAAACTCCTATTTCATGCGCTAAGTAATTTTAAAGCTTCATTAAGTCACGGGTTTAGGAGAACACCAGTTGATAAACACTGCTAACAAAAACAGCAATACCATACCTGCTGTGTTTCAGTTGCTTCTTCCTCCTTACCACATCACGAATTTCACGAAGAATAAATTTTATCTGCTTTGATAATGCTGCTGCGTAGCTGCTTTCTCCTTTTATGTAAATTTATACCAAATCCAAAGGCTATTAAAAACACACACTTTTTCAGTGGATATTAGTCCATGCTCAGCTGTCTCCGGAATGACAAGTTACATGCTAAACAGTGTCCGACTGAAGAACGTGACAAGATAGCTCAGAATAACTCTGTTTACTTAGCTCTTTCCAGTCCAAGAGAAAAGCAGATGAATAGTGAATATGACAACTTTGGAAGTTTTTGATTTCATGTTCTTATTTTACAGATATATGTAAAGAAAAGAATTTCCATCTTTTCTTATGATCCAGAGAATTTTTCAAAAAATAACTACATGTCCTTGATAGCTAGGAATATCCAAGTTGTTTTTACACACTACCTAACTTGAATACCTCCTTAATTTATGGAAAATAACTTCTATTCATATCAGTCCAGTTGTGTTTGCAGTATGCCTTTCGGGAGACTGACAACAGCAGTCTGCTGCAGTTAGGGACATACTGGAAGCAGCACATTATTTAACAGAATTTGCTCTAAATTCTTGTACCATCAGCTGGAATGCTCCTGTTTGGCTTGCCATGAAATAAGCAAAGCACACTGAATAGGCAAGCACCTTACCATGCTGCTCGATGGTCATGTTTACATCAGTGTCTGCATCTGTCAAACCTCAGAAGACCTGACAGCATCCTCAGTTATTTCATTAAAAGCATCTGTTCCTAACAGCTTCACATATTCTAACACAGGTAATTTTATGCCAAATTCTACATTAATCTTTTTCACACAACCACACAATACAGAACATTTTCCTGCACAGCACCAGATCTTTATCACAAGCTGAATTATGATTTTGTTTTAATGATTTGTAGTGTGTTTACAAACTTACAAGAACAAGTATTTAACAGTCTAAAGGATTTGTATTTTTGAGTAATCTAGTTCTTTTCATCTGTCAATACATTCAGCTACAGAAGAGCAGGATAACAGATTTCAGTGGATGCTTATGATTAAAACAGGCTAAACCTGAATTTTATGTAAACTTCCAGACACTAAGAAAAAGATGTCCCATATCTGAAACAATTCTAAAAATTATAGAAGATAAATGCTATGATAGTTGGAATTCAATCACGGAAGTACAGAATGAAAAAAAACCACAAAAGCAGCATTTAAATGTGAATGAAACTGAGTTGTGAGAAAGCAAATGTATCCAATTTCAGAAGATGACAATTTAAAGTAAATGTGGATAGCAAGATGTTATAACCTTACTTAAACTGTGACTTTTCTCTACCTGCCCGAGTGTGTATTCATAAGCTGCAATCAAGTCAAATATTTTTAAATATAAAACAGATAGTGTATTAAAGTTGTAAGTCTCCTGCCTTAGAAGTACAGTAGAAAGGTAATGCACCACTTAAAAATAATCTGTTTTAAACATGTATTTTCTGTCAGACCTCAATGTAATAACTACTAGTTCTGCTTGAAAATGAAGGTAAAAAAAGGTTCTTAAACATGAAAGATGAGCATTTTTAACATCAAAGAACCTACTGTACACTGCTTTATTAGATATGACTTTTTCACTTAAGCAGAATAAAGCAAATTAATGAATAGATCATCTGTGGATCTAATCTGACTTTTTGTAGTTGTGCCCATATCTTACACTCTCCAGCTGTAGTGGCTAGTGAAGTGGTTACAGGCACTGAAAAAAAAGACAGTATTTCAAAGCTGATGTTTTGAACAGCAGGTATTTCATGTGCAACACATTTTGTACAATAAAACATTGTGATTATTATAATAACACTATTGGGATAATCTATTTACAAATAAACAACCATTTACTAATAAAAATTCACAAATTAATTCAGTCTTGTATTAGCCTTTAGAAGAATAATAGTTTCTTCCCAATATTACAAAACCACTTAGCATTAACTCCTCTAATCTTTTCTACAGACAGGTTTAATGTAACAGATACCAGTATTGCTGTAATATTTAGAAGTGTTGAGATACAGACTTCTTTTGGATTCTTTGTTTTTTGTAACTGTAGAGATAACTCTGTTTAAAACACTCCTCCAGAATGTATCCCCATTCTGACAGGATATGCAAAGAGCCTGAGCAAAGACTCCTGTCACAAGAGATCACCGCATTCAGGAAAAGGATGACAGTCCTCCATGGATGCCACCTGAAGAACCAATACCCCCAGCTCCCAGCACCTGCCAGCAGAAGTAGCCCATCCTCCTGGACTGGTCTGGCTATGCCCTCACCTCCCAAGCCCCCAGCTGCACCAGGGAATGCTGGCACAGACTAATTGTGCAGGATCCTTCCCTCTAGAGTCCCCCAGCAGCCGTCTCATGCTGACACAGACATAACTGACACAGCGCCTGCAAAGTGCCTATGGCAGATTACCCCAAATCAGCCCCACCTCCAGAGAGCTGCTTGGAGGGCATAAACTTCATGGTACTAAAGCTTTAGTATACCAAAGTCAAATAATAAAGTTTAAATGTAATGTACATCAGGATTACATCAAAGTTTATCTTCCTGTCACTACTGCCACATTCAGAAACAGCCTACAGTTCTGAATGTCTTTAAAGTATTTTCCATTACTGCAAAATGTTTGTAAATGTTCTTTAAGCTGAAGACTCAAACAGATGGTATTTTTTGAAGAATCTTTCCCTCTTTAGTCTGTCATTACAAAGTGAGCATATAGTGTAACTTGATAAATTAGATTTTAAATACTGAGAGAAACCACACCTCCCTTTACAAATATATTATTTTTTTACAGGCATTACAATTTTCATATTGTTCAATGGAAGCATCGAGTTGACAGACAGAATTCCATGATTATTGGTAAATCATGTAGGATTAATGTGGATACTGTGGATCCTAAGTGACAGTCCATGAATTATGGACTTTAGGTGTCTGAAGAAGGAATGCATGAGACATGCTGCCATGGTAAAATGGAAGGGAGAGGAGGAAGAAACAAACTCACACCAAAACTCAGTAGATGCATCTTCTATAATTTTATTTCTAGATCTTTTATTGGGCCAAGAAGGACAAAAGACATTATCGGAGAATAGGCTATGACAAAATATAGCTTCCTCTATAACTACCAGCTCTCTCCCAGGCACAGACTGACACTGTGGGCCCCTAAAGAGACCCAGCAGTGCCCTCTGGTGATCCAGGTCAAATTTAGTGGTGCTCCATGGGCAGAAAAATGGACCCCATGGTGCCCTACCAAAGCTCCAGATAAAGGAGGAGGACTCTGTCAACTCTGCTGGGGAATTACCAGGGAACACATTCAATCTCCATATATCTGTATTGTGCTGCAAAATTTCTGCTACAGCATTCACTCTGTTGGAGTGAACAAAAATGTTATATCTGTATTTGGGGATGAAAAGCACCAATACACATCGTGTCTTGTTGCAAGCTGTTGGTCCTTTGGTGACACTAAAGAAGACAGTGGGAAATACAGCAGTTTTAGAGGACGACAGCAGAAGAGGCATGAGTTTTCTGGCTTGCTTGGGGGGCCTTTATTTTCCTTTAAAATTTTTTAAGAGATTCCCCACAAGAACATGGTAGAGTAATAAGACTGAAATGAACTGAATTGAGCAGCCTGGCACTAACTTTTGGTCCTTTGCTAAGTTTGGGAGAATCAATGGAAAATTATAGCATGGGAAACTCTGGCAATACTGTTGGTCATAGCAGAAATCAAGTATTCAAAAACCACCCAAAATATTTAACTGTATGGCAACATCTGCAGGCTGGATTCCCCAAATCAAAGCTTAAAAATATGTTTTTAAGGCATAAGTAATTTATGTTCTTTATATATTGATGTAATCACTTGTGTTTCATATATTTTTAATTCTAACCAAAGTTACTCTGAGTTTTAATCTTCCTTCCATCCATTCTGTTATCCAATAGCTTTCTTCCATGTCTCATGTTCTTTCAGAAGTCACATTATTGCCAACACACCAAATATCTTTATTCTCATTGTCATATTTTTTTAATTCAAATGTAGCCAGCCCCTCAAGAACATGTAATATTTTCACTTTTCACCATCAACATACTCTTCAGAGTACTCTTACAGACATGTTGTCCTACACTTACCCTTTTGGTTTTGTTCCTTGACAATGCTGAGTTTTCTGAACCTGTAATACAATTTATTTTTTGAAGGTACCATTTACTTCTACAGTATGACAAATACTTTAGCGTAATCTGATTTGAAACTCAGTTTTGGTAAGAGAAGTTTTGTGGCAATCATTAAATAAAGGTCTCATATAGCAAATAATTCTCATCTATAGAGTTCCTACTAGGTCAGTGTTATTTCTATTACAAATTTATACAAAAATTATCAATAAAACAGATTTGATGTCTTCCATACATTTTGATGCTGTAAGTCAAATGTGAAAATAGCCTTTCAAACGCATTCTTCAGGTGAACAGATTTAAACTAAAACATAAATGAAAAGAAGTTCAGAAGCAGCAAAGGGAAATTGAACAAAACTTTGAGACAGTATTTTGTTGTTTTGTTTTTTTAAATTTCAATAAATGTTAATAGAACAAGAATCTTCTACATATTTTCTATTCTCACTTCAGAAATTCACTGGAATGGCGTGGCAGAACAATCAGTTAACTCGGACCATGTGGATTTTACTTTTTCCCTTAAGGAAAATAAGGCACAAGACAAGGAGTGTGTCACTCAGCTCCACTTCAACAGCTGTTCTTCCACTCCATTCTATGTCAGCTAATTTTTCTCTGTAGTCATTTTACTACTATCTTCTGTGCAATTGGCTTTTACATCTGCCCTGAAATGGCACAGAAGAGCAGCAGATGCATTACCACTGAGCATGACTTTAATTCTTATGTGGCTGGAAAGTGGGGTCAGAAGTAAACATTCTTTCAAGTTAATTTCTTTCCTAAAATACTATCACTCCTGCTAAACCATATTATATCCTAATTAACAATAGGTTATTAGGGCATGAATGATATGTTGCTGAGCTTCTGTTTCATTTCCCATAGCTTAAAATGTTTCCATTCTTCTCCTGTTCCTCACAGAGAACAGCAGCGTACGCTGTCACGCGCACAACTTGCTGATCTTTGTGCTGCTTTGCAGCACTGCCTGTTCAAAAGGCAAACTGCTAAACACTACAGCAGAACAAACACTTCTGTTGCTAACAGATTATCATGCAGAGCTTGCTATTCTTACAATAAGGGGACATGTATAATTCCTTTTTTTGTTTGGTCCTTTATGTTATTTTGGGTTAGTTTAATTCCAATATTGCAAATGAAAGCCTCAATCTTATGATAGATCTGAAAAATTAACGAGTTACTGAAATGATAATTCAGTCACATTTACAAAGGTCTACTGTAGATAAAAAAGTATTTAAATGCCTATATTTCCCCAATCCTTCTCATATGAACAATGAACAAACACTATCCAAAATAAATTCACACTTCAGAGGCAAGATCATGTGTTTTCATTTGAAAAATGAGCTTTATCAGATTACACACATACAGCTGAGGAGAATGAAAGATTTTCTTGATGTCAAATGGAGAAGATAATTATGTATACAGCAAAAACTGTTGTTCAGTACCATTTTAATGGTCTGAAAATGCAGAAGAAATCCAAAAACAATTTTTCATCAAAACAAAAGAAATCACACCACTACTGGCTGTATTTTAAAGATTGCAAAGCGTTATCACCGTGCTTAACAAAGTTAATGTTGCAAATGCTAACCTGTATCAGCGTGTTTAAAACAAGCTGGCGTTAAGCAAGCATATAGTGTATTTGTACTTGTAAACATCCTTTCCACAGGGAGCCCTTTGGGACATTCAAAGAATTCACTGAACGAGCTACTTGGAATAAATAAAGAACACTCAACACTGTAACACTTTAGCTGATTAAAAAACTTTTAGCTGTTCCCCTAGTTGCCTGGAAATGGCCATTTAAAAAATGTTGCTGCGGCAATAGCAAACCTTTACTAATTCCTTATTTTTGG
Organism: Phainopepla nitens; assembly: GCA_013400175.1. Lineage (NCBI taxonomy): Eukaryota > Metazoa > Chordata > Aves > Passeriformes > Bombycillidae > Phainopepla > Phainopepla nitens. The sequence goes on along the minus strand of VXBQ01014375.1, from coordinate 6,335 downwards.
ATTTTACTGTGTGGGGCTTGTTAAAAATAAACCTTCGATCCAACCAGTTCAGGACTGAAAATTTAGTACTTTACAGTGAGTCACACAAAATTATGGAAAAAAAGATGAGTTGCCTTTTTTTTTTTTCTTCAGTACTTGCTCACAGAAACCAGTGAACTCTAGTAATAAAGTTAACTTAAATGACAGTTATATAAACTAAAGGAGAACATGTATTTCTTCCAGATTACCCTGCTGAGCTTGAACAAAATTCACCTTTAATTCACTTGCATTTACCAGCCACATGACTTTATTCAAAAATTGGAGGTGACACGTCAAACTTTACTTTTAAAATATTCAAATGGATTTTAAAAGTTTGCAGCTACATTTACATAAGAAGTCACTTACAAATAAAGTTTAAGTGTTGACTCTATATTTTGCAGTAAGATGTATTTCCAGAAAACCTGCTGAATACAGGTTCATTTGCAAAATTGAGTGATAATTACTTTAAAAGCGCATTTCTTTTCAAATTATCTGTTTAAGGGCATCAGCATCTACCTTGCCATAAATTGTTTTGTATGAGTACCAAGCAAGTAAAAGCAAGTTGAACTCCTAAGAGCTCAGAGTTGACAAAAAAAAATTAAAATTGCTTTATTATACAAAATGCCTTCCCTACCTCCACCATGTGTTCTGACTATATCCATATGGGGGCAGTAATGTTAAAGAAAATAAAACACTTTAAAGCAGTCGCCTTAATTAATTTGTTCACAGACAATTCCCTAAGCATTAGGTTGTCAATACAATACTAAAAATCTCATTCAGACCCTAAATCTACCTGTTGGTGTTTTTAAGACCCCATATTATCAATAACCTGCTACTATTTTTGCATCGTAGTTACTCAATCTAAAGCAATACCTACAGCACAGCACTGGCCCAAGATAAGCAGCAGATGGGAACTCATTTGTCCATGATGGTTGAAGACACAAAATGCTAAAACAGTTATTATGGATTCTCACCAGAGTAACACTTCCTGGATTAGACTTTTATCTCAATGTAAATTTTTCTATCAGGACTGCTTCCATCAGCCTCCATGGAGCAGCTGGAATCTTGGTGGGATAACCTCTGCCTGGATGTTCAGAGCAGCAGCTCCTGCCTTCAATTGAATTTGGCCTGAATCAGGAGCCATGTCAGACTCATAAATAAATGCCCTTTCAACCTTCCTTCAGTACCCCTCAGACTTTCCTAAACTAGCCTCAAAAACCCACCATCATCAGTGGCTCTGCAAAAAGCCAGCTCTTTCCCAGCCTTTCCACTAAACTAGATTAAATAACCACCAATTATTCAACGGCTTCCTGAATATACTGGAAATTTACAGGGAAGAAGTCATTTAGTGTTAGGTGAAAGGCTGTAGGAACACAGCAAACAGCTCCATAATTTATTAGAAGAGAGGGAGCAGGAATGAGCTATGGAAGCATAGATGTTTACAATTTTCCACGGAAAATCACCCAAAGAAAATCAAAACCCAGAAAATATTCCAAATATACAGTGATCATTACCCTATTCTCCTCAATAAAACTTCCCATTACAGTCCCCCAAAGAGCCTTTTGACCTTCCCAACACAACAGCTTTCCATCTTTTGTGGTAAAAGGGTTGCACCTGTGTGAAAACAGGCCCTCTCCAATGCAGGAGGCTTAACACCACCTACAAGTTTGAAAATCCAGAAGTTAACACAAGTTGCAATTCACTGTAATGTAACAGAGCAATCAAAACAAATAAACACAAAGTTTCTTTTGTGTTAAAGATTCAATGACAACTACTTAATAACAGAAAAAAAAATCAGAAATTAGGTTAATCATATCAACAGAACTCCAAGTCACTGTTACAGCTACTTGGAGATGGAGATTACATAACCAGACTATCAAATGATAACAATGATATTTAGTTGGCTTTAAATGCCATCATCCAAGGTGGTGTAACATTTGGAGTCTATTCAACAAGATTCATATGTTTACCACAAACCAAACATATCCTAAACACCAAAATTTAGGGTGCAAAGGCTATGGCATTTGCATCTAATTCTGCAGAACTGAAACTGGAAGACTCCTTGCCTCCAACTATGCATATAGATTTCAGGATGAAAAACAGCCATTCCCATGACCCTTCAATGAAGGCAAACCTGTTTCTTCCTCACACTGAATTTCCCAAGGTCAACTTTCTCATCTCTTCACTTCACAATCTACTCCATCCTCTCCTGCAGCTCATCCAGTGACTATTCATAAACATCTCACAAACATTTATTCACTGATTTTACTTCTGTTTATTCTCACAATATCAATAAAGCAGAAGGAAACAAGAAAGTAACTGATAATAAAAGTACTTTGAACAGTAAAATAAAAAAAAAAAGTCTGAGTTAAAGGATGATTCTGTGAAAGAAAATCACAGTTATTTGTAAATATTAATTTCATATCACTACTCAAAATCCTGAACACCACTGAAGTCCCATTACACTGGGAAACAGGGAAACATGCAGACATATTCTACAAAGCAATACCGCAGTTGATACAAATCTGAAGCAATTGCAAAAAAACATTTTGGTATCAATAAGATGTGCCTGTTGACCTCCCAGCAACTTTGAAAATGAGAATAATTTACTTCTCTATAAAAGAATTCAGAAGTCAAAGTTTGAAACCTAGATTTGAAAAATTCTCGTGAGGTCTGCAAAATGACATGCAGTACTATGACTTTTTCAATGTAATTCAATTCCCATAGAAAGTCAATTAATATGGGATGATAGTAATAGCTTATATTTGCCTTTTTTTTTTTAAGGCCTTATCAGAAGTCACATGTCTGTGACTTCTGTAATAAATTAAAATGAAAATTAGCAGAAAATTACATAGTTTCTTACTGTACTACGGAAATAACTACAACTGGCCATGTTGTCCAATGACTGTAATGCATAACCCTTTCAAAAGTTAGAAGAAATGCAAGTGGCTAACAGGATGAGAGAAGGCTTTGAACATTACTATAAGTATACTGGAGCCAGCTAGTCATTTTGAAGATTCAACAGCCTGGTGTCACTTCTGGAGTAACTGGTCAAACAACGCTCTACTTGTGGTTTTTAAAGCAGCAGCAAAGCTTCAAAGCTCGGTTAGTTTTGAGGGAAGCAGGGGCTGTATTGGGACTAAAGAGACCCTTACTTAGGAGAGCAGACAGCCTTGAAGTAGTTTTCTGGGGTAAGGAAAGCCTTATTATCTGTGTCTGATCATTAGCTCATGGAACAGACACTTCCCTATATAAAGGGCAGGAAAGGGTCAGAGCCACAGAGCATGTCTAGTGATTATGTTGATAGCTATCATGCCAGCCAACAGCTGGGGGAATTGTGGGGTGCATTACACTTGAAGCTGACTTAATGGCTGCAAAGGTATCAGCTTTCTTCATAATTTGGAACTAACAGGGAGTTTCCTCTTAAGGCAGATGGATTTTTCTGGCCATTTGAGAAAGATCTTGGTTGTTAATGCTAAGAACCTTTACAAAGGGAGAGAATGCTAACAACTGTCTTAATTGCACTTCTGACGAGAATACCCACAGAGATCTAGACTACAGAGCTACTGTATCAGATAAAATCTTTCCCCAGACATTTGTTTGTCCTAATCAATCAGGATTCCTCAGATAAACATTTTGGATTTGACTAGCAATTCTAATTCTGCTTATGAAAAGACGTGATGAAAGGTTTTGGTTTTGAAAAGAAAGCATGAAACATCCCTGGTGCACAAGTTCATCCTGAAAGAAAGAAATCTCAATATATATTAATCCTTGCATGTGTATGAGGTTTGTGGTAAAATCTCATGGGCACTAAGTTCTCCACCTAAATCAAGAAGATATTTTATTCTCCTTAAATAACAGAGTAACATAAAAACAGTTTCCACGCACTCTTCTTGTATTTCTGTTGGAAGCTGTTGCCAGGACTAAGAAAGAAAAAGAAAAAAAAATGGAGGGAAAAAAAAGGTAAAAATAAAATACTTTAGCACATTTACTTTTTAAGTCATTGAATCTAGTTCCCTGACTACAAGAAACTAACACACATTATCTATTTTTTCCTTACTGGATTGAAAAGCTTGCTGTTACCTAAATGACAAGTCAGATTTTAACAACAATTGTAAGCACACTGCAGGAAATAAATCAATCCTGAACTCCACAGGCTATAAATCAGGCTATTATAAAATTTACAGCCTAAACTGAGTGGAAAATAGTGTGATTTTTTTGCCTCTGATCTTTGTCAGATATTCCTATTTATTTTAGAAGATGTGATGGGTTTCCACTCTCTCAAAGAATAGCAGCAAACTGTCTTTAATTTTGCTAATTATCCAATCAGCTCACATATGCATTTAAATCAGTTTAAGACTGGTGTGACACTGACAGACTGACAGGTTATGTGTGCTCATAACCACAGCACCTATAATATTGAGAGTAATGAGAACATCACCTTCTCACTGACAACTAATTAGATCAGCTAAGCCCAACAACAAAGCTGTGGTATTAGATAGTGACCTGACTAGTCTCTTCAAATGAAATATATAAAGTCCACAGTAGAGAAAATGGAGGGTCTATATATACATACTTATATACATGCATACATATGGGCATATGTGTACTTGGTCACACTTTCTGTCTCCTCTACTTCATCATCCCCCATTAAATCAGTCTAACATCCACCTGGTTTTTATTACATAGTTAAACAATTACATATATCCCAAAAGACATGAAAAGATTTCACTTGCATCAAACTACCAGTTCAGATTGCATAATATACATACTGTAGAGCAGAGCTCTGTAGAGCAGAGCCTTTACAGGCTTCATTTTTACATGTGAAATCCATTACTCACATCAGATAGTTATGTATCATATAATTTATTTATTTAGGCTTGATTTTCTTCCTGGGCACCCCAGAT